>CM019701.1:8358607-8928607 GCA_009760885.1 Achatina immaculata
ACAGAAGGCCAAAACTCTTGTTAGACGGAGGTACCTGATCTGATAATGTAGGAACCTGCACGGTTGTTTCATTCTTCATAGTGGAGTGTTTATATATATATATATATATATATATATATATATATATATATATATATATATATATAACAAAACATATATATGTATAAATAACAAACGAGAATTGATTGGGTACATGAGACTCAAATGGAAGATCTTGAATTTGCAGATGACATAACTCTTATCAGTGAAAAATCAATGCAAGAAAAAACAGATAGCCTGTCTTCAATGGCTAGTAAAATAGGACCTGAAATTATCAAGGAAAAAAACAAATATACTGAAATCTCTCATTAACCATGAAGGGAAAATATACATAGAAGGAACAGCTGTTGAAGAAGTAAGCCAATTTGCATATCTCGGCAGCTACCCAGATCGGGATGGTGACACCAGAAAGGAAGTTAGAATTAGAATTGCAGAAGCAGCATTCACCTTCAAAAATCTTGAGAACTTATGGCTTTAGCAGAATACTCGGTCTTCGTATATTCCCACTATTGTCCACTGTAATAATGTTCTTGCTTACATTACCATTTCTACGTTGTTTTGCGTCTGTTTTGTTAGTCACTTCACAGACTTACTTGCTCCCAGGTTCATTCTCTCTCAGTGGAAATAGTAATACAGAAGCAGCAACTTTACAGTTGAAATGACTTTAATGATGCACGGGGTGACGATGAGTCGATGAGCGATATGACGAGAACGACAAAAGGCATCAACAAAATCCATGGACACAAGACTGGACATCTCCACGATGCAATATATGTTCCCGGCAGACTACTGTCGCCATCAGAACAGCCTAATACACTCTATTCTACATCTATTTTGACTAAACCACAACATTTCTAACACCCTAATCTACGTCTAACTCAGACGATACACAAAACACAATTGTCCCTCAGTCATATGATTTCTCTCTCACCTTGTAGCATAGCCTTGTAAGTAATGATTATAGTTATTATTATTATTATTAGTGACATGATCAGGAATATAGTTAAGAATGTATTGGGGGGCAGGATAGTAGATCAAACGGAGACAGAGAAGGGATAGTTAGAAGGACGAAGAACGGATACTCGGTACTTCAAAGACCTGATCAAAGGTAAACCGAATCGACATGGGTACGCCGATAGATCGTAACATTGCGACTTCACGCACACCTGCAGTAGCCGAGGGGGAACAATTGACCAGTAGATCAAACGACTGAACAGAGAACGGACTAGGTCCCACAGCAGATAACTTGAAAGAGATGAGGGACTGGGTTAACTGGAGGTAACAATTGGACCGACGGAGATGAAAGCGACTAACACGAAGACGCTAGTTGCGGCCAGTTGGAACTTAGGAATATAAGGCAGAGAAGAGGGCTGGAGAGCAGATGAGGATTCAGGAGGCAGGAGGAGGTGCAGGTAGACAGATTAGGACTCGGCTGCAGGTAGAGAGAGGATTCAGCAAGAGAGATGTAGAGATAGAGACATAGTGTTAGACTGAACCAGTGTAGCAAGAGATTGTGCAGTAATTTTTACCATGAGCTTTTGTATTAAAGTATGAAGTATTGAATATTGTGAAGCAGAGAACGCTGCTTAAATATAGCATTTAGAGAATGAGAATTATGATATTGTGATATTTTGAGATTATGTGCTTCAAAGAAGAATATAACGAAATGTATATAATCTTGCATATTCAGGAGGCAAGTGATGTTATCAATTTTAAGTCAGGATAATGCTTGTCAAAATACACGATTTCTGTGAACTGTTTATGAGACTTGATCTATTGAAATGTTTGAGAATGATCGACGTGTGATTAAAGAGAAACTTCTTGAATAATAAGATAGGACCAAGAACAATCATCTTGAACAATAAAATAGAACTCCTCTTTGTTATAACCTGACCTTTTTCCTATCACTCCCCAAGCGTGACCCTCGTGCATTCTGAGACAAGCAGTTGGACTCTACTCACAAACAGCTGATTACTTTAGAAGATAACTCATTTTATACAAATATTCCTTCTTCTTCTTCTTCTTCGTTCACTTCTACCACCAAAAACCGCACTGTGAACCTACTGATTTCACGCATGTGGTCCTCGTTAGGTCCCGTGGTCCCCTGTGTGGTCCAAAATAGACCACACGAGTTCCACGAAAGGACCACAAGGGGTTCAGAGTATCACAGTGCTTTAGCCTGTATTCTTGGTGGGTCTCGGAAGCGGGATTGCGTGACACCGTGGTTTTCATTGCACCAGTTTGATCTAGGGTTGGACTTTCTCACCGGAAGACCTCGACGTGTTTGGAATATCATTGCATCCCCGCTGGGTGAGAGGCGTTAGCCCACCCAGGCCAGAGTTGGACTTTCTCACCGGAAAACCTCGACGTGTTTTGAGATACCCGTGTATCACCGCCGGGTGAGAGGTGGTTGCCCATCCAGTCCAGGGTTGGACTTTCTCACCGGAAAACCTCAGCGTGATTAGGATACGCAGACATCCCCGCCGGGTGAGAGGTGGTTGCCTATCTAGATTTCCCTGGTCCAGTGTCTCCGACTTCAGCATTTTGCGGTCGTGGCCGCTACCCTTCCTAGTTGTGACCAGGATGGAGCTTTTGTCCAGGAGGACGAATCCTCGCCACTAGTGACTTCTACCCCTTGGTTGAGCCGGTTTTGGCATTTCCCAGTATGGGCGTGTTTGGGACGGGACCGACCTCTAGGGCAGAGGTACTGTGACATTCATAGCCTTCAAGACTCACCCCTGGTATGAGCCGGTTTAGGCAAAATTCACCAGTATGGGTGTTTATCAGGCGTTACCGACCTCTAGAGCGGAGGTGGCATGACATGTCTAGCCATCGAGTTCCACCCCTGGTGTGTGCCGGTTTAGGCATATTTCACCAGTGTAGGTGTATTTCGGACGTAGGCGGCCTCTAGAGCAGAGGTGCCGTGGTATAGCTCTCGTAGCGATACTACTGGACATACCAGGTTAAACTTCACTTTCCACCACCTTTTCCCATCGGCGCCGCACAGCAACCTTTATTTCTTTTCCGCATTTACTTCCTTAACCGGGAGGAGCTTCACTCTACGCGCGGCATTTGAAAAGTCAAGCCAGCAGTGACTTAACCTCTGGGACAAGCCGGTTCATGCATTTCACCCGATATGACTGCACTCAGGACGTGGCCGATCTCCAGACCAGAGGTGCCGTGATTTGACTGTTTGCTTCGCTTTATTCTTTCAACCACCTTTTCCGCAGTGATGCTGCCCGGCAACCTCATTTGCAAATTTCTTCATCGGCCGGGAAGAGCACCGCTCCACGCACGGCAGCTGAAGATCTCGCCAACAGCGACAAATATTCCAATTCTCAGATGAGTTATCTATCTTACATCCAAACATTCAATATACCGCTATATTGCATTCAAGTGTTATAAGCACAAAAACCAAGTTAAGATTATTCAATTCAAATGTAATATCCACCCTTGTTTATCCACATGAAAGCTGGAAAACAACTAAAGAATTAGACAAGAAATTAGACTCTTTTGAAAACACATGACCAAGGAAAATACTCGGCATAAAGTGGAACGAATTCAAGAACAATGCAGAGATAGGACAGATGAGCAAACAACAAACCGTCTCATGGGTGATCAGAAAAAGAAGCTGAACATATGTCGGTCACGTGCTGAGAATAAACAACCAGAGAATCCAAAAAAAAAAAACAAGCTACAACACACAAGGCCGAAGAAAAAATAGGTCGACCACGTGAAAATCCAAAGAGGACATTGTTAAGAGAGGCCAGTTTAGTAGGAACAACTTCCTTTTATGAGGCTGAAAAGCTCGCCGAAAAGAAGAAATCTTGGCAATATAACATGCGAACCATGTGTAACATTTAACAGCACGAGAAGGATGTAAAATATGAGAAGATATATAGATATATGTAACTCAACTCCCTAAACTAACACATCACCTGTCCGAGTTCACCCCCCGAATCAAGTGCTGTCTCTATACATAAACATTAACCAAAAGTCTGGTAAACGCTCACTGAACACAGAACAGACCGTAAATACTAAAATCATGGGAGTGTACTTCAGACACAGTAATGTGGTTTACACTTGTAACATACACTGTTACAGCACTTCACGTACTAACAGTTTCATTGTTAGTCTTGCTTCACCTGCCGTAAACTCCTTTAGCACAGACTTGAGTAGTAAGTTCAGCTTGCTTTTCTTGCAGGCTGTGTGTTTTTGTTTAACAAAAAGGCTCACACCGAAACGCCACAACTATGTGCTCGTTAAGTAATAAAGCTGTTCCTACCTTTTCCCATTTATACTGGACGTCAGATGTCTGACGCTTCCTGTTTCTCGCATGATACCAGGCGTCAAAACTTTGACGTTTGGTTTGTAGTGGTGTAAAGTTTAGATTGTAAACATTTAGTGCGCATGCCCCGTGACCTTTTCCATCATGGCCGAAGAGTGCCTAGTAACGAGCGATGTCGAGCGTCAAAAAGCGAAGTTTTTGAAGTTTTGGACTGAGAAATTTCAAATTTTAGTGACGTAGATAGGAGTACGGACATGGCCTGTGACCAGACCACTCTTCTTGAATGTATCCAAAGTAGATTTTGACATGTAGTTAGAAGGTTATTTCAGACATTATTTTAGCGATAATGCAACGTAGAATCACAATACGACAGGGACAGGTAGATCTACGCATCTCAGATGGTCCGTAGTGTAGATCTAGACCTATCCGATGGTAAGCTGGACACAGTTGTTGTCTAAAAACATCACATTACTTGTTTTTTCCTAAAAAAAAAGCTCTGCGTGTATGAAATCTTCATATATTTAGTTATATTTTGAAACATAATAAGTACACGGGTGTACACGGAAATACAGTGTTTCATTCAATTATACAACTATACCTCGCTATACAGATCAAGACCCGCGCTTTTACTCCGGCACCCAACTGAACGTCCACATTTCTTCCCGTGACACGGAAAGAATTTTAATGCGTACACTAATTCTTCGCACAAATTTCCATTAACAGAAATGTAATATGTCATACTTACGGAAATATGACTTGAGGAGAACACAAATGTTGGTCCTGTCTCTGAAATTTTCGTGAACGGAAATGTAATACTGACCTTTGTATTTGTGTCGAAGATGAGAGTTCCAACGAAGGGAAATGGTAATTTAAAAAAAAACAACAACAAACACGTTTGTGGTCAGTCACGGTCAAAGGGAGGTAACCAAGAAAATAAATAATTTCCGTTCCTCTTGAGTATTTTCAAAGTTTCTGCCACCGTGAAAAATGTTAAAATCTATTTAAAGTTTTGAAACAAATCTAATACGATTTATTGTGCATACATATATATACATATCTGGAGAGGCTATAGTGATTATAATAACGTGTATAGCAATACTTTAAAGTAGCGATATAGCATAACATGTAGTGCCTATAAATAAAAGAGAACGACTGCAGTAAAACTGGTTCTAGCAATGCAGGTAGATAGAAGTGTATGGTACAGTTTTACAAAGCGATAGAGAGAGCGAGAAAAGTGAGAAAAAAATAATGAAAAACATACAACATCCAATATTTCGGCGTTAGCTTTTTTCAAGGATTATATACAAAAACCTTACTATAGCAAACCAGGCTTTTGCAGTGCTGCAGACTATATGGAAATCTAAAAAATAAGCATAAATACGAAAATCAGGATATTTAAGAGCAATGTTCTAAGTGTACTACTCTATGGAAGTGAATGCTGGAAAAATCACCAAAAACCATAGAAAACAAGTTGAATTCATTCCACACTAAATGTTTAGGAAGAATTAGAAAAATATTTTGGCCAAACACCATAAGAAATAACATCTTGTTGGCAGAAATGCAGATGAAGCCACTGACAGCAATTATTGAGGAAAGACGCTGGCGATGGTTGGGACATTTGCTCCGAATGACTGACAACTCGCTACCAAAAATAGCACTAAGATGGACACCACAGGGGAACAGAAGTAAGGGTAGACCAAAAGAAATATGGAGAAGAACAACAGAAAGGATGTTGAGCAATAGAGGGCTCACCTGGGCAAGAGCAGAAAAAAAGGCAAAGGACAGGCATTTGTGGAAAACCCTTGCTGAAGCCCCATGTGCCCTGGGCACTTAAGGTTCAGAGAGAGAGAGAGAGAGAGAGAGAGAGATACAAACACAACATAAAATAAAAGAAGAAAATGAAAAACTTAGCTTTGTTGCATCCCTCCTTGTACACAATACAACACTTTTTACAACCAATTTTTTTTCACACAGCTTCATGGAAAGTTGGTAACAGCCTAACTAAGCATGTAGGTATCGACTTAGTGTATATTTTTTTAGTTGTAAATTAAATGATTAATTGATGACAGCACAGATTTCTTCATTCTGATGATGTTTGTTTTGTTTAACGTGTTGGACTATAAGGAGCGAGGCTGAGTTTTTCTGTTCTTGCTATACAGTCCAAAGTAAAAAAAAAAAAAATGGAGACCGGGTCAAAGAGTTAAATAAGGTTTCCCCTTCTTTAGGAGCAACATTTTACTCTGAGTACAAACTGTACTTACTGGATTTTATGGAGATTTTGTCTTCCCTCTGTTCTAATGCACGAACAGTGAAGAAGACATATGTACAAGTAACATGATTTTTTCCCCCGATATCCTAAAATAAAAAAAAAAATTAAAAAATGGATGCCAGAGAAATCTGGGAAGTTAAATTCTGCCTGGCATGATGCTGTAAAATATGTTATATAATGTGTTCATTTTTTAAACGCCAATTGTATTACTTTAACTTATAACTGACAGTTACTGTGCCGTGTCTATTTAATTCATTAATTCTTTACTTGTATCCCTACAAGGAGAACCGAATTCATCAGGTGATGACATTAGTCTCCTCGTTCTTTAGTACAGCAGTAGGAACGGGACCTGACTTCCCTTTATGGTCTTTCCCAGGTTCTGGCCCATTATATCTATATAATTCCTAGCCCGGGCTATCCATACTCTTAAAGCTGTGCAATCAACATTAAATCCCAACACAACATTTACTTGAACAGAAAACATACAATTCTCCCATTTTATTATCTGGATTTCAGTTTATTACACTTATCACACACCACCAAAATAAAGGTGAACAGTCTTCACATGAACATGTAGAAAATGAACATTTAGAACACATAATCATTTCATGACTACATTAGGTCAATCTTCATCGTACTAATGAGCCGTACCAACATCTCGATCTAGACATTCAATATCTTATTAACCATTGTCTAGACAAACATAAACATAGAGAACATGTGACCGTTGTGGCGCCATTTAATAACCCAAAATTAGCGGCCCAATCTCTGGACTCACATACACAGATATCAACATTTATCATCATGCATGGTGAGAAATAAAGCACGGTAATGACTGAAGGTTACAGTCTCGAATGATGAGTTTACATAGGACAGGACGGTTTAAGCCATGGAACACTTGACCATAGACCATACAAAACATGATAGGCTAGTGACCATCGAACACTTGACCACAGACCATACAAAACATCATAGACCCTGTGACACATCTCATGTTACTTAATCTCATGGAGCTCCACCAATAACATATAAATGACTGTATTACTATTAGGTAGGTAGGTAGGTAAGTAAGTAGGTATGTGAATGGTTGGATAGGTAGGTAGGTAGGCAGGTAGGTAGGTAGGTAGGTAGGTAGCTAGCTAGGTAGCTAGGTATATAAATAATAATATGCTTTTTATAGTAACTGTAAAAAAGTTTCACAAACATCTTTATTAATTTTATTTTCTGTTCATATTTCAAAGCTTGGATGGCATAAGTAAGTTTTGTATTGTACAAAACATTAATTTATACATTTTCCATTTTAAAACAAATGTGTACAAATTGCTCAACAGTACGCTTCTTCATTTACATATCTTACATCTTACATCTTTCTTGTGCCTCTAAACGTCACATAGGGCTCTCAAGGCAGCTTGCCAAGATTTCAGGTTTTCGGCGAGCTTTTCAACCTCATCAAGGGATGTTATTCCCGCTAAACTGGCCTCTCTTAACAATGTCCTCTTTATAGTTTCATGTAGTCGACCTCTCTGTCTGTCTGTGTGTGTGTGTGTGCGCGCGCGCCTTTTATGTTCCACTTGATAGCTTGTTTTGGTTGTTTCTTCTTAGCACATGACAGACCATCTTCTTTTTCTGATCACCCATGAGAGATGTTTGCTTATCTGTCTTATATCTGCGTTGTTCTTGAATTCGTTCCACTTGATTTTCCTGAGGCATTTATTTTCAAAAGAGTCTAATTTCTTATCTATTTCTTTTGTTGTTTTCCAGCTTTCAAGTGCATAAATGAGGGTGGATATTACATTTGAATTGAATAATCTTAACTTGCTTTTTGTGGTTACAACTTTTGAATACCATGTGTTCTCAAGATTCTTGAAGGTCAATGCTGGTTTTGCAATACGAATTCTAACTTCCTTTTTGGTGTCGCCATCCTGGTCTATGTAGCTGTCGAGATATGCGTATTGGTTTACTTCTTCAACAGCTGTTCCTTTTATGTATATTTTTTCTTCATGATTAATGAGAAGTTTCTTTATGTTTGTTTGTTTTTTCCTTGCTAATTTCAAGTCCTATTTTACTAGACATTGAAGATAGGGTACCTGTTTTTTCTTGCATCGATTTTACATTGTCACTGGTAAGAGTTATGTCATCTGCAAAATCAAGATCTTCCAGTTGGGTCTCATGTACCCAATCAATGTCCATTTTACTTGAGCAGCACTTTTTTTCATTATGAAGTCTATGGCAATTCCAAAAAAAAAAAAAACAAGAGAGAACATGTATATCCTTGTTTCACGCCTATTTCAACTGAAACCATTTGCTCATTTCTTCTTCTGTGTTGACTGCACAAATATATCCATTGCAGAGGTCCCTAATGATGTTGATAATCTTAGATTGTATTCCATATAACTGTATTCTTAAAATTCTCCACAGTGAATCTCTGTCTAATGCTATTAAATGCCTTTTTAAAGTCTTGGAAGTTCAGGATTAACTTTTTTTCGTTTTAAATTATGTACTTCAAGTATTATTCTTAGAGTAAAAATCTGGTCGAAACAGCTTCTCCCTTTTCGAAATCCTGCTTGTTCTTCTCTCATTGCAGTATCCAATCTTTTGTTCTATTCAGAATAACTTTTCAAAATACTTTTGACTCAACTAATAGTAAGATTACTCCTCCACCGTTATTGCAATCGCTAAGGTTGCCATATTTTTGGTATTTTAACATTGATTCCTTTTTTCCATTTAGAAAGGACCTTTTCTTCTTTCCAAACTTTATTATACATTCTCTGTAGTTGGCTCATGTTGTCACTGTTAATAGCATTTAACATTTCGGCTGGTATTTCATCTTCACTTGCAGCTTTGTTATTAACCATTAGATTCACTGCTGTTTCAATTTCATGCAATGTAATTTCATCAAGGTTGACATTTAGTTGTGGGATTGATAAGTAAGATTCAAGGTCTATCAATTCTTTTGGATGTGGTCGATTAAGTATTTCTTGGAAGTGTTCGACCCATCTTTGCTTTTGGTCTTTACCTGACGTTAATAAAAAAAAAAGTTACACTTACGTATATTGCAAAATTAGTATATTTATTTTCCCGTTGAAAATGTTCACCAAAGAATTATACAAAACATCAACTAACACTTTCTGTGGACTTTTAAGCTCAATTCTAGTGTTCTGCTAAAGTGTTTGTTCTAAATTTTATTTAGAGAAAATGGTTGTTTCATTTATGTAACTCAGCAGTAAAAACTTGATATAAGGACAGACAGAAAGAGATGCAAACATATAGACAGAACTAAATGCATATACATATATAGATACATACATATATATTTATAAACAGATACATTAATGAATAAATCCATACATACATACATACACTGTACACATATACGCGCATGCGAACATGCATACATACATACATATATTCATAAAAACATATATATATATATATATACATGCATATATACAAACATACATTGCGTGCACACTTACATACATTCATATATGCATATATATAATATGCATACATACGTACATACATGCGTGTATACTTATATAAATATCGATACATAAATATTTAACATTTAGCTGTGTTTAGTCATGTGTCTTTTATTGATATTTATAAAAGGAAAAGAGAAAAAATTTTTCATGACACTAACATCTTGCTCCTAAGAAGTAATTTTCTGAAATACTGTTTTTTTTAAATATCTTTTCTAATTTCAGTGTGAAACCGCTCTGTAATAATACTTGAAATATTTTCACTAAAGTCAGTACTATCCTTTATTTATAACCATATGTGCAGATAGTAAGTACACAATTTATAAATATAAACAGTGTTTTCCATCGGTGCTAAAGAAATCTAACATGTATCTAAAACTCATTAGAATCGGGAATAACTACTTTAAAACACACTTTTTCAGAACTAAAATACCTCCTTCTTTACTGAAAATATTAGTAACAGAGTTATACGAAATTTAAATTAAATTTCTATAGTAGATTTCTTGTTAGCGTTAAAGATCTTCTAGCTAAAGCTTCTTTTAATGTTTAAGCATAATGAACGGATTATCTAAATAACTGCAGGAAATCAAGTTGTATTTATATGGCTAACTATTGCATTGTCCGACACTGCAAAATAAAAGAATAACTCTAGGAAGGAGGCAGAGACGAACCACAGAGAGGACAACCAACCTAGGCAAGAACGGAAAAAAGATGAAAGACAGACGTTTGTAAAAAAAAATATTTACTGTAATCCCATACGGTCTGGTTACCTAGAGGTTGAGAAAGAAAGAATGAATGAATGAATAAATGAATGAATAAATGAATGAATAAATGAATGAATGAATGAATTTTATTTTTAAAGTGTAAAGAATTGGGCACGCAGGACCGACTTACATTCTGCTCTTCATCACTCCACCTTTCATTCTTCCCCCTTACTAGATTTAATACAGATATACAAGCTCTAACAAGTTATGTTTAGAACTGTGTCCTTTTAGAACTTGATGGCTGGCGAGACATGTGTTGAGAGACTACTGGTTATTCAAGTTACAAGCAAGTAGTAATTGAAAGAGGTTTGAGTTGAAGGACGAAGTACTACTAATGGATTTTAAATGGTAGGGGAGGGGGTTTCAAAGCTGTACTGCAGAGTATGCTATGCTTTTCTTGTACAGATCAAGTCTGGGTTTCGGAAGAAGGCAGTTTTTCAAACGTTGTCTATGTAAACACGAATTTTGGTGCTTGATATCCCACTTTTTAATATATGGGTAGAATTAGTTATACACTATTCTAACTCTGTTCTGCTTATTATGCCTGTTTATTACGTATGTCTGACTTCTCAGCTCTACACTTCATTAGTATTATGCCTTAGTGACTCTGAGCTTAAACCTCAACTGTAATTTGACTCCATAGTATTAACCAGTGCATCAACGATAGTCAAGATTTCCCTCTTTCAAATAGTCGAGGTCCATCTCTTTCGTTGTTGCTTCCTTGTCGGCTTTAGTGGCTGCTTGGAGTCTGGTGGGTGTCTGTTGCGGTGTCTTCTTGGTGTCTGCTTACTATACGCTTACAGACTAACTCTCCCAGGTACGGCAATCGCTCAGTGGCAACGCAAATAACAGTTGAGTAGCTTATGATGGCTTTATTTGGTGTAAGTGGTGACATAATGGCGATGACGAAGAATGGAAAACAGTGGCAGTGATAATTCTAAATAACACGACATGACGTTACTCCAGCAAGACAACATATATGATTCCAGGCGTCTACTAACGTCAAGAAAACTTCGACGCCAACAGAATCCTACTACATACTGGATTCACTATTCTATACTGCAAAAACTACTCCCAGCAACTAAGACATAAACTAGGTTCCTACCCTACAAAAACTACTCCCAGCAACTAAGACATAAACTAGGTTCCTACCCTACAAAAACTACTCCCAGCAACTAAGACATAAACTAGGTTCCTACCCTACAAAAACTACTCCCAGCAACTAAGACATAAACTAGGTTCCTACCCTACAAAAACTACTCCCAGCAACTAAGACATAAACTAAGTTCCTACCCTACAAAAACTACGTCCTACTCTAACAAAACTCTTGACTCAGACTGCCACGAAGGCGACCCTCGGACTAACTTACCTCTCTTGATCATCTGATCAGTCTCTACTCCCACGAGCTCCATGGCTACGTCTGCGACATGCAAACAAAAGGTTAAAAGGGACTGAACGGTTAATTAAGAAATCTACGGGACCTAATCTTGTTTATACCCAACTTTTAGATTCCAAAATAACTTATCTAATTTTCTATGATAAAAAATCCCATATACTATTACATACAGACAGAATTACAAAAATCAGATGTTTAAGGGGATGCATCTTTCCCATCGCAACATATGCCTGTGAGATCTGGACACTTAACACAACAACTGAGGAATACATAAATGCCTTTGAATGTAAAGCTACAGAAGAGTTCTTCAAATATCATGGACACAGAAAAGAACAAATATATCTATACTACAAGAACTTAATATTGAAGAAGGCTGGCTAGTAAAGAGAATTAAGGAGAGAAAACTTAAATATTATGGAGACATTAGTCATGATACTTTAGAGAAGACCATCTTGGAAGGGTACATAATGGGAAAAAGAAAGAGAGGGAAGACCAAGGCGAAGATGGCTGCAAGACATCGTTGATAATCTGCAAATGGATACGTCAGCAGCAGTGCATCTTGCTTAGAACCGAGAGGCATACAGGAGAACTGTTAGGGCGACAAATTTCTGCAAGAGACATGCAAATGACTGACTGACTGAGTTGGTAAACTTTCTGTGCTATAAAGTTTGTTAGGTTATGTACGTGAGAATTCCAAGTTAAATGTTGATCAATGATGGCTCTAGAGTTTTATGTTCATGAACCTTTTCTATTGCCGTGGTCCCAGCACAAAGCTGTAGTGAAGTTGTTTTTTTTTTTTGCATTCTGTAGTTTCTGTCTTTTAGTGATCTGCATGGATTTTGTTTTAATGATGTTTATCAACACGCCATTATTATTACTCCATTTAATCAAATTGTTTATATCATTTTGGAGCGTTGTCTGTAGGTTACTGATATCATAGTCACTGTTGTAAACAGTACAGTTATCAACAAAAAGATCGCACGAAGAGTGGTTTAAATGTAGTGGTAAAACATTAATATAGATAGCAAAGTGAAGAAGACAAAGAATGGAGCCCTGGGGAATACCAGTATGAACTATAGATGAGTCAGATATTTTACTTATGAAGCAACTACTTGTTTTCTACCTGAGAGAGAAGATGTAATAAATTTTGTCAAGTCATGGTGTAATCTATAACCTTCCAGCTTTTTTGCATGAATTTCATGATAAATCATATCGAACGCTTTCTTGAAATCAACAATGACAGTACTACACAATTTATCATCATTTGTATTAGATAGTCAGTTGTCTGTCATTTTAATTAACGCTGTGTAACAGGAGTGACTTGGTCTAAAAACCTGACTAACTGTCTATTAGTAGATTGTTTTCCTGCATCTGTATCGGTGTGAACTTTTATATATGTTTTCAAGAGGTTTTGATAATGAAGACAAAAACCTATATAGGTCTACGATTTGAAAGGTCACTAGTCTATCCAGATTTAAAAAGAGTATACACCCTAGAGAGTTTACAAGCGTCAGGGAAATAGTGTTTGTCAATGCACAAACAAACTGTATGTGTATGTTAGTGTCTGTAATAACTGGTGGAGCGTTGCGTAGTATCTTGTTACTAATGTCATCACATCCTGCTGTGTTAATGTTAGACCGAGTATAGTTATAGATTTCGCCGATTGTGAGGAAAAAGAATACTTAATTGTTTTAGCTTTACACACTTAATCTCGGTGTAAGTTTCTAAAACACTCAGGTCACAATTAGGAGGTCGGTATTGAAGATTTTAGAATATGAATTTCTTCTCTAAAATAATCGCTGAAGTTAGTGCAAGTGTGTTCATGATTATTTGTTTGTAGGTCAGATTGCTTTCTTTTATTCAGAAGATTATTTATCTCTTTCTAAATTGATTTACTGTCACTTTTGTTTTTCATTACATTTCTAAAATATTGTTTTCTTCTCTTGCCTTATTAAATCAATCAATCAAGTGTCATGCCGCATGGTGTAGGCGATCATTTCTCTCCACAATTCCGTCTTTAGACTTGATTATGAGATCCGCCAGTGACTTTCTTTCTAGCCACACTGACAGCCCATCCAGTAATTTCTCTCTCTGTCTTCCTCTGTCTCTTCTTCCCTCAATTTTTCCACTTGCCACAGTGTGTTCCAATTTTCCTCTTCTCAGAAAATGTCCTACAAATCTCGCTTGTCTGCCTCTGATCTTTGCTGTAATTTGCCTTTTAACTCCAGCTTCTCTTAAGACTTCTTCGTTGGTTTTCTTAGCTGTCCATGGTACCTTCAACATCCTTCTTATGAACCACATTTCCATGGCCTCCATTTCTCACTGTACTCTCTTATTCATGGATCATGTTTAACATCCATAAAACAAAATTGGCTCGATGTAACATTTAAGTACTCTGAATCTTGTTTCCATTGATATGGATCTGTTGCACAAGATGTTTCTCATTTTCTGGAATGCTGACTTGGCCTGAGCACGTCTGCTTTTTATTTCGCTGTGACATTTCCAATCAGTTGTTATAATTGTTCCTAAGTAATTGAATCTATCAACTTGTTTCAGTTCTGTGCCATCGATGGTAATGCTACATTTTGGTGGTATTTTTTTTTCTTTGAGATAAACATCACTTTAGTCTTCTTTTTATTCAGGCTGAGACCTTTACTTTTACTTTCATGAACCACGATGTCCAGAAGATACTGTAGCTCCCTTTCACTTTTAGCAATCAGAACTGTGTCGTCTGCATATCTTAAGTTGTTAAGGTTGTACCCGCCATTTGATATTCCTGGCAAGCTCTCTATATTTCTCGTTATGTTTTTGCTGTACAAGGAGAAGAGGTCAGGAGATAGAACACATCCTTGTCTCACTCCCAATTTTGTGTCTTGGAATGCTCCTATTTGGTTCTCAATCTTCATTGCTGCTGATTGCTGCCAGTATATGTTTTTGATGAGTTTCAGATCTTTCCCATCTATGTTGATGTCTTCCAGCATTTTTATAATTTCTGTGTATCTCACTTCATCGAATGCTTTACAATAGTCTATGAAGCATAAGTATAAGTCCATCTTTATTTCTATTGATCTTTCCATCAATATATATATATATATATATATATATATATATATATATATATATATATATGGCATTACTTGTGCCTTTCCCTTCGACAAAGCCACACTGATCTTCGGCGATTTCTGGTTTTATTTTGCCCTTGACTCTTCTCATGACAATACGAAGCAGGATTTTGGTAACATGGCTCATAAAACTAATGATTCGGTGGTCTTCACATTCAACTGCACCTTGTTTCTTTGGTGGGGCAATGAAAACTGATTGCAAAAGGTCTGATGGGACATAATTACTGCTATTGATGTCATTCAGCAATCTGGTAATTATTTCTAGACCAAGCTTTTCTAATGCTTCCAATTCTTCCTTCATGATTTCATCTGGTCTTGATGCTTTGTTGTTCTTTATGTGTTTGATGGCTTCTCCCACTTCTGCTTTTAATATGGGAGGCCCATCGTTATTATGTTGTATATCTATTTCGCCTCTAACGTCCTCATAGAGTTCTCTAATGTATCCCCACCATCGTACCATTATTTCATCTCTGTCCATTATTGTATGCCCTTCCTTTGACTTCTGGGAACCAGTCTTGTGGTATGCCGTTTTGTTTGTTAACTCCTTTGTTTGTTTGTACATATCTCTTGTGTTTCCCTGATGGTATGTCTCTATTTCATTACATTTCTTATTTACCCATTCTTCTTTGGCTTTATTGCATTTGTGTTTTATTTCTTTATTTATTTTGTCATATTCATTTTTATCTTCCGTAAGACTTCTTCTCCATCCATTAGTGTCAAAATTTCTTCTGTCATCCACCCCTGTTCAGCATATCATTTATTTGGAGATAGGATTTTGATAGATGTTTGCTGAGTAGAGTCTTTAAGCATATTCCATTGTTCATCAGTCGTTTCAATCTTCTCTATAGCATTATCCCTATTATGTACTATGGTCCTATATTGCTCTTGTATTGCCTTATTTTTCCGTAACAGCTCTCTATCTAGCTCTTTGTTTTTAGCTGCTACCTTTAACCTCATTAGCCTGATTTTCACTTTTCCTACAACTGGGATGTGGTCACTGTTGCAGTCTGTGCTTGGTCTTGTTTTCATGGATATTAGTGAGTTCCTGAATCTTCTGTTGATCATAATGTAATCTGTCTGGTTACGTATGTTATTATTTGGGCTTTTCCATGTCCATAGTCACCTTTGGTATTGTTGAAACCAAGTATTTCCTATTATCATTTTATTCTTTTCTGCCCACTCCATCAACATCTCTCCTCTTGTATTTCTGATACCTAGTCCATACTTGCCAGTAGCTTCATTGTCTTGTTCAGTCGTTACTTTCGCGTTTAAATCACCCAGCACAAAGTTTACTTCCCATGGTTTGCACTGTTTCATTGCCATGTCCAGATTGTTGTAAAATTCTTTTATCTCATCATCAGAGCTTTCTGAAATTGGTCGTATATTTGGATATTCAGCAAGTCTCTGGCATATGCTGAACACTGTAAAGTGATCGGTTTTACACTCCGTAAGACAATCTTCCTGAAAACATTCTCTAATCTCTCAATCACTGCAAAAGTACAAAGAGCAATGTATTCCAATGAGTTCAGTGAGTCAAAAGCTTGCCATGGAGAGAGAAGGGTGAGAAGCAGTTCCCTTTCCGTGGTGCAGGAAACTGTATCGTTGTTTCGATGTCTTCGTTAAAGAGTGCCACAAAGTTCACATATGACAGGCGTTAGTGAAAGAGAAAGTGCAAATTAGACTTGTACATTAATCAAGCTGAAGAAACACTATGCAATGTTTAAACAAAAAAGAAAGCAGGCTATCGATTCTGTTTTATTTATACTTTTAAAAAAATAACAGTGTAACAATAAAATGTAATATTACATGATCAAATTAGTTATTTTATTATTTTCATTAATCTTTATTTACTATATTAATCATTTTTCTATGAGTGAAAAACACTTGTGTGATCACACTTAGCAGAGATGGAGCTAGACTGACATTAAGTGGCCAAAGACCTCATCATCATCTTGTGCCCTCTCCTCGTGGAAAGTTATCTGCAATGTTCCTCCGTCTGGTTCTATCCTTCGTTTTCACAGTGCACAGGGCCAAACTTGTATCACTCCATTTTTTTTCAGTATTGTCCATCACTCCCATCCCATTAAAAGCCCTAGTATAGTATAAAGTAAGCTTAGATGTCCTTTTCAATTTATTATATATTTTTCTTTTATTCTCACACAGAATATGATTTCCTTCGCTGGCTAAAAATCTACTTTTACGTAATAAAAAGCAGCACCATGTTATATATTCTTGAGCTATCTTTAAAATTTGAGCAAAATCATAACACTGTCAAGTGGTCGCTCCACTTTGCCACAGCAAAACCGTTTTAAAACGACTTTTATGATTTACAGTCAAAATGTTAAAGGTCAAGGATGCACAGTAATGTTCCCTATGCTCTGCCCGGCTACCCTACACACCTCCACTATGGCTCCTGATTTACTTGTACTACGAAAGACGAACGGGAAAACACTGTGCAGCTTTTTGCAGTCGATACTGGTTGCTAGCACTGCTTCGTTTGTTTTGTGGTTATAGTTCGGAGTTGTGCATACTGAATTAAAATCGCCAAACCGTCCAGACATTAGATAGTCAACACGCCTAGGGACGGGCAGATTCCAGTTTTCAAATTTTCTTCGTGTCAGCGGGAAGACATCCGACTTTTTGCTGCATAGCGATTTTTTGGCGCCCCATGTCTGCGACCATATGTGCGTATCATCTTCACCAAAGAAGAATATGTCCACATTAGGCCATTTGAATGGTTTGTTCCCCTGAGGTAAGGACTCCATAAAAAATTTCCACTGCACACTTCCTGGCGCAAACAGCTCAAAACCCGGCATTCTCCCAAGCACGCTATGAATTCTTCTCCACTGAGACGCGTTCATGATGATGTCAAGGTCATCATCCCAGGGAATCATGCCATGATGACGGAGAGCACCAAGAGCTGAACCAGAAACCAGAAAGTAGGTCAAGTCTGCAGCTTCACATGCAGAAATAAAGGTATCCAACGTAAATAAGGCAACCGCTCGCTCATATTCAGACATCCGGGGCTTAAAGTTCATGAGTTCTTCAAGCTCCATTCTGGCTTCACTGTTTGAAACTGACATTTTACGAAGAAGTGTAATTCTCTGATTATATGCTGAAAACTTCTCTTCAGACATAAACTTTATCTGGATATCAACGGGGTTGACATTCAGTTTCGCTGAGCTAGAATCCAATGAAGACTCGTCCACTGGAAAGTATTGCCCATCCAACATGACCTTTGAATTAAATAAAATAAGAACGTATAAAGTGTAACATGACTGCAGACTTTAAGAGTAGCAATAGTGTGAGACATTTTGATAACGGTCCAAAAAGTTTTGTAACATTTTAACATCACACAGTATACACTGGAATTTGGCAGTTTCGATGAAAATGAGGAAAAAAGAAGTTAAACAGCATTACATTTTTTGTGTTTCAGGTTTTGAATACAAATAACACAATTATTTATCAGCTGTTTATTTTTTTTAAAGAAATAACGGACATAATGAAATTATAATATTTATAGTGTTGGAGAATAAGAAAATGTTACAATTTAACGATGAAATGTTCTCATATTACCTTAAGCAAAAACAAGGAGTTATGTTCAGTCCACATTCCTGGAATTGCAAAGTGAAGAAGGACATTTCTAACAGGCACCACGGCCACCACCACAAGCACAATAAGCAGCACCAACTTAAGCGATGCGCAGAAACAGCGTGTCTTCCATGACTGTCGCCACAGAATCACTGCCATGATCACGGTCTGATTTTGGAGAGGTCAAAGAGCAATGAGTGTCGTCACAAACTGTTGACAGTGTGTATAATTTAAGCTAAAAGAGAAACCTTCCACGAAAGTTCATACCACGCACGCCTTTATGGCCTAACATGCGAAAAGAGGACGGGGAAGTAAATTCCTGTTGTGCTCCAGAACACGGACTATATATAATGTAACCAACACGTACCTGGAATCGTATCAGTAAAAACCACTAAGGGACATCCTGATGTCGTATGCAGAACACTTATAGACATGTCCCGAGTGTAAATGAAACTTGGTCTTATCCAGTATTTTTTATATCGAAAACACAGTATACAAATTGTCATATAAATATCAGATCATATTTCTAGCTCCATTGATTTCACACTGTGTAGTTTCGAGTACACGGTATAGTGAAATATACACTTAATCGATCATTTTAATAGTATGTTTCATCTCGAACCCATAAGCCGCTCTACAGCTGTCCTCTTTTATCTGTCATAATTCTGTTTTCTTCTCTTTCCCATCGACTATATTTCCTAACTTTCAACACTCGCTTGTAAATAACTGCCTCAGCTTTCTATTTATAATCGGAGCCGTGCCCAGTACAATCTTTTGCTTCTTAACAGATTGGCTTATCATCCCATTTACTACTTTCTCTTTCCATCCTGCCTATACGCTAAATCAACAATATGTGTAATTCCGCACGACTTTATTTCCGTATGGGAATTTGAGAACGTTTTCTTCTTTTTGCTTTTTTTTTTTGTTTCTTTGTAACTCTTCTTAATTGTAACTTCGACCTTCTATCCGATCGTCTCTCCAGATCGTAATATACGTTGTTAATTATACCTTTCTTTTATTCCTTTCTTTTCTGTTTCAACTTAAATTTTTTTTTAAATTGGCGGTGTACAATAAGAAAGGCTTGACGTTGTTCAAGTGACATTTCGTACATTTCTGTACTCGAATATTTTTCTCGAGGTTTCAGCAACATATCAAGGGGCAATATGGGTTCTCCACCACGCACGAATTTAAACGGCGAAAGGCTTGCACTTTCACCAGTGTTAATTCTCAGTGCTGTAACTGTTTGACTGACGTGAATATCCTACTCTCTCGGATTTTTTTCTACTTTGCTAATATATTGTTAAAAGTGTCATGTTGTCGTTCGTTAATACCATTTGGCATGTGGATGATACGATGAAGTTCTAATGTGTACTATAGCTAACCTTTTCACTGTTTCTACGAAAGGTCTTGCTACGAAATGCGAGATCATTATCTGTGACTATAACTGCTAGTACTGAATACCTAGGAATTGTTTATGTAGTAAATGCTTCAACACTGCATCACATGACTGGCTGGATGTGGAGAATGTTTCTGTCCAACGCGTTAAACGATCAACATAATGCAGTAAGTAATTGTTCAAAGTTCAAAGCTTTAAAATTCAGACTCCGGCTTCACTGCATTAGGGACAATCCCATATATGCCTACCCGCGTGCAGCAGCATCCATTGGAGAGTATGTTTGTTTCCTGTCAAATGTTGGTTGTTTACGATGCGTCTTCTGCCACACAGTTCGGATTTCCTGCCCGCACAATACTCTTCCCGCGCCCGCGGGAAAAAACCGCGGACGTCACGTTGGTAACAAGAAAAATGCGCGGGTGTTGCGATATTTTTGGGGTACAGTTTAAAAAGATAAACTCAGATAAATATACAATAATATATTCAGGAAGTGAGAAACATGAACGAGGAGTAGGAATTATATTTGATGAAAAAACGGCAAGGACAAATGTAGGATATTTGAACATCTCGGACAGAGTCCTGCTAGCCCAACTGAAAGGACAACCAATAAACATAAATATTATACAAGTGTATGCTCCAACATCTGAAAGTTCTGAGGAAGATGTACAGATATTTTATAATGACATAGAGACAGCACTAAAACACACAAAGTCACATGAAGTTACCATAGTCATGAGAGATTTTAATGCCAAAGTTGGTAAAGGAAGAACTTCGGACATCGTTGGTGACTATGGACTGGCGGAGAGGAATGACAGAGGTTATAAATTAATTGAATGGGCAAGAATACATAGCATGGTTGTAGGAAACACCTGGTTTAAACAACATCCTCGAAGACTGGCAACGTGGTGCAGCCCAGACAAAAAGATATTTAACCAGATAGACTACATATTAATCAACAAACGATTCCGCAATGCATTACTAACAACAAAAACCATGCCAGGAGCTGACTGCAATAGTGACCATGATCCACTCTGTGGAAAAGTTAGAATAAAACTAAAGAAAGCAGGAAGAAAAGTGAGAAACATCAAACTGAATACAGAACTTCTTAAAAATGACCAAGAACTGCGAGAACAATACAAAGTTATTATAACAAATAGATACAATGCAATAGCAAAGATAAATAGTATAGATGAACAATGGGAAATGTTAAGAGATTCTATCCACCAAACTGTTAAGGAGATAATACCACCGAAAAAAGAAGTCCCTAAAAATAAATGGATGACAGATGACATCTTAGGACTGATGGACAAGAGGAGGAGGAGTAAAAATAACGAGGAAAAATATAGCAAGATAAATAAAGAAATAAGACGCAAATGCAGAGAAGCAAAAGAAGTGTGGTTAAATGAACAGTGCAGACAGATAGAGGACTCTCATAATAAAGACAGCAAAAACATGCATAAACGAATTAATGAACTCACAGGCAGGAAAACAAAATATACCACAGGATGCCTGAAATCGAAAGAAGGTAAAATGTTAATGGGAAAAGAAGACATTGTGGACAGGTGGACAGAGTATATCGGTGAGCTATATGGAGGAGAAAGACCAGAATTAACACCAGATACTGAAAACTGTGATGGACCGCCAATACTTGAAGATGAAATCATAGATGCCATCAAACACATGAAGAAAGGAAAAGCGACTGGGCCTGATAATATAACAATAGAAGAAATAGAGGCACTAGAGGAGACAGGAATAAAAATAATAACCAAGTTACTGAATGATATTTACAACAGTGGGTATATTCCCAGTGACCTGATTAAATCCACGTTTATAGCACTACCAAAGAAACCAGGTGCAAAGGAATGTGACGACCACCGGACTATCAGCCTCTCATGTCACATAACGAAGCTACTTCTGAGAATCATTATGAGAAGAACAAGGAAAAAGATAAAAATGGAAATAGCAGATGAACAGTTTGGATTTGTTGAAGGAAAGGGAACACACAATGCCATTTATGCTTTACGGACACTAACAGAAAGAGCTTTAGAAGTACAGAAAGATCTCTACTTATGCTTCATTGATTACACCAAGGCATTTGACAAGGTGAAACATAGTGAAATTATTAAAATGCTTGAAGACATCAATATAGACGGTAAAGACTTGAGGATTATAAAACATCTATACTGGCAGCAAGAAGCAGCAGTTCGAGTTGAAAATAGAATTGGAAAATACCAACCTATAAAACAAGGGGTGCGACAAGGATGTGTACTATCTCCAGACCTTTTTTCTCTGTACAGCGAGAATATTCTAAGAACAATCACCACAGAACCAGGCATAAAAATTGGAGGATACAATATTAACAACCTTCGGTATGCTGACGACACAGTACTGATAGCTGAGAACCAACAAGACCTGCAAAATCTCTTGGATAAAGTCGCCAAAGAAAGTGAACAGAAAGTTTGAACATCAAAAAAACAGAGACTATGGTTATATCTAAGAAACAGAATCCACCAGCATGCAGTATAAAATTAAACGGAACCATTCTAAAGCAGGTGCAGAAATTCAAATACCTTGGAGTAGTAATAACTTCAGATGGGAAATGCAAAACAGAAATTAGGAACAGAATAGGCCAAGCAAAGACTGCATTTCAGAGAATGAGAAACATATTAGCTAACACATCTTTATCAATGAATGTTAGAAAACGAGTCCTAAAATGCTGTATTGAACCTATCTTGTTATATGGAAGTGAATCATGGACAATAGGCAAGTCTGCACAAAAATCATTGGAAGCAGCAGAAATGTGGTTTATTAGAAGAATGTTGCGAATCCCCTGGACAGCAAAAATAACTAATGAAGAATGTATGAGAAGAGCTGGAGAGACAAAAAACCTTGTCAGGAAGATAAGAGAGAGACAATGTACTTTCATAGGACATGCAATGAGAAGAGGGGGCATTGAAAATATTATAACAACAGGAAAAATAGAAGGAAGAAGATCAAGAGGAAGACCAAGAGAAATGATACTGGACAATCTGACGGGATGGTGAATTCTTTCCAGACTAAATGTTTACGAAGAATTAGAAGAATATTGTGGCCAAACACCATAAGAAATAACATCTTGTTGGCAGAAATGCATTGACAGCAGTTATTGAGGAAAGACGCTGGCAATGGTTGGGACATGTGCTCCGATTGGCTGACGACTCACTACCAAAAATAGCACTAAGATGGACACCACAGGGGAACAGAAGTAAGGGTAGACCAAAAGAGACATGGAGAAGAACAACAGAAAGGATGTTGAGCAATAGAGTTCTCACCTGGGCAAGAGCAGAAAAAAAGACAAAGGACAGGCATTTGTGGAAAACCCTTGCGGAAGCCCCATGTGCCCTGGGCACTTAAGGTTCAGAGAGAGAGGGAGAGAGAGAGAGAGAGAGAGAGAGAGAGAGAGAGAGAGACTAAGTGTAATATTTGTACGTAACATTATAAACCTAGCCTATTAATTAACGTAACGTTTTTAAACTTGCCTACTAATTGGAATATTCGTACGTAAGGATATAAGCCTAGCCTTTTTATTACATTTTTTGGTTAAAATTTCAACCCCCCCCCCCCCCTTTCATTTTGTATTGAATGTTCCGTATTTCAACCTGGAGAAGAGGGTCAGTGTATTGTAGGTTGTGTGGGACGTAGTTTTGTTCCTACATAGTCTTGTCTGAGACATTTTGTGTAGGAAATGTTCAAGTTTTTCCTCTTTTCTGTGACGATGTCTGCAGTTTTAGCTGTGGTTATGGTTCTTGATTTTTGTTTAGATGTTTGTTTAATGTGATCTGGTTCGTTGGTAGCCTGAAAGTGATGCTTTGGGTTTATCTGTCTTCTTCTTCTTCTTCTTTTAGTAAATATTTACAGGATCAAATCCACAAGAAAACGACAATCCTCATTCACTGGACTTACAGTGAGAAGGTGAGGGCCTGAAAATATAACAGCAAAGATAAATGGGGAAAGAGACAGGGGAAGACCAAGAGAGACAAACATCCAAGGGCATTCTAAAGTGGGAATAGGAAAAAAAAATCAACAGAGCTAATGGAGTATATCAAAGTTGGTACCTATGGAGAAGCATGACGGCAAACACCTGCCTGCACTCTGCCTAATAATGATTACTAATTATAACTGAAATCAGATCGACATGGGGGTAATTTCCTGCACAGGTTTTGCTACTCAAAGTTTCTCACTCATCATTAAATAAGTCTTTATAATGATCCCGATAAATTATCACTTCTTCTTCTTCTTCTTCTTCGTCTTCTTCTTCTTCTCCTACGGCGTTCAAGTTCTTGGCCATGCTAAATCAGAAGCTCGGTTTCCAGGATGAAGTCCAGTCTTCTCCAGAATAATTAGTGTATAAGTATATAAAACTAAGTATATGAAACTAAGTATATAACCATAAGCATATAAAACGAAGTAATATAACTATAAATATATAAAACTAAGTATGTAACTATAAATATATAAAATTAAGTATATAACTATCTTTATCTTATATCCTTCCAGTGCTGTTAAACGTCACATAGATAGAACTATAAATGTATAAAACTAAGTATATAACTATAAGTATAAAAAATTACGTATATAACTATAAATATATAAAACTAAGTATGTACCTATAAGTATATAAAACTAAGTATGTAACTATAAATGTTTACGAAGAATTAGAAAAATACTTTGGCCAAACACCATAAGAAATAACATATTGGCAGAAATGCAGACGAAGCCACTGACAACAATTATTGAGGAAAGACGCTGGCGATGGTTGGGACATGTGCTCCGAATGACTGACAACTCACTACCAAAAATAGCACTAAGATGGACACCACAGGGGAACAGAAGTAAGGGTAGACCAAAAGAGACATGGAGTAGAACAACAGAAAGGATGTTGAGCAATAGAGGGCTCACCTGAGCAAGAGCAGAAAAAAAGGCGAAGGACAGGCATTTGTGGAAAACCCTTGCGGAAGCCCCATGTGCCCTGGTTCAGAGAGAGAGAGAGAGAGAGATGTAACTATAAGTATATTAAACTAAATATGGAACTATAAATATATAAAACTAAGCATGTAACTATAAATATAAAAACTAAGCATGTAACTATAAATATAAAAACTGAGTATATAACTCTAAATATATAAAACTAAGTATATAACTATAAGTATATAAAACTAAGTATATAACTATAAATATATAAAACTAAGTATGTAACTATAAGTATGTAAAACTAAGTATATAACCATAAGTATATAACGTTTACTTGTACGAACTCCTTGTAACTGCGAGCTATTGTTCTTTGCAGCCGATGCTGTGGAGATGTTGAGGCACAGCATCGTATCGGCGCAGGAGCGTCACTTTTTACTGCAAGAAAAATCAGAGAATCCAAAAACAAGCTATCAAGTGGAAAATAACAGGCCGAAGAAAAAGAGACAGAGCACGGGAAACTTTAGAGTTCATTGTTAAGAGAGACCAAATTAACAGGCATAAAATCCCTTGATGAAATTGAAAAGCTCGCCAAAAGCAGGAAAAATTGGCGAGCTACCATGCGAGCTTTATGTGACGTTTAACGGCGCGCGAAGGATATAACAGTCTAAGAGGAGTAACTGAATTATTTACATTCAAAGAGAAGTAACTGAATTATTTAAAGTCGAAGGGAAGAAACTGAAGTATTTCAAACTTGTGACAAGGGAAGAAAATGCGAAATAACAATGACGTAAGGTACATAATTGTAAAAGTAATACCTTTTCACATACAACTATAGGTTGCTCAACATATTCTTCACAGATTACTATGAGCTAATTATATTATTTATAATGTAGACTACAAAAATCGAAATAATGGAAAATTTTGGCTTTAGCTTAGAGACGAATAAATCGTTTCCGTGAAAACAAATAATAAAACCTATACTAATTTACCAACCACATCCACGCTGGGTGATATGTCCGAACTATTCAAAGCATACTTACCTGGCACGGAAGATCACCATGATCAACATGGTGGTCCTTTCAGTGAAGCTCAAAGTATAGTGTCTGTTTCTCTGTTTTTGAATTTTGTGCGCGCTTTATTCTCTGCTGAAGATGGAAACACCCCGTTTCACATACGACGCTGACAGCGACATGGAGGGCGGCCAGGAGGAGCACCCTGGAACCCTCGTCATCACGGTGAGTGGGCAAAATGCGACTAGAGTATCATACTCCTTTATGCACAGCATTCTTGCTGGTCCCGTTGGCCTTGGTGTTAATGGAGTGGCGACCCTCAGTCGCTATGAGAGTCGCACAAAGTGGTTTGTCACCCTACGACAAGCCACTCATATCATCCATTATGGCTCTCTGCATGGCAAAACCCTGCACCTGGAAGAATCCAGACTCACCTTGCTCATCGAACACCTGGACAAGGAGCGTGTAAAAGGGACCCTCCACTGGCTGCCCACGGCAGCGAAGGCGCAGCTGGTCAAGCGCCTTGTCACTTTCCTGACCGGCGACGAGGAGGCCGAAGTGTCCCGCGTCGAGAAAGCAGACGACAAGTGGGCCTTTCGGTGCAAACCGAAACATGATGTCCCACACTACACGCTCTTGGCCAACTCAAGTGGGAGCAAAGAGTATAAAGTAGCCATTACCCTGCAGGGCCGCAATACGCCATGCCCAACTTGCGGAAGCGATTCACATAGGGCAAACAGATGTCCCAAACGCACCAAATCCACCCGCAGAGACACCACACGCCAGCAACAGGTCTCTGCAGTCAGGCGAGTTGAAGTCCGACCCGCCACACTTGCCGCGGACCCTCAAGGACAAGCTTCGGCCCACCAAGAGCCAGCCCCAGAGCCCACCGATGACGATGGGTTTAAGCTGGTAGAAAACCGGAAGAAGAGACGCCACCAGATCACCACCTCCGTGTCGCTGCCAACAAGCAAGTCCCCTTGTACACCCAGGAAAAGGGTGCCATGCAACGGACCAGTGGAAGCCAGAAGTCCACGACGTGGTTCTGCAGCTCAGCTCCTTCCAACAGGGGAAGCACTGCAGCTTCCCCTTCCAGAGGAGGACATGGACCCACCACCACATCCAGCAGAGGATGCAGTTCATGTCCCCCTTCCGGTGGAGGACGCAGGATCACCACCTCATCCAACGGAGGCACCCCTTTCTTGGGCACAACTGACAGAGGAGGATCATTCTGATGAGGAGGATCCTCCATTAACAATCGACGAGGACTTTCTATGTTAGAACTGTGTCAATGTGACAGTTTAGACCACGGACAACTATGTATTTCCCCTATTTAGGAACACTGATTACATTTGTGTTGTGTCTTTCTTCACTATTGAGACTCACAGTCGCCAGGTAACTAGTCTACCACCATAATTTTAAAAATTTTTATTTCATTTAAACATAATCTTATCTTATATCCCCCCCCCATGCCGCTGAAAGTCGCATGGGGAACGCAAGTAAATTGCCCCACTTCGGAGTTGGCATCCCTAATATTCGGTTGGGTTCTCTGCAAGTTTTCATAACAATATCCCTTTGTCCCATATCGAGTTGCCTCTAGATGTATCCCGGGATCAGGTTGTTCACCTTATGCCCCACTCCCGATACATGCTGTGTGACAGATCCAGCGGAATTCCGCTGTTTTCTGCATCCGGCTTGACCGTTTAAAGAAACATCCGCCATCTTGCACGTCACGCCGGAAGCCCCATCCACATAGTTATTTCGATGTTACGATTTTCATTTGTGTCCTGATTCCAATATGACCAATAAACTTTCCCTTTTAACTATTAATATTAGAGGACTGAGAAGAAAACTCAGTCAAGTAGTGCACCTAATACACAAACATAAACCAGACTTTCTTCTCATCCAAGAAACATACATCAACACAGACACGCACGCTAACAAAATCACACACCTCTTAGGACTCAGACATTCGTGTTTCAGCGTAGGGAACATACACGCAGGGGTAGCAATACTGCAGGTATCCGAGGACTGGCAAATTGTGGGACGCAACAGAGACAGCGAAGGTAGAATAGCTATAGTGGAAATAAAACACACAAGTTCACACCAGAACAACTACACATTAGTCAACGTCTATGCACCAGCTGTGACAGAACAGCAACGTAAATTTTTATGACAAACTCTCACAGACACTAACATCATTCCACAGAAGACAAAACATTATTATGGCAGGCGACTTCAACTGTGTTCTTCACGACTTTGATCTGTCGAGAGGGACAATCAACACACGCACTAGTCGAACCAACAGCAGTGAGCTCACACAAATAGACATACTACACAATATCATAGACGAGCACGGACTCGTAGACACATACAGAAAGACGAACCCACATGGGAGGGAAACTACACACAAAGACATGATTAACATAAACATAGGACGATCAGCCCGACTAGACAGAATATATGTCCCAGAAAACCTCCTAATAAACAACATCACACACATTGACACAACATTAAATTACACTGATCATAAAGCTGTCATGGTCACATTAAACGCAAACTTGACACAACTCAAAAATAATCGCTCTCCACACTGGAAGTTCAATAACAGCCTGCTGGACAACGTGAACTATGTAGACAACATAACAGAACTGTTACACGCGTACACCCAAGACTTACCCAAATCCAACCTCCTAGAATACTGGGACATATTAAAGAACACTATCAGAGAACAAACACAGATCCTAGCGACAAAAATACACAGACACAGACGACAACAACAACAAATTTTAGAAAACGCTATTAAACTGACCAAGCAGGTAGATCGCAATAGTCCGCACATACACGAGCTAGAGGAAGAACTAGAAAAATACCATCAACACAGCTATCAAGGTGCTTTCATCAGAACAAAACTCAGCTCTGTCGTACAAGAAATACCAAGCAAACAATATCTGGGAACAGAACGGAATGTACAAAGAAGCAGACAAATACACAAAATAATAGCTACAAACGGACAGGAACAAACAGACACCACCAACATAAGCCAAACTTTTCTAGACTTTTACAAGCATCTATACTCTGAGGACAAGGGTCAGTCACAAGACACACAAAACAAATTCTTGAACTACGCTAAACAACTTCCTGAACAAGACAAGCAAACGTTAGACCTCCCACTCACGCTAGAAAACCTACAGAATGCACTTAACACACTCCAAAAAAACAAATCTCCAGGACCGGATGGCCTCACCGCCGAGTTCTATCAGAAATTCTTTCCCATTCTAGGACCTGTCTTACACAAGGTTTTTACTGAAGCCTTCGACAGAAAAGAATTACCCAACAGCCTCAATCAGTCATACATAACACTCATCAAGAAAAACAACGCAGATACAACCCAAGTAAAGAACTACAGACCTATCTCATTACTCAACGTAGACTACAAAATCCTAGCAAAATCCCTAACTATGAAACTCAAACCCATCATGCACACACTTATCAATGAGGACCAGCAATGTAGTGTCACCGACAGAAACATAAATACGCATTTACATTTCCTAAGAGACGTTATCCAATACTCTCACGATAAGAATAGCCAGTCAGCAATCTTATCGCTGGACCAGGAGAAGGCTTTCGACAGAGTTTCCCATTCTTTCCTCCAGAGAACCTTGTCCAAATGTAATCTTGGGGACTACATCACAGACTGGATCAAAATTCTATACAACACACCAGAAAGCAGACTTTTAATAAACCACACCCTAAGTGAACCATTCCGGTTAACCAGATCTGTACGTCAGGGTTGCCCACTCTCACCCTTGTTGTATGTGCTAACTCTAGAGCCACTCCTGGAGAAAATCAGACAGGAGACACTAGTCAAAGGAATCTTTATTCCTGGAATGGGAGAGAGAAAATCGTTGGCCTACGCTGACGACACAATCTTCTTCCCCTCTAATATATCCTCTATTCAGAATATTCTAGACATAATTACAGAGTTCGGACAAGGCAGCGGGGCCAAAATAAACATTCAAAAATCACACATAATGGGTTTAGGCAAATGGGTAAACAAAACAGACTTCCCATTCTCATTAATTCAGGTCAACAAAATCAAACTATACGGAATTATATTTACAGCTACGCCTTCCAATAACACCAACGCAAGATGGCAAAATATCATTGGAAAAATAAAAAACCGACTGGAACTATACAAATATAAAACTACCACCATATTCGGCAGAAGTGTCGCAGTCAACACCTGCGTCATACCACAGCTCATATACACCGCAAATATCTTTCCCTTGCCTAGACAGTCACTTAGGGAAGTCAATTCCATGATTAGCGACTTTATTTTCCGACACACAGTACACAGCATTCAACGGAAAACCTTGATGCAAGATAAGAACAGAGGAGGCATCTCCCTACAAGACATATCAACAAAGATCCAGGCACTTAGAATTAAATATGTGGGACAAATCATCCAACAGCCACACAAACATACACTAGCCCTCTACTACGTAGGGCTAAGGCTAATCAAACTTTGTAAATTAAACAATGCATATCCCCATCACTTTGGCGCTATACCGCTCTTCTACAGACAATGCATACAAAGTGTCACTGGACATGAACATTTAATACACATGAAAACATCAGGTATATACAAATACCTGGTAAGAAAACAGGAGCCACCATTACAGGACAGAATAAAGAGAGGATACAAATACTTCATTACTGACTACACACAACCATTTCAAAACCTACACAAGAAAGGAATCACGCCAAGTGCACGAGAGGTAACATACAGACTATTGTTCAACATAACACCGACCACACAAGGGGTCGCCCGTAGATCCAATAGACTGATCAGATGTAGACTATGTAGAACAAAGACACAAGAAACAGAAGAGCACATCTTCTTTGAGTGCAAAACTGTTTCTTTAGCTTTTAAACTGTTGACTCACGAGATAACAACAAGAACAACACAGACAGTAGACATGTATAGAGCAGTCATGTTGAACACCATCCCTCGAACAGTAGCAGACAGCCATGAACAGTCCATCATAATCCTAGCAGAATTTAGATCTCTTATCTGGTCATGTCGGAATAAGGCCATGTTTGATAACAAAGTTTTTACACCAGAAATTTTTCTGACCATCTTCCAAAACAAATTGTTAAGGCTTTCCGGTAGTTTTTAACAACTACTTGGAATATTGAAGTCCTTTTTGTTTGTTTTTTTTTGGTGTGTGTATGTAGGTTTTGACAACGACACAGTTTTAGTTTCAAAACGTTGGGTATTATATAACCATGTTTTTATATACACATGCACTCAGATATACCTATCATCCAAATCACTATCATCTCATGTTTTGTTAAAGCCCACCATTTCATTATTTCACTTCACGGGCCATCACCCTCACCTCACGTCATTTGCATACGATTTGTATTTGTAACTGTCAGACAAATAAACGTCATTAAAAAAAAAAAAAAAAAAAAAAAGGTGGTTCTTCCAGGGCGAGACCCTCCCATTGCACTCCGGGTGGGTTGACCCCTGCGATCACCCCAAATGCGGGTGACTCGAGTGCGTAATTTTTTCGTAGGGGGGACTGCGTTCGCGCTATCCCCTGACATAAACAATGACATGAGTGGTTAAAGAAGGTTTCATGTGTCTGCACATTCTCTTCTGTAAGGCTCGTTCCCACCCTTTGCTACACATTATGCTTCCCTTCTGTCCCTTTTTGCTAATGAAAATTGTACAAGTGACCTGGCATGACATGATCAACAAAGTGGTTGTGCTCTTCCCGGAGCTGTATCATCACTCTGCGCCATGACAGAGTAGCATGTGCTGTGTCTTCAGCTCATTCCTTCAATGTATGTTAGCTGTCCTCCAATAAGAATTTGATCGCTTACGCAGACGACACGGTCTTCTTTCATGCAAATATCCCCCCAGTAAGACACGTTCAGGGAATTTGGAGAAAGAATCGGAGCTAAAATAAACATTTAAAAGTCACAGATCTCGGGTTTGGGGAAATGACACAATAAGTCACATTTCTCTTTCGACCTGACACACGTTAACCAAATGAACATATATGGAATACACTGCACAACAATGCTAACTAATAAAAACAACTATCTCGCTGATTATATCTAAACATTTCAAATCTTACACAGCATATTGTTGTTAGCCTTATGCCCAGCTCCCGATCCATGATGTGTGACAGATCAAGCGGAGTTCCGCTGCTTCTGCATACCGGCTAGACCGTTTAACAGCAACATCCGCCATCTTGCACGTCACGCCGGAAGCCCCATCCACATAGTTATTTCGATTCTACGATTTCCTTTTGTGCACTGATTCCAATATGGCCGATAAACTTTCCATTTTATCTATTAATTTTAGAGGACTGAGAATAAAACTCAGTCAAGTAGTGCACCTAATACACAAACACAAACCCGACTTTCTTCTCATCCAAGAAACTTACATCAACACAGACACGCACGCTAACAAAATCACACACCTCTTAGGACTCAGACATTCGTGTTTCAGCGTAGGGAACATACACGCAGGGGTAGCAATACTGCAGGTATCCGAGGACTGGCACATTGTAGGACGCAACAGAGACAGCGAAGGTAGAATAGCTACAGTGGAAGTAAAACACACCAGTTCACACCAAAACAACTACACATTAGTCAACGTATATGCACCAGCTGTGACAGCACAGCAACGTCACTTTTATGACAAACTCTCACAGACGTTAACATCATTCCACAGGAGACAAAACATTATTATAGCAGGCGACTTTAATTGTGTCCTCCACGACTTTGATCTGTCGAGAGGAAAAATCAACACACGCACTAGCCGAACCAACAGCAGTGAACTCACACAAACAGACATACTACGCAATATCATAGACGAGCACGGACTCGTAGACACATACAGAAAGACGAACCCACATGGTAGGGAAACTACACACAAAGACATGATTAACATAAACATAGGACGATCAGCCCGACTAGACAGAATATATGTCCCAGAAAATCTCCTAATAAACAACATCACACACATTGACACAACATTAAATTACACTGATCATAAAGCTGTCATGGTCACATTAAACGCAAACTTGACACAACTCAAAAACAAACACTCCCCACACTGGAAGTTTAATAACAGCCTGCTGGACAACGTGAACTATGTAGACAACATAACAGAACTGCTACACGCGTACACTCAAGACTTACCCAAATCCAACCTCATAGAATACTGGGACATATTAAAGAACACTATCAGAGAACAAACACAGATCCTAGCGACAAAAATACACAGACACAGACGTCAACAACAACAAATTTTAGAAAACGCTATTAAACTGACCAAGCAGGTAGATCCCAATAGTCCCCACATACACGAGCTAGAGGAAGAACTAGAAAAATACCATCAACACAGCTATCAAGGTGCCTTCATCAGAACAAAACTAGCCTCTGTCGTACAAGAAATACCAAGCAAACAATATCTGGGAACAGAACGGAATGTACAAAGAAGCAGACAAATACACAAAATAATAGCCACAAACGGACAGGAACAGACAGACACCACCAACATAAGTCAAACTTTTCTAGACTTTTACAAGCATCTATACTCTGAGGACAAGGGTCAGTCACACGACATACAAAACAAATTCTTGAACTACGCTAAACAACTTCCTGAAGAAGACAAACACACATTAGATATCCCACTCACGCTAGAAAACCTACAGAATGCACTTTTAACACACTCCAAAAAAACAAATCTCCAGGACCGGATGGCCTCACCGCCGAGTTCTATCAGAAATTCTTTCCCATTCTAGGACCTGTCTTACACAAGGTTTTTACTGAAGCCTTCGACAGAAAAGAATTACCCAACAGCCTCAATCAGTCATACATAACACTCATCAAGAAAAACAACGCAGACACAACCCAAGTAAAGAACTACAGACCTATCTCATTACTCAACGTAGACTACAAAATCCTAGCAAAATCCCTAACTATGAAACTCAAACCCATCATGCACACACTTATAAATGAGGACCAGCAATGTAGTGTCACTGACAGAAACATAAATACGCATTTACATTTCCTAAGAGATGTTATCAAATACTCTCACGATAAGAATAGCCAGTCAGCAATCTTATCGCTGGACCAGGAGAAGGCTTTCGACAGAGTTTCCCATTCTCTCCTCCAGAAAACCTTGTCCAAATGTAATCTTGGGGACTACATCACAGACTGGATCAAAATTCTATACAACAAACCAGAAAGCAGACTTTTTATAAACCACACCCTAAGTGAACAATTCCGGTTAACCAGATCTGTACGTCAGGGTTGCCCACTCTCACCCCTGTTGTATGTGCTAACTCTAGAGCCACTCCTGGAGAAAATCAGACAGGAGACACTAGTCAAAGGAATCTTTATTCCTGGAATGGGAGAGAGAAAATCGTTGGCCTACGCTGACGACACAATCTTCTTCCCCTCCAATATATCCTCTATTCAGAATATTCTAGACATAATTACAGAGTTCGGACAAGGCAGCGGGGCCAAAATAAACATTCAAAAATCACACATAATGGGTTTAGGCAAATGGGTAAACAAAACAGACTTCCCATTCACATTAATTCAGGTCAACAAAATCAAACTATACGGAATTATATTTACAGCTACGCCTTCCAATACCACCAACGCAAGATTGCAAAATATCATTGGAAAAATAAAAAACCGACTGGAACTATACAAATATAAAACTACCACCATATTCGGCAGAAGTGTCGCAGTCAACACCTGCGTCATACCACAGCTCATATACACCGCAAATATCTTTCCCTTGCCTAAACAGTCACTTAAGAAAGTCAATTCCATGATTAGCGACTTTATTTTCCCACACACAGTACACAGCATCCAACGGAAAACCTTGATGCAAGATAAGAACAGAGGAGGCATCTCCCTACAAGACATATCAACAAAGATCCAGGCACTCAGAATTAAATATGTGGGACAAATCATCCAACAGCCACACAAACACACACTAGCCCTCTACTACGTAGGGCTACGGCTAATCAAACTTTGTAAATTAAACAATGCATATCCCCATCACTTTGGCACTATGCCGCTCTTCTATAGATAATGCATACAAAGTGTCACTGGACATGAACATTTAATACACATGAAAACATCAGACATATACAAATATCTGGTCAGGAAACAGGAGCCACCATTACAGGACAGAATAAAGAGAGGATACAAATACTTCATCACTGACTACACACAATCATTTCAAACCCTACACCAGAAAGGAATCACACCCAGTGCACGAGAGATAAGACTATTGTTCAGCATAACACCGACCACACAAGGAGTCGCCCTCAGATCCAACAGACTGATCAGATGTAGACTATGTAGAACAAAAACACAGGAAACAGAAGAGCACATCTTCTTTGAGTGCAAAACAGTTTCTTTAGCTTTTAAACTGTTGACTCACGAGATAAAAACAAGAACAACACAGACAGTTGACATGTATAGAGCAATCATGTTGAACACCATCCCTCGAACAGTAACAGACAGCCATGAACAGTCCATCATCCTCCTAGCAGAATTTAGATCTCTTATCTGGTCATGTCGGAATAAGGCCGTGTTTGATAACAAAGTTTTTACACCAGAAATTTTCCTGTCCATCTTCCAAAACAAATTGTTAAGGCTTTCTGCCAGTTTTTAACACCTATGTGGAATATTGAAGTCCTTTTTTGTTTGTGTGTGTGTGTGTATGTGTGTTCTGACAACGACGCAGTTTTAGTTTCAAAACATTGGTTATTATATAAGCCTGTTTGTATATAACTATGCACTCATCCAAATCACTATTATCTCATGCTTTGTTAAAGCCCACCGTTTCATTATTTCACTTCAATCATCCTCACCTCACGTCATTTGCACACGATTTGTAACTATCAGACAAATAAACTTATATTAAAAAAAGGTGGTTCTTCAGGGCGAGACCCTCCCATTGCACTCCGTGTGGGTTGACCCCTGTGATCAGCCCAAATGCGGATGACTCGAGTGCGTAATTTTTTCGTAGGGGGGACTGCGTTCGCGCTATCCCCTGACATAAACAATAACATGAATGGTTAAAGATGGTTTCGTGGTGAGACTTTGCACATTCTCTTCTAGACGGTTGGCTCCCACCGTTTTTATATACCGTGCTTCCCTTCTGGGCCCTTTTGCTAATATAGATAGTACAAGTGACCTGGCATGCCATGATCAATAAGGTGGTTGCGCTTTTCCTGGAGCTGTATCATCAGTCTTCTCCACGACAGAGTAGCACATACTGTGTCTTTAATACATTCCTTCAATGTATTTTAGCTGTCCTTCAATAAGAAGTTGATCGCTTACGCAGACGACAAGGTTTTCTTTCATGCAAATATCTCCCCAGTAAGTCACATACGTTGAAGGAATCGGAGCTAAAATAAACACAGATCACGGGTTTGGGGAAATGAGTCACAATAAGTCACATTTCTCTTTTGGACCTAATACACGTTAACCAAATGAGCATATATGGAATACACCACACCACACAACAATACCAACTAGTAAAACTACTTTCTCGCTGATTATGGCTAAACATTTCAACATTTACATTTACACAGCACAGGAATTACGCCCTAAGCAGTTTAGAAGAAAATGAACCGATCGGAAAGCTGTGTAGTAATTTGTATCGCTCTCTCTATTGTTGGCTTTTTTTTATTGTATAATTCATTCATTTATTTGCATGTCCCTTGCGGAACTTTGCCTCCCTAACAGCACTCTTGTAGGCCTCTCGGTTGTGAGCAAGATGGCCTGCTGCTGGGGCGTCCATTTGCAGATCGTCAACGATTTCTTGCAGCCATCTTCGTTTTGGTCTTCCTCTTTTTCTTTTTCCCATTATGTATCCTTCCAATACGGTCCAAAATATTTAAGTTTTCTCTCTTTAATCCTCTTTACTAGCCAGCCTTCTTCATATGCAGGAAACTCTCTACCGTAGAGAGCGGAACAGCAACACCATTCCTTCAGATCATCAGAGGAAGTACCCCCCTCAGACAAGTGTTTCGGCCCTTTAAACACCTGACACTCTAAGGGGGGTGAGCCCCTCTGGGTCATGACTCCCAAAGGTCTTGTGAGTTGTTGCTTTTTTTTTCGGTTCCGGGATCGAACCCATGATCTTCCAGTTGCCACTGCACTTTTTGAAGTGCGTCTTTAGCGATTTAGCTATGGAGGACTGGTATTGGTTGTGGTAAATGAAATTACTTATGTTCCCAATGCTTGTTTCGCATACTCCACAGCCAGCATGAGGCCTTTTCTGCTGTTTCTGAAAGGCTTCTCAATGCCCTTGCTCTTGCTTGTCCCTTTATGCCCAGTCGCTTACATAGGTCATATGCTGATGTTGCTACGAATCCCCTTGCTCCCACTTCTACAGCTATCACTTTTGTCCTGATTCCTGCCCCCTGCCTCAGTTGCTTGACCAGACCATTGTACTTCTCCAATTTGAATAAATGCTGTTCCTCTATTCTAGTTTCGTATGGGAACGTAAGCTCGATCATTATTAATTCCTGTTTTTCTGTACACTACAGTACACTACAATGTCCGGTCGCATTCCTGTGTTCTTGATGGCAGTCGGGTATTCTCTTCTTCCTGGAAGGTCCGCTATCACATCCCAGTCATTTGTACCATCTAGCAGTGATGGTAAGGGAATGTCCCTAATTTCAATATTTGATGTCGTACCAGCACCTATGAAGTATTTAGGTGGGACCTCAACTCTTTTGCTGTTATTTGCTTTATCGTTTGCCCTGTCTACGATGGCTACTAGTTCCTGCAACACTCTGTTGTGTCACCAGGTGTACCGTCCTTGCCCTAAAGACACTCTACATGCTGACAGCACATGTTCCAATGTTTGCCTTTCGTTGCAGAGAGGGCACTTTGTATCTTCTGATACACCCCATTTGTATAGGTTGGAGCCTGTAGGCAGAAGGTCATAAGTAGCTCTGATGATGAAGCTGAGCCTCAAGGGTGCCATTTTCCAGATGTCATTCCATGTTAGTGATCTCTGCAGGACTTCCTCCCATGTTGTCCATTGCCCTTGTTGTGATTGTTGGACTGCCTTCTGGACCCGCTTGTCATCCTCTGAATTCCTTACTTCGCTGATGATCATATCCCTTCTTTCCTTGCAAGAGGCCTTTGACCACCATTTGATTTCGCCATGACCAAATCCCCTTCTGTTGGTCTGGGTGTACCCTATTACTTCTTTCAGCTCCTGCGTTTCCTTGGCTGTGGTCACTTCCTCACCTATTTTCCATTTTCGTCCAGTTTTAAGTGTTGGCTGCACTTCTCGTACCACCGGATCTGTAGATTCTTGTAGCATCATTGCAAGTCTTGTTTTTCCTACCTTGTATTCTTCAACCACAGATTTGAAAGGCAGCTGCAGTTTGCTCTTCTTGCAGTACAGCGCTACATCAGTTAATCCTGGTGGTACGCCCAACCACTTTCTTATGGCTTTATTTATCTTTCTTTCGACTGCCTCTACTGTGCTGGTACTTACTTCGTAAATGAGTAGTGGCCACATCAGTTTTGGAATCAGCATGAACTGGAGGCACCATATTTTGAACTTACCCAGTAGCCTGCTTTTGTCTATGATGCTCAGTCCATTCTGCGCCATTTCTATAACCTGCTTCACAGCGCGTGAGTCCTTCATGGATGCATCATATTGTAACAGAATAGCAATTCTGTACAGAGAGTATCTGTGTATTGCTAGTAGTTGTGTTCTCGTAGACTACAACTCATGTCAGTGTGCAAAGCATGTCGTTAGGAAAGTCCGTGTGCAAAGCACGTCGTTAGGAAAGTACGTGTGCAAAGCACGTCGTTAGAAACGTCCGTGTGAAAAAAAGGATGTCGTTAGGTGTCCGTGTGCAAAGCAGGTCGTTAAGGAGAGTCTTGGTTTGAACGTGGAACTGTGTGGACGTGTTTTTGTCGAGCTGTGTGATGTCTTCGTGGAACAGATGAACATTTTAGTTGTACGTATGAATGGACTGGCCACATGGCAGGGATAACCAGCCGGCAGTCGAATGTAATGTTATTTTTTCATCAGCATTTTTATCATCCCATAAAATAAATGTTCCAAGTCACCGTCACCCAGGATTTACTTGACTATCTGTACCAGCTGTCGTCAACGTGAGGTTTAAAAGAGCCTGGATGAGAAGTAGGTCTGGAACTGTGTGTAACTAGTCCAGAAGGTGAGAGTGAGAGCTGGAATTATGTGTGTAACTAGTCTGGTAACCTCAACTCTCAAGGAAGCAAGATGGAAGTCGACCTTGGTATTCACGTGCGTATCGTGAATCAGCACGACTTATGTCGACGCGGCCAACTAACGAGTGTCATATACACAGCAAAGCCTGTGTCACCAACAGATTTATAACCTATATATATATATATATATATATATATATATATATCAAGTGCACGACGACGAATTATATATACAAAATCTATTATAATATACTCTGCCAAGGCTCTTCACTGGCTCTTCCCCTACAGTCGGGATTATTTGATTTGCCACTGTGTACGATCTTTCTATCATTTTCCCTTTCATGAGTTACAGGCTTCTTGACTTCTTTGGCTTGAAGCTCATGCGGCACCATACGTTAAGGCTGTCCAAACACTCTAACATCTTCCGTGCCTGTGCTTCACTGGTTGTTATTACTGTTGTGTCATCCATGAATGCTTTTAGTGGTGGCATTTGACATCCATTTCTGAATCTTGGGCCTTCTGCTGCTCCTTCTGCTGCTCCTTCTGCTGTTCTTAGGATTACTTGCATGGCTAGTACGAACAGTATGGGAGATATTGTACAACCCATTGCAATTCCTACCTGGAGCTCGATCCATCTTGTAGTATATCCTGATGTTCCAAACCTCATGAGGAACCCTGTAAAGTACCTTTTCAGCATATTTGTGATTTCTTTTGGCACATGATACATGTCTAGTGCTAGCCATATCATCTGGTGCGGTACTGAGCCATATGCATTGGCTAGGTCAAACCATATTACCTGTAGATCTTGCTTTCCAGATTTTGCCTGCTGAATAGCTTCCCAAATCATTGACGCATGCTCGAGACATCCTGGTAAACCTGGAATTTCTCCCTTCTGCACGGATGTATCAGCGTAACCATTGTCTAGGAGGTATGTTGTTAGTCTTTTTGCCATCACAGAGAAGAATATCTTTCCTTCCACATTCAGAAGTGAGATCGGCCTGAACTGGTTGATTTCAGTGGAATTCTGTTCCTTGGGGATGTATACTCCGTTAGCCTTTTTCCATTCCTTACATATGACTCCTTTGGTCCATGCTGTTCGTAGGAGTTTATGAAGCTTCTTTAGTACTTCAGGGCATCTTTTGTATAGTATGTAAGGAACGCCATTTGGGCCTGGTGCTGACTTGCCTTTAGCTTTTCTTACAACGCTCTCTACTTCTTGTAAGGTTGGTGGGCTGCATTTGAATTTGCCGCCTGGTGCACAGGGCCACACTAGACCTTTTATCTGCTCGAGAGGTGTATGCTAATTTTTATCAGAGTATGTCTTGCTCAGATGTTCCTCGAGCACCTCCTTACCTGCTTTCAGCGTACCTGATTTTGGCTGTTCAAATAACTGCTTGGCAAATCCGAAGGGACCTCTGTAGAACTTCTCTCTTGCGTATCTGGTTTCCCTCTTCCTTTTACATAGTCTTTCAGCTCTGCAAAGGGCATTGTGCTGGGATTTTAGATGCTGCTAAACCTGTCTTAGTCCTTCTTTTTCTGATTCATGTGCTTTCTTGAACATTTTCCGGGCATGGTTCTTCTGCTGTCTTATTGCTTCTATTTTCCTCTGTCTTCTGGACTTTCTTGGTGTCACTTTTTCTCTTTTTGCCTGTTTGGTTCCAAACTCTTTGTGGCAGTGAAGATATATGATGTTACCAAATGCTTCCAGCTTTTGCTCCAGGTTTTTTCCTCTTAGCTGTCTGTCCAGTTCTTTGCATAATCCCTCGTCTAGGTTTTCCCATATGCTTTTTGCACTTGCTGGTGGAAAGTTAACCTTGTTTCTGGTCTCGTCGGAGGGCTGCCTGACTCAACCTGAATATTCTCTGTACCGTGGATTATATCCTGACAGAGGTCTTCTAATGTCTTATCTGAGACTGGCGTCACAGTGCACTGTTGAGTATTGGGCAGCAAGGAACCACCACATCCCTTCTTCGTTCTGTGTATCTTCATGCCACGTTGAGTGTTAAATTTCCTGCCACAGATGCATGGATACTCCATCCGCTGTTCTCAACTCGAATTAATTGGGGCGGGCATGGTCGTTTCCGTATAGTCACCTGTGGATCCATCATTCTCCCCCCCCCCCCCCTTCGGTGGATCCTGGGGGCATTTCTTCTTTTTGGACTTTGTAGCAATAGTATGTCGGCTGACAGGGTTGCTGGCCCGGACAGCCCGGTTCAGGGACGCTTTCCCAGTGAGGATTCTGGTCTTTCCCAGTGTCTGTCGGTCTTTCCCGACTGTCAATGGCATCACCATGCTCTATAATATAATAATTTCTTCAATATTAAGCTCTTGTAGTATAGATATATTTGTTCTTTTTTTGTGTCCACGATATTTGGAGAACTCTTCTGTAGCATTTACATTCAAAGGCATTTATGTGTTTCTCAGCTGTTTTGTTAAGTGTCCACGTCTCACAGGCATATGTTGCGATGGGAAAGATGCATGACCTTAAAAATCTTATTTTTGTAGTTCTGTCTGCTCCTCTCCACAGATTCTTTATTTGTTTTACTTTCTGAAGAGCAGTAGATGTCCTCCTTTTAATTTCCCTCATTTGATACAGTTAACATCACTGCTGTATCTAGACCAACAAGCAGCAGTAAGAATAAATGGGAAACAACAACTTGGTTTGACATAAAACAAGGAGTCCGTCAGGGGTGCATATTGTCACCCTACTTATTTAACTTGTATACTGAAAATATAATGAGGAATGTTAGAGAAGATGTAGACAAAGAATATTACGATGCCATAACAATTGGAGGTTATGAAATACCAGAGATTAGATATGCTGATGACACAGTGTTACTATCTACAACACAAAAAGGAATGGAAAAACTAATTATGTCAGTCCGTAAGAACAGCGAAGAGCAGAACCTCTATCTTAATGCAAATAAAATTAAATTGATGACAACTGACATAACAAACAAGGCAGCTGAATTGTATAATTAGTTCTTGATATTCTACAGCTTTTTTTAAAAAAAGGTAGATAGGCGTGTAAAGTTCAGTTCTGCATTTTATATCGGACGTAGTCTTCTACAAGCTGTGTTATGTAATAAGTTATTATTAAGCTTTCAATGACGGGACCTTTTCTTGTGGCGATGGCAGTGGGTGATGTGGTCACTTCTGTGAGTACTGCTTTTCTGATCTGTGAACTTTAGCGTGCTTTCCATATCTTTTGCTTTGTTAATTTTAAAAAGCTCTGGAAGCATTTTATCTAATCTGTTTTATCTAATCATTTTATTTTATCTAATCTCGCCGAGTGTCTGACATGTGGGTATCTTTATGTATGGTACTCTCTGTCGTCGCGTGATAATTGTCTGCATGTGTCTATCAGATAGTGTTCTTGTAGGATGTTAGAATCAAAAGTTGACATGTTTAAAAAAAATAAAAGGTGGTTCTTCCAGGGTGAGACCCTCCCATTGCACTCCGGGTGGGTTGACCCCTGCGATCAGCCCAAATGCGGGTGACTCGAGTGCGTAATTTTTTCGTAGGGGGGACTGCGTTCACGCTATCCCCCCTGACACAAGTAACATGATTTGTTAGAAACACTCCCATCAAAATTGTATCTCATTAACATACACCTCATTTCATCACAAACTTATATGTATTAGCTTCAAAACATCCTTTATTATGCAACTATGCATGTATATGTACATTTTCATTTGAATGTCATGTAAAAGATTTCTGGAAATAAAGAGGTCGTCCTTCCAGGGCGAGGCCCTCCCATTGCACTCCGGGTGGGTTGACCCCTGCGATCACCCCAAATGCGGGTGACTCGAGTGCGTAATTTTTTCGTAGGGGGGACTGCGTTCACGCTATCCCCTGACACAAAATAAGCGACATGATTGGGTTAGCATTTGTTCCATTTCTGCTTATTTCTAATGTTCCCGTTTATCATTGTCTTAATAAATGTAGCCTGTTTACGGGGTTATTACATATCAAGCAGTGAAACACAATCCGATGACATTTCGAAGGTATACCGATGACAGAAGGCCCACAACAAGTATAACAAATAGATGTTCTGGTATATACATTGATTGATGAAGAAGTTCGAATTGATACTATCTCAGTGATATTGTTTGCATAATAACGCAGAATATTCTGAATGATTATAGTATTGAAAGTTGCAAAAAAAAACAAAAAACGGTGGTTCTTCCAGGGCGAGGCCCTTCCATTGCACTCCGGGTGGGTTGACCCCTGTGATCACCCCAAATGCGGGTGACTCGAGTGCGTAATTTTGTTTCGTAAAGGGGACTGCGTTCACGCTATCCCCTGATAACACAATCTGGTAGCGTCTTAATTACAACTCTGTGCTGTCTCCGCTTGGAAGGTTGCCGCACGTTTCTCTGTCCTACGCCGGCCTGTTAGAGATGAGTGGTTAGGCGCTCTGTCTAGGATGGAACTAGGTTCAAGTTCCAGCAGTGCGGATTTTTGTTTGTCTCCCCTGATACTATCATAATAGTCATCATGTGCCATGCCAACCGGTGTTACCTATTATGCTTCTCTAGAGCACTATGGCAGAATAGCCTTTAGTGTAGGGGCCATAACTAAGTAAAGTTCGAATACCTCCAGTAATCCCCCTTCTTTCCCCCCCCCCTTTTTTTTGAGTGTCTGTTTACAGCTCACATGAATTTAGGGGGGGGGGGGACTGATAAATGGTTTAGAAGTTTCCAGTTTTCGGTAATGTAGTTTACCAGAGAAACTTAGTGCTCCACGAGATTCTGTACTGAAAACAGAGCAAGGTTAAAATGAGCGGTGGAATTCATGAGATTGTTTATAGCGCAGGGAGAAAGTGAGACTCATGGAATAGCTGGGGCAGTAGTGTTAGCAGAGATTATAAAACTGATTTTTGAGAGTATGAGATATAGCCAGAGCATGAGTTAGAGCGAGTCAGAGCATGAGTTAGAGAGAGTCAGAGCATGAGTTAGATAGAGTCAGAGCATGAGTTAGAGCAAGTCAGAGCTTGAGTTAGAGCGAGTCAGAGCATGAGTTGGGGAGAGTCAGAGCATGAGTTAGAGAGAGTCAGAGCATGAGTTGGGGAGAGTCAGAGCATGAGTTAGAGAGAGTCAGAGCATGAGTTGGGGAGAGTCAGAGCATGAGTTAGAGAGAGTCAGAGCATGAGTTGGGGAGAGTCAGAGCATGAGTTAGAGAGAGTCAGAGCATGAGTTGGGGAGAGTCAGAGCATGAGTTGGAGAGAGTCAGAGCATGAGTTGGGGAGAGTCAGAGCATGAGTTGGGGAGAGTCAGAGCATGAGTTAGAGAGTGTCAGAGCATGAGTTAGAACGAGTCAGAGCATGAGTTAGAGAGTGTCAGAGCATGAATTAGAGCAAGTCAGAGCATGAGTTAGAGCAAGTCAGAGCATGAGTTAGAGCAAGTCAGAGCATGAGTTAGAGAGAGTCAAAGCATGAGTTAGAGAGTGTCAGAGCATGAGTTAGAACGAGTCAGAGCATGAGTTAGAGAGTGTCAGAGCATGAGTTAAAGCGAGTGAGAGCATGAGTTAGAGAGGGTCAGAGCATGAATTAGAGCAAGTCAGAGCATGAATTAGAGCAAGTCAGAGCATGAGTTAGATCAAGTCAGAGCATGAGTTAGAGCAAGTCAGAGCATGAGTTAGAGCATGAGTTAGAGAGTGTCAGAGCATGAGTTAGAGCAAGTCAGAGCATGAGTTAGAGCAAGTCAGAGCATGAGTTAGAGAGAGTCAGAGCATGAGTTAGAGAGAGTCAGAGCATGAGTTAGAGAGTGTCAGAGCATGAGTTAGAACGAGTCAGAGCATGAGTTAGAGAGGGTCAGAGCATGAGTTAGGTCAGAGTCAAGTTAGTAGTCATGTGATAGTCAGTGTTTTGTGTTACTCCAATTTTTGGGGAGTTGTTTTGAGATATAGTCAGCTTAAGGAAATAGTTGGAGTTATTCATTGTTTTTGTTTTTTTTTTTTTGGGGGGGGGGGGGGGCGCTTTGTATTATATAATTTTGGGAATCTTGTCATTTTTAGGACAGACTTGCAAGTTTGTTAAGAATTTTAGATAGAATGATGAAACAAGATTGATTGATTGATTGATCTTTATTTCAAAAAGGGTTACGAATTGGGCACTCAGGCCCGTCTGACATTGTGATGTTCACCATTGAAGGAAGTGTGACGTGGTAATTTTGAAAATGAAGTGGTATTCATTATGAATTTACACTGCTGGCGAGATTCTTCATCTGCCGTGCGTGGAGTGGGGCTCCTCCCGGCCAATGAAGAAAGATGCAAATGGGGTTGCTGTGCGGTACCACTGTGGAAAAGGTGAAAGAAAGGAATAAGTAAACAGTAGTCAAATCACGGCACCTCTGGTCTGGAGGTCGGCCACGTCCTAAGTGCACTCATATCGGTCGAAATGCGTGACCCATTTTAACTCAGAGGTTAAGACACTGCTGGCGAGATTATTCGGATGCAGGGCGTGGAGTGAAGCTCCTCCCGGCCAAGGAAGAAAATGAGTAAAAGCAATTAGGGTTGCTGTGTGGCGCCGATGTGAAAAGATGATGGAAAGGATAAAGTGAAGCTTAATCAGTATGTCCAGTAGTATCGCGGCGAGAGCTACTCATACCACGGCGCCTCTGTTCTAGAGGCCGGCCACATCCGAAATACACCCATACTGGTGAAACATGCCTAAACCGGCTTACACCAGGGGTGAAACTTGATGGCTACGCATGTTAGGTTACCTCTGCTCTAGAAGCCGGTCATGTCCTAAACACGCCCATACTGAGATAATATGCCTAAACCGGCTCAACCCAGGGGTGGAAGTCACTAGTGGCAAGGATTCGTCCTCCTGGACAAAAGCTCCATCCTTGTCACAACTAGGAAGGGTAGCGGCCACGACCACGAAATGCTGAAGTCGGAGACACTGGACCAGTGCAGTCTAGATAAGCAACCACCTCTCACTTGGCGGGGATGTATGCGTATCCTAATTACGCTGAGGTGTTCTGGTGAGAAAGTCCAACACCGGAATGGAAGGGCAACCACCTCTCACCCAGTGGGGATATACTCATATCCAAAACACGCCGAGATTTTCCGGTGAGAAAATCTAACTCTAAATCACACTGGTGCACCGAAAACCACGGTGTCACGCAATCCCGCTTCTGAGACCAAACAATGGTTGGAATATAGGCTCTAGCCGTATGATACTCTGAACCTGTTGTAGTTCTCATGGGGATCTCGTGTGGTCCTTCTGGGGACCAAAGGACCTATCGAGGACCACAAGCGTTAATTCAGTAGGACCACAAGGAGGTCTTGGTGCTAGAAGCGAACGAAGAAGAAGATTGTGAATCTAAACTGCAAATATGTGAGTTGTTATTTTTCTTTATTGTCATACATGGCTCTGTTCCCACATGGCGAACTAGTTCTCGCCGGGAAGATTTTCTTGTCATAATATTCTATATTTCCTGCCTTGTGGCATCCTGACAATTTCACCCTTCATTCTATCCATTAATACATTTGTGTTGTCTGATGTAAAACTACATTACTGACTTTGTTGGAACCCTCACTGTTGACAAGTTTGCTATGTCGGAAGACTGCCAAGTTTAGACAAATTGTTGTAGCTCAATATTCTTCCGTGGAGTGGTGTGCCTGGGAGTCTTGTTGAATTTTCTCAGTGTTTGGCAGAGGAAATTAGGTTGTCTATTTAGATCATGCACTTTGATCTAATAACACCAACAACAAGAAGTAATTTCTATAATGAAAATTGTACTCCACAAGAAGACTAATCAACAGTATCAGTAGTAATGTACACTAGTTCACTGCCGAGTCAGGCATTCAGCGTAATACTTCTTTAGTACACGATCCTTCATGCAGGCCATCAGCTCAGTTGGTGATCTCCTCTCACACCATTTCTTCAGATTGTCCAGTATCTTTTCTCTCGGTCTTCCCCTGGCTCTTCTACCCTCTATTTTTCCTGTTGTTATAATATTCTCAATGTCCCCCCCCCCCCCCTTTTTTTTTTCTTCTCATTCATGTCATAAGAAAGTACATTGTCTCTCTCTTATTTTTTTATAAGATTTTTTTTTGTCTCTCCAGCTCTTCTCATACATTCTTCATTAGTTATTTTTGCTGTCCAGGGAATTCGCAACATTCTTCTAATAAACCACATTTCTGCTGCTTCCAATGATTTTTATGCAGACTTGCCTATTGTCCATAATTCACTTCCATATAACAAGATAGGTTCAATATAGCATTTTAGGATTCGTTTTCTAACATTCACTGATAAGGATGTGTTGGATAATATGTTTCTCATTCTCTGAAATGCAGTCTTTGCTTGACCTATTCTGTTCCTAATTTCTGTTCTGCATTCCCCAGCTGAAGTTATTACTGCTCCAAAGTATTTGGATTTCCGCACCTGCTTTAGCACAATTTTATTTAATTTTATATTGTATTTTGGTGGATTCTGCTTCTTAGATATAACCATAGTTTCTGTCTTTCTGATTTTCAAAGTCAGGCCTTTCTGTTTACTTTCTTTAGCGACTTCATCTAAGAGATTTTGCAGGTCTTGATTGTTCTCAGCTATCAGTACTATGTCGTCAGCATACCGAAGGTTGCTAATATTGTATAGTAATTTCTGGTACCACCACAGAAAAAAAAGCCCCTGCCTCCAAAAATGGGCACCAGAGAAATCTGAGAAGGTAAATGCGGCCAGGTGGGATACTTTCATGTGCCGAAGGTGGTGAAAATACGGGACTAACACCGTATCCCGAATATGTCTTAATGGCATGGAAATGAAAGTTTAACCTTTACGTATTTTTGTTCTTCGCTTTCACATTGCACCCAATAATGCTCTGTCCAGTCTGCATCGCTGTCGACATCTTGCCACCACCACCCCTCCCCCAGGCTGGCTGTGATGCTGTCTCTAGCTTACTGTTTCCTAATACTGGTACGCACAACAAAATTCTTCAGACGACGCACGCAAAAAAGCAGCGGGCCGCTTGCTTCCAGCGGACTTGTTTTTTCCTGCTGTGCCCTGAACAATGAAACGAGAATTTTTGTCTCAGCTGCTATAAATCTCTGACACATACCAGCAGCTACAGGTGTAATCTCAACTTGCTCATGGCAAGTCTCAAGTCTAAAGTCTTTAAGTCTAATTTTCAACTCGTTCATGTCAAGTCTCAAGTCTAAAATCTGAAGTCCTTAAGTCTAATCTCAACTCGTTCATGGCAAGTCTGAAGTCCATAAGTTTAATCTCATCTAGTTCATGGCAAGTCTCAAGTCTAACGTCTTTAAACTTGACTCACCTTCATACAAACACCTTGCTTTTTCTATTCTCTGCCTTGTATTATTAACATTATATTGTTATTGTTGTTGTTGTTATGTGCCTATCTTTTAAAAATGTCTGGTTAACTTATCTTATGTATCTTATATCCTTCCCGTGCCGTTAAACGTCACATAGGGCTGGCAAAGTAGTTCGCCAATTTTTCCTGTCTTCAGCGAGTCTTTCAACCTCATCAAAGGATTTTATGCCTGTTAATTTGGCCTCTCTTAACAATGTCCTCGTCAGAGTTTAATGCGGTCTGCCTCTTTTTCTTTGGCCTGTTGTGTTCCACTTGATAGCTTGTTTTGGGATTTTCTGGTCATTTCTTCTCATCAAGTGACCAACATATGTCCATCTCTTTTTCCTGATCACCCATGAGACTGGTTGTTATTCAGTCATCTGTCTTATCTCTGCATTGTTCTTGAATTCGTTCCACTTGATGCCAAGTATTTTCCTTATGCATTTGTTTTCAAAAGAGTCTAATTTCTTTAATTTCTGGTTAACTATAGGGTGTTTATTTCCGCAGCTTTTCAAAACATCTTTTATATTTTCCAATATTTCAAAATGGCTGCGCGCATAGCGTGTGCTTCTTCCTGCAAGAATTTACGGCGGTATCTGTTACATTTTGCACATGAACATCTGGATTTTAGAATTCAGGTAGAGATCACGACAGTTTATGTCGCAACTTAATATTCTGCGGTTTCACTTAACTTTTGCTAATATATTTTAATTCTGAATGAAAATGATGACTGAAGGATGGTCTGCTCGTCTTCCATTGATGTAAATAGAGAAGGCAGAAAGTAGTACGAGCTGTCTGTTGATAGCACAGTCTCTGTACAAAGATCATAAAATATGTCAGATTTCAGAAGTCGTTACTTATAGAAGATTAATATCCATAAATATGAAAATAGCACTTCTTCAGCATTTGCCCTCTCGATAAGGGTTATGCGCCTTTCATCTCAACGCGTCCGACATCACCTTCCTATAGCAACACCTGTTCACTTGCCCAGACTGTTGTCTCCTTCCAGGAGCACTACACGGAAGCAGAGTAGGATCATGGTCCAAACTGACCATTATTTCATTCGGTTCAAGTATGTTTTATCTTCTTTCCCAAATAGCACCGAGCAACTGGTAGAAGAATTACAGAATGTTTTGACACAAACCAGCAGCAGAAATCACTATCATGGGCTTGAATATTAAGATGATGATAAGTCCTGTAAATTATGGCAAAACAAAAGCCAAAAACACTTTGTCTGATAGGTATCATATAATACAAAGATAACAGTATATGAAAAAAGGAGCAAAACATTCAAAGAATCACAAATCTTAGAAACATGACAATGGACAATAGAACTTTGTTTTTCAAAGAGTAAAGAATCAGGTATTTAGATTAAAATAAAAAAAATAAAAATTAAAGCAGTGGGTGATTATATTTTTTTTTACTTTTGGTGTTGTCCATACTATTTTAAATGAGGTCAGTTCATTTTACACATTGCCTTATCTCTTGTTATTGGTTGAGAATTTGATTACAGCTGAAGAATTGCACTTTTATAAGGAAAGATCATCATCATCAGGTGCTGTGCCAACTGGTGTTGGCTTTTATGGTCCTCCAGAGTACACTATCCTTCATGCAGGCCATCAGCTCAGTTGGTGATTCTCCTCTCACACCATCCTGTCAGACTGTCCAGTATCATTTCTCTTGGTCTTCCTCTTGATCTGCTTCATTCTATTTTTCCTGTTGTTATAATATTTTCAATGCCCCCTCTTCTCACTGCATATCCTATGAAAGTACATTGTCTCTCTCTTATTTTTTTGACAAGATTTTTTTGTCTCTCCAGCTCTTCTCATACATTCTTCATTAGTTATTTTTGATGTCCAGGGGATTCGCAACATTCTTCTAATAAACCACATTTCTGCTGCTTCCAATGATTTTTGTGCAGACTTGCCTATTGTCCATGATTCACTTCCATATAACAAGATAGGTTCAGTATAGCATTTTAGGATTCATTTTCTAACATTCATTGATAAGGATGTGTTGGATAATATGTTTCTCATTCTCTGAAATGCAGTCTTTGCTTGACCTATTCTGTTCCTAATTTCTGTTCTGCATTTCCCATCTGAAGTTGTTACTGCTCCAAAGTATTTGAATTTCTGCACCTGCTTTAGAATAGTTCCTTTTAATTTTATACTGCATGTTGGTGAATTCTGTTTCTTAAATATAACCATAGTCTTTGTCTTTTTGATGTTCTAAGTAAAGCCTTTGTTCACTTTCTGTGGCGACTTTATCCAAGAGATTTTGCAGGTCTTGTTGGTGTCTCAGCTGTCAGTACTGGAAAGATGGTCAAGTCTTCTTCTTCTTCTTCTTCTTCGTTCGCATTGTCTGTCTATATCTGCAGTCCTGTCTCTTGGATAAATTTCACTGTTTTTTGTAATTCATGTATGGAACCGTAGAGCTTATCTTCTTTAGTGGTTTCACTGGGCCAGTAGTTATTTCTCAGTGTCTCATAGTTGGTGCAGTTCTGGAGGATATGTTCCACAGTTTGGGGCACCTGGGCACATGTACATAAATTAGTAGTACCAACCTTAAACTTTGTATACATATGACTTTGGAGTCGGCTGTGTCCTGTTCAGAGACGGAAGATGGTGACTTGTTCCATTCTGTTTAGCATGTGATAATCATCATGTGGTGGTGTTTGTGGCTTCCTGTAGGTTTTTATCATGCTTTGCTTTTCTTCTGATTATAGGTGATCGGTATGTCTGGTTGCTCCATTTCAGTGCCTTCTTTAGCCAGATGGTCAGCTTTCTCATTGCCTGGTATCCCACAGTGGGAGGGAATCCATTGCAAAGTGACTCCATGTTGTAAGCCAATTTTTGACAAGGCATCCTTAAGGTCTGGTAGTTTGTTGCACTGAAGAGCTTCCAGTACTGATCTTGCATCTGTGAGAATTACTATGGGAGATGGTCAAGTAAATTATAGTGTCCGCATTACCTCTAATGGGTTGATAAATGAAGGAAAGTATGCCCACAACAAAATGTCTCTTCAAGTGGCATGAAACATAACAACATTGTACGTCTTTATCTTTGAAGGAAAGTATGCCCACAACAAAATGTCTCTTCAAGTGGCATGAAACATAACAACATTGTACGTCTTTATCTTTGAAGGAAAGTATGCCCACAACAAAATGTCTCTTCAAGTGGCATGAAACATACATAACAACATTGTACGTCTTTATCTTATCATGTACCACTTGCTTTTTAATTTGCTTTATGGTCAGACCATTATATTTTTACTTTGCGGAAAACTGACCAGTTTTTATTAGATCTTCTGTGGGGCTACTTTGTTTTCGTCAATAGTTTGCCATATTGCTAAAAAGACAGTAGTTCAGAAAGTAGTGAAACGAACCTAATTGTTGTTATTATTGCACTACATTTTCACAGGAGAAATGAGTTTTATGGCATCAGTTTTGTTTCACAGCTCATAGGCCAGGAACTGAATGAATCACAGAGTTCACCGAGCAACGTTTTAGACACTGCATGTGGCCATGTGATTAGTATATTTACCCATCTTGTGTGTATGGACAGTTGTGTTACTGAACTTCTGATCATTCTCACATTTTTCTCATCTACATGATTTGTTAGCATATTTTTTAAAACTCTCTTCTAACAGGTTTTTTTTTCACCTCCCCTCTGTTGTGCCACTTACAGAGAACCTTGGAAGAAATGTTTTTCACATAAATCTTGCTTTACACTTATCAGTGGTGGATGTTTTGGCCTAGTTTCTTCCAGAACTGTCTTGTTGATAATTTGATAGGTGTGTCAGTTTGTGTTGTGCAAATCCATGGATGGTTACCAGTTTCAACATTTTTTTAAAATGTATTTATTTGCAGGAAATAAAGTCTGTGATTTCTCTCCTTGGATGTGAAGCCACCTTAGAGCAGAAGGATATGGTTTCTGGGGTGAGTTATAATGTCAGTCTTCTTCAGCGGTAGAGGCTTATTATAGAGTCCTGTAGAATGACGTCACAACGCCTTGTTAGAAAAAAACTGTTTCAGCATAAATGTGTAGTCTTTTCAAGATTTATATTTCACTTGACTAAATCTTACTTTTAAAATTTTATTATATATTATCTCCATTTTTGTTTCTAAATTAATCCTTTCACAGCTAAAGACGTATAAACTTTTTTTTCTTAAGTCACTGCTAAGGATGAGATAACACATTCCTGTCATTTTGTCCCTTCTGTGCTAAAGAAATGTAAACTCGTTTCAAGTTTTTTTTATCACTGCTGTAGACAGTTATTCTCGTTTAGTATCCAGGTAATCATAACAGATAAATTTAGGTCTGTGTAACCTATTTTCACACGCTGAAACCGGCCATGTGCTGGAAATGTGACGTTTTAATAGGTGATAGGGGCAGGCCTGTTATTCTACACACATTTTGTTCCTTGGTAACATTTCAGTGTGCGGTCTAAAAATACCCGTACACTACTTTTTGTGTGTGCGTAGCATTTAGTATTCTATACAAATTTCTTATCAAATGGCTAGAAAATGAATTCGCATAGATGAGAATTGTTGAAGTTTCTTTCAAGAATTGATAATGCAGGCGAATTTGAAATGTGTAGTTCTAACAGTGAGAAAGATGAGCAGAGAACTTATAGCCAGCCATCAGCATTGAGTAGAAAGAGAGGTGTTGCAGAGAAAATGTTATCTGCCCGTTTGATGTCCCCATCACAATCTTGAACTTGAACTTGAAGAACAGCCGTACTCTGCTGCTGGCTTAGAGATGGGCCTCCTTGCACTCGGGACACTCCCATATGTGCTCAGCCTTTAACCTCAGTGTTGTTCGTAGTGTGTGATGAGTGACAGTGCCAATGGCATGTTGATTGAATACAGCTTGATCTTTTTTCTACAAAGTTCTGAAGTTCATCAGAACAAGTTAAGCAGCAACAATGAAGTAAATCCAAACGGCAGAAATGTGATATATTTAATGGTCTCCAACTAATCTGAGACCAGCTGTTCATTATTTTGATAACTCCAGAACAGGCTGTAATAATGACGTAAATCAAAACAGTTTAGTGCTTGATTTTTTTTTCTACTGTTTTTGACGGAATCATTGGTAGCATTTATAGCAGATGAGCGTAACAGATTTTACAAGGACATTTTTCAGAATGCATCTGCCACTATAAGTGATCGTATCTCCCATTGGACAGATACTAATATTGAAGAAATATTTTGTTTCTTGATTGTGTGCCTACTTATGCCAAGGATGAAAAAACTTAAATGAATACTGGTGGAAAGACTTTTTGCCCAGAACACCCGTGTTTGGAGAAATTATGTCTCAGGATAGATTTTTATTATTTATGAGAATGCTACATTTTTCAGACTGCAGCGTCAGTGCCAGTGGAGATCAACTATACAGAATTAGAAATGTGATTGACAGATTGTGCAGTTCATTTTGGGCTGTGTTATCGCCTTCCCAGAATCTTGTTAGTGATGAGTCGCTCATGCTTTTCAAAGGAAGATTGTCTTTCAAACAGTATATTCCGTCAAAGAGAAGCACATTTGGTGTGAAAATTTGCATTATGTGTGACTGCAAAAATGGTTACATTTTAGATTTTTAGAGTCTATACCACAGCCAATAGTGACATTAATGTATCAAGCCTTGGAAAGACAGCTGATATTGTAGCAACACTGCTAACCATGTATCTCCAAAAAAAAAAAAAGGCCATACCCTTTTTGTGGACAACTGGTGCAGTAGTCCAGAATTATTTCTATGGTTTCATGATCTTGGTACAGATGCATGTGGCACTGTAAGAAAAAATAGAAAGAATTTGCCCAAAATGGAACAAAAGCTGAAGAAAGGTGAAATTTGCTGCAGGTCTGCAAGTAATTTAGTAGCTCTGAAATGGTGTGATAAGCAAGAAGTTTGGATGCTGACCATGTGTCACACTTCAGAAATTGTTGAAACAGACAGAAAAGAATGGAAAAGTGGAGAGAGAATGTTCAAAAGCCAAAGTGTGTTGTTGGTTACAAGAAATGTATAGGCTCAGTAGATAAAACTGACATGCTTCTCAGTTCTGTTGAGTCTATTATAAAAAGTGTGAAATGGTATAAAAAAAACTTTTTTTCCATGTGCTAGATCTATTCTGAATGCACATTTATTATACAAAGTGGTTACGGGTAACAATATAATACCTGTTGCTGATTCCACTTGAGTCTAATATGGAAAATTCTTGAAAAATATTGTAAGACTAGGAGAAAAAGTGGAGAAGCTGTGGTTGGTGCAGAGACATTTCCCATCAACGATAGAGTCCCAGACATCAAAGAAGAAGAGCCCAGTGAGAAAGTTTTAGTAATTTGTTCACTTTACAGGCATTCTTCTGGACACAATAGAACAATCTGATAATATTTATTTCACCCTCTAGTTTGACATGAGAAATAACATGGGTAAAACATCGTTCATATCTACATCCAGTCAAAATTCAAAGCAAAATCATGCAACACGTTGACTGGTGAAATGTTGAGAAGAAGGAAGATATAATATTTCAGCAACAGGTTGGACGCATCCTGCTAAACAGTCACATCAGCTGTCACACCACCTTCATTTATGCCTGATCAAAAACAACCTTTTCTTATGCCTGTCATAACCACTCTTCTTCTTTCATGACCTGAAAAATGCAACATACTGCAGAAATTATGTATGAGAATGGAAATATAAAGCTGCCATTGATGATTCAGTGTAAAGGATAATGGTAGCATCCTCAGCTTCTGGCAATGCCGCTTCTCCCTGCTGATAATTGCCAGAGGTAAATCTTTTTTTTCTGGCCAGGGAGTCAAACAAGCCAATCAGAACGCAAGTTTTTCGTTGTCACTATTACAAATACGGTGGTTATAAAATGCAAAATGAGAAAACATGCCTGACTACCTGCGTGAGAAAACATCCCTGACTACCTGCGTGAGAAAACATGCCTGACTACCTGCGTGGGCAGTATAAGATCTTCAAATATTTTTGCTTCTGTCCTAGTGATTTGACTTTGTCTTTTCTGATCCCGGGTTTACGAGTTTTCACTCTTTTTCCCTTGTGCCAGATAACGAAACGTACAAGCCCTCTTCAGCTGTTCTACATCTCCATACAGAATGTCAGTGATTGAGGAGTTTGGTGGTATCAGGTTCTTCTGAAGCTCCTTCAGTGCACTGCAGTCCAGCTGGTGGTTTTTAACAGTTTCTTCTTCTTGTATGTTGCAGTGCATGCAGTATGGTGTGTGGTCAGCGGTCACTCTGTGTAAGTGCTTATTGAGGATGATGTGTCCTGTTAGCAAACTGAAAATTGTGCATTGGTCTCTATGACTTAAGCTGTTGATGTGGTCTCTGGGGTTAGGCTTTGGCTGTCCTAGTGATCAGAACTTATTATTTAAGACTATTGTTCTTGTTTGTTGTTTTTTTCTCCCTGCCATTTCTGCCCTTATATCTATGTAATATGGAATAGGCTGCTATAACTCCTTCACTGAACCACTGCTTGTGTTTCATTTTATACTTAATCATGTATTAGGTTTTCTTTATTCTAACAACCATGTAAGCATGTTTCAGTATTTTAATATTTCACTTAATTAGAGGCATTAAAAATTATAATATGAAAGATGTTCTAAACAATGTATGTTTAATTTTTAGGTAAGTTGTGACACATTCAGTCTTTGTTTTCTGCAAGAAAGGTACATTAATGCGCGGTCCCCTCACCTATGCTTATACACACAAATATAAATAGAAAATTTTATTTCTACAATAAGAATGCCATTCCAGAATGTGACCCTAGAACAAGATAGAGGTCAGTCAACAGATATGCATTAACTACAGAGATTCCAGCCTCTGCTATGTTTGAGAGTCAGCTTGAGGCTTGTCCACATGTTCACTGGGTCACTTAATAAGTATCTTTAGCCAGCTCAAGCTTTTGTTATAGCTGTAGTATCCATGGTGAGACTAGCCAACTCAAGCTTGTGTTATAGCTGTAGTATCCATGGTGAGACTAGCCAACTCAAGCTTTTGTTATAGCTGTAGTATCCATGGTGAGACTAGCCAACTCAAGCTTTTGTTATAGCTGTAGTATCCATGGTGAGACTAGCCAACTCAAGCTTTTGTTATAGCTGTAGTATCCATGGTGAGACTAACCAACTCAAGCTTTTGTTATAGCTGTAGTATCCGTGGTGAGACTACATGTTAATGCCATTGGAATTCACCCTGAAGGCCTAGATGCACTGCTTGCCACAAACTACTGATCAATCTGTGTGAATAGCAGTGTCAACATCTCTGGTGCTTTCAATGGTTAATACTTTGACCACAGCATCTTCTTATGATAATCAGCCAGTGCTCTCATGTCATGATTTTGATTCATTTCTTTATCCACAGAGCCCCTTTTTGGAAATTTGCTTGTCAAGTAAGTTCCAGATCTATTTGTATCATATCAAACATATAAAACATAAAGTGATGGTGGAACAGATGGCTATAAGGAAGGCAAAAGTGACATATTTAATATGTAGCAATCATCAGCTGGTCATTGGAGGCACAATATTCCCACACAAAGAGATACATAAAACAACGTGGATATCTCCAGATGATAGAACTATTAACCAGATAGATCATTTTTGTATTAGAAAGCAATACAGAACATCTCTCATAGATGTAAGGGCTTATAGGGTTGCAGATGTCAACAGTGATCACAACCTGTGCATAGGGAAAATAAAACTAAAATTGAAAAGCCAACACAAGAAATCAGTACACAGAAAGATAAACAGCCACAGCCTACAAGAAGAAAATAATAACATTAATTTCAGTCAGGAACTTGCCAATCATTCTAAAACACCCAGTGAAGTTGAGGAGATAAGTATAGATGAATTATGGAATTCTTACAGCACAGCCATAATCACAGCAGCAAAAGCAAGTGCTGGCCTGAAAATACCAAATAGAAAAGCATGGACATCAGGTAAAACATGGAAGTATATACATGAAAGATGAGCAGTCAAATTAGACATGTTGAATGCAAAAACAGATCTTGGAAAAGATCTGGCGAAATTAACATACAAAGAAGTAGACAAGAAAGTAGAAAGCTCAGCTAGAAGGGATAAAAGAGAATACATAGACAATATGATGAAAGAGGCAGAAAAAGCAGCAAAAACAGGAGGCAGCAAAACTTTATATAACATACAAAAGAGGCTAACAAGTACTATTACATCTAAAGAAAGACCAATCCTTAGCAAAACTGGAACCCTATTAACATCAAATAAAGACCAAAAGCAAAGATGGGCTGAACACTTCCAAGAAATACTTAATCGACCACACCCAAAAGAATTGTTAAACCTTGAAACTGACTTACCAGCCCCACAACTAAATGTCAGCCTAGATGAAATTAAACTGCATGAAATTGAAACAGCAGTGAATTTAATGGCTAACAACAAAGCTGCAGGTGAAGATGAAATAACAGCCAAAATGCTAAAAGCTATCAATAGTGACAACATGAGACAGCTACAGAGAATGTTTAACAAGATTTAGAAAGAATAAAAGGTCCCTTCTAATTGGAAAAAAAGGAATCATTGTTAAAATACCAAAAAAAGGCGACCTTAGTGACTGTAACAACTGGAGAGGAGTAACCTTAATATTAGTTGTGTCAGAAGTATTTTGCAAGGTCATTTTGAATACTTAAAGATATAGTGGATACTCCAATGAGAGAAGAACAAGCAGGATTTCAAAAAGGGAGAAGCTGTCTCGACCAGAATAATACTTGAAGAACATATTGAAAAGCAGAAACCATTAATACTGAACTTCATAGATTTTAAAAAGGCATTTGATAGCATACACAGAGATTCATTATGGAGGATTTTAAGTCTATATGGAATACAGTCTAAAATTGCCAACATCATTAAGGACTTATACAGTGGATATGTTTGTGCAGTCAAGACGGAAGAAGGGATGAGTGAATGGTTCCAGATTGAAAAAGGTGTGAAATAAGGATGTATATTATCTCCGTTGCTTTTTGGAATTGCTATAGACTATAATGAAAAGATGCTATACAGGTAAAACTGGCATTGATTGGGTTCATAGAACCCAGATAGAAGATCTTGATTTTGCAGATGACATAACTCTTATCAGTGACACTGTGAAATCAATGCAGGAAAAAACAGATTCCCTATCTTCCTTGGCTAGCAAAACTGTGAAACAGTTGTACCAACTGGCCATATTATCCTCTGTTATACTTAATGTGTAACACTCATTTTGTAGCTGTAAATCACCACATGTTGAAACTTTCACCATATTCCTCATCTTCCACCAAGACCTAGCAGATTCAGCATATTTTAACAAAGCAGTGAATCTTCTTTCATAAGAATCAGTGCCCAGATTTTCATAACAGTCAACGCCTATAACCCTTCTTCCAGAGAAGTAAGATACCTCTTTACCTCTCTTAGTCTACAGGACACCCTTGGGCAGGGTGGAGTACCTGCACCTTTCTCCCCCCCCCCCCCCATCAGGGTGATGGGAGGTCAGCCAACAGATAATGTTGGTTATGGTCACCATTCTATGATGGTAGGCAGATGATCTCTAAAGATCAGTGGCTACAATCACTAACTAGTACAGTCACTGCCCAGAAGGAAAGCAATGGCAAACTAGCTTCTGAAAACATACCAAGAAACTCTAACAGCAGCATTGGGGGGGGGGGGTGAAGATACTGTTTAACTTGGCAGGTAATGACCCACAGCTGACTTGCTAGTGTCAGAGTTGTCATTCATAGCCAACCAAGACCCTGTCGCACCTCTCCATTGGTACTTCCAGTAACAGGCCTACCCTGACTACCAGACCAGGCATTGTCATAGTCCCCATATCAGTGGAGTCTGCTAAAGAAGCATTACACACCCCCCCCCCCCCCCCCGATTTTTAGCTCTGCTTAGCAACTGAAAAGATAGCCATCATAACCCGCTCCAAATCTGACATAATGCTGTGCCATAACATCTTCATTGTGTCAGCTGCAAAGAACATCAACTCGCAGTTTGAAGAGATAGAAGAAAAAGGCATCCATCAGAAATATTTCTATCAGCCTGGAGGACTAGGAACAGCCAGCCAAACAAAACAAAAAAAACATTACTCAGAGAAGAGAGCACTAAATAGACTTACTGCTTCATTTTAGTAGGAAATGAGGGCAAAATTTAAAGCCAGAGAATCCAGACAAAAAAAAAACTGGACCTTGCAGCACAAACGTAAATGATTGCTATCGTGGCTAATTACCAATCAAATTTGGTAGTGTCAGCCATAAGATAAGCTGCTGAGCATAATGATCCTCGGTACATTCCACAAACTGCTAACACCTACCTGCTTCAGAACTCTCTTGAAAGATGAAAGAAGTCATTACACATTAAAACATGTTAATTCCTGTCATTGATACACAATAGTTTTATTACAAACCATTAATGTGCAATATGTTGCTAGTCATTTACTGTTTTCCTTACTTTTAAACAAGCAAAAATAGTTTGGCTGTCATAAAAACTTGCTCACCGGAGACACAGGAATTAACCATCATCACTCCGGAGAATATTTAATGTTGAGAAACTCACCATATAACTATTTTAAAGTATCTCTATCAGATATCTGTACCATAGTTGTTCACTTCTAACTAAAGTTATATGCATGTCACATCATTAAAAAAAAAAAAAAAGTTCGTTCTCTAAGTCCAAGTCCCTGTTGTTCAGGAAAATCTATGAACTGTGGGCAGAAGGTTCAACACTTGAAGAAGTGAAGTCTAAGCTTCAGCATTTGCCGCAAGAAATTGTTGTGAGTTTTTATACTTCATGTTTGTGACTGTTACCGTGAAAGATGATCGCAGATTTTTGTGAGTTTTCTTACATGACTAGGAGACTATGAAATTAATGGCAACTTCTAATACAGATTACAGCAATTTTGAAAAGGGCGATGGCTTATGATAATCAGAACAAAAAAAAATGTGAAAACACAGATTGTTACATGTTATTAAGAATGCCAGATAATTACGCTACTCTATTTTTACTTCATTTTTACATCATCCTTTATATAGATGCATTATGGAATTCATACAGCTCAGCCATAATCACTGCAGACAAAGCAAGTGCTGGACTGCAGTCAACAAGTAGAAAAGCTTGGATATCAAATAACACATAGAAATACATAGAAAGAAGAGCAGCCAAATTAGCCATGTTGATTGTAAAGACAGATCTTGGAAAAGTTTTGGCAAAAGCAACATACAAAGAACTAGACAATAAAGTGAACGTTCGGCTAGAAGAGACAAAAGAGAATATATGGACAATATGACAAAAGAAGCAGAAAATGCAGCAAAAACAGGAGACAGCAAAACAACATACAGAAGAAGCTAACAGAGAAAGACCAGTCTTTAGCAAAACAGGCAACCTATTAACACCAAGTAAAGACCAAAAGCAAATATAGGCTGAACACTTCCAAGAAATACTTAATCGACCACACCCAAATGAATTAATAAATCTTGAAACCGATTTACCAGTCCTACAAATAAATGTCAACTTAGATGAAGTTACGATGGATGAAATTGAAACACCAGTGGATCTAATGGCTAACAACAAAGCTGCATATGAAGATGAAGTAACAGTTGAAATGTTAAAAGCTATTAACCGTGACAACATGAGCCAACTACAAAGAATATTTAATAAAATTTGGAAAGAAGAAAAAGTCCCTTCTAAATGGAAAAAGGAAATCATTGTTAAAATACCCAAAAAAAGGCAACCTCAGTGACTGCAATAACTGGAGGTGTGTAACCTTATTATCAGTTGTGTCAAAGGTGTTTTGTAAAGTGATTCTGAATAGAATTAAAGATATAGTGGATACCGCAATGACTTTTTGACTTTTCCGATCCCCAGGTTTATGAGCTTTTACTCTTTTTCCCTTGTGTCAGATAATGAAACACACAGGTCCTCTTCAGCTGTTCTACATCTACATACAGAATGTCAGTGATTGAGGAGTTTGGTGGTATCAGATTCTTCAGAAGGTCCTTCAATGCACTGCAGTCCAGCAGATGGTGTTTAACAGTTTCTTCTTCTTGTCCTATGCAGTGCATGCAATAAGGTGTGTCATCAGCATTCACTCTGTGTAAGTGCTTATTAAGGGTGATGTGTCCTGTTCTCAACCTGAAACTTGTGCATTGGTCTCTACGACTTAAGCTGATGATGTGGTCTCTGGGGTTAGGCTTTGGCAGGTATGTATCTTCCAGCTGGATTACTGGCCCAGCTGTCCATCCACTGCTGCTTTGCAGTTGTTGTGTATAATGTGTTTAGCTGTTCTCATGTTGATGGAGATGTGGGGCTGTGACATAGTGGCACCACTCTTTGCCAGTCTGTCAGCATGTTCATTTCCTCTGATATCTATGTGCCCTGGTATCCACTGTAGGGTGGTCTTGATGTCATAGGAGACAAGTTGATTTATTGCACTGAGTATGTCAGTTGTAGTGTGATCAGCTGATGGCATCTAGTTTTCAAGGGCCTGGAGAGCAGACTGGGAGTCTGAGAAAATAACAAGGTTTTTTGGGTGGGATTCCTTGTTTTTGTATTTGGTGGTGGTGGTGGCTGCCAGGGCTGCTAATATTGCCTGCATCTCTGCATCATAACTGGAGCAGTGAGATCCGCAAGGAGCAGAAATGTAGCTTGTTATCTTGTCTGGAAACATTATGAGTACCCCATATCCTGCATTGTCTGTTTCCTTGAATGCTGACCCATCAGTGTATGCATGGATCCAGTCCATGGGGTAGAATTCTATGGTTTCCAGTGCACACAGTTTTAAGGTGTTGGGATCTGATGATTTGTTCACTAATTTGTTCTTGAGTCTGGTATTAGTTTGAGGAAGTGTGCAGTTTGTGTTTGGTGGGATGTCTGGTACTTTTGTAAGTTCTTCTCTGTCTTCAAGGAGTTTGTGTCTTGTGTTTAACTGTTCTGCTATGTGCACTGAAGTTTTCAGTTTCAGTCTATTATTATGCTTCCATTTATCAACCACTGTTCTGTTAGGATGGTCTGGGGGCATGCATTTATATCTTTCTACTGCCTCAGTGGTTGACTTTTCGCGTCTTATATCTAATGGCTCTATGTTTGCATCAATTTCACATGCAGCTGTGGGTGTGGATCTCATTGCCCCACAAATGAAATGAATGGCTTGGTTCTGGATTCTGTCTACGTGTGTACGAGAGATCTTTGATGCTGTGACCTGTAGGGGGAGGTTGTAATCTATTATAGATCTAACATATCCTGTGTACAGTTGTCTGAGTGTTGCTTTGTCAGCACCCCAGGATGTAGTTGCAAGTTGCTTGAGTAAGTTTAGCCTTTTGGATGCTTTTTCTGCTAGTCTATCCATGAACTCTTTAAAATTCAATTTTCTGTCTAGTTTCACACCAAGGTGTGTTGGATTTTTTTCTTTCATCATTTGAGCACCATCAGGAGTTATTTTCAGTTCAGTCTTTGCTAATTTGTTGATAAGAGTGAAGGATACTGCAATGAGAGAAGAACAGGCAGGATTTCGAAACAGGAAGAAGCTGTCTCGACCAGATCTTTACTCTAAGAATAATACTTAAAGAACATATTGAAAAGCAGAAACCATTAATCCTGAACTTCATAGACTTTAAAAAAGCATTTGACAGCATACACAGAGATTCATTGTGGAGAATTTTTAAGACTATGCAATACTATCTAAAATTTTCAACGTCATTAGAGATCTCTACAATGGATATGTTTGCACAGTCAAGACAGAAAAAGGAATGAACGAGTGGTTTCAGATTGAAACAGTCATGAAATGAGGATGTATATTGTCTCCATTGCTTTTTGGAATTGCTATAGACTTTATAATGAAAAGCTGCTATACAGGTAAAACTGGCATTGATTGGGTACATAGAACCCAAATAAAAGATCTTGATTTTGCAGATGACAAAACTCTTATCAGTGACACTGTGAAATCAATACAGGAAAAAAACAGATTCCCTGTCTTCCTTGGTTAGCAAAATAGGTCTTGAAATTAACAAAGGCAAAACAAAAATAAAGAAACTTCTCATTAATCAAGAAGGAATAATATACATAGAAGGAACAGTTGTTGATGAAGTAAACCAATTTGCATATCATGGCAGTTACATAGACCAGGATGGTGACACACAAGAAAGGAAGTTAGAATTGGAATTGCAAAAGCAGCATTGTCCTTCAAAAATCTTGAGAACATATGGAATTCAAAAGTTATAAGCACAAAAACCAAATTAAGATTATTCATTTCAAATGTGATATCCATCTTTACTTACGCATGCGAAAGCTGGAGATCAACTAATGAAATAGACAAGAATTTAGAATCTTTTGAAAACAATTGCTTAAGGAAAACACTTGGTATAAAGTGGAACGAATTCAAGAACAACGCAGAGATAAGACATGAGCAAACAACAACCTGTCTTATGGGTGATAAGAAAAAGAAGATGAACATAAGTAGGCCATGTGATGAGAAGAAAGAATCAGAGAATACCAAAACAAACTATCAAGTGGAGCACAACAGGCCAGAGAAAAAGAAGTCGACCACGTGAAACTCTAAAGAGGACATTGTTAAGAGATTGATTGATTGATTGATCTTTATTTCAAAAGGATTAAGAATTGGGCACGCAGGCCCGTCTGACATTCTGCCCTGTATCATACATCTTTCACTCTATTCCAGACATTCTACAAATATGCTGTTCATGTAACAAATATAATTAACATTGAAGCTGAGAGACATAAAATAAAACATAACATTTACGTTTCATTCCTATCCATTCACTCAGAACAGAAGTAACTACATACATATATAAATAACTATCTACTAAACAAAAATTTCAGGACTATTCAGAACAGACGATTAACTGTATTCAGTGTCTGTAAGAGCAGTCTAAGATTAAATTTTAAGTTCTATGATTCATGGAGGCATGTAGTCGACATCAAATAGATATTGGGAAAGTTTGTAGTTGTAGGATTGAGTATAATTTACATTTTTTATACACGATGGGAGGGTATTCCAAAGATGAGCAGCAGAATAACTAAAGCTTTTCTTGTAAAGATCAAGTCTAGGTTTTGGAAGACATATGTTGTTCAAGCATTGGCTGCACTTTGGGCTAAATTTAAACAGGTTCCATAGATAGGGCGGGGCATGCTGTGAAAGAATGTGATGTACTAACTTGGCTTTGTTGAAGAGGAACCTGTTCTTAAGAGGCAGTATTTTTATATATTTGTGCTGGTTAGTTGTTTGTGCTTGATCTTTGACACTAATAAGCTTTGCTGCTCGCTTTTGAAGTGAGCAAAGCCTCTTTGTATTTGACACTGAGCAGCCATCCCAGACTATTGAGCAATAGTCTAAATGTGTTTGTATATGTGATATGTAATATGTCTTCTTTGTGTCTTGATCAATGAAGTGCTTAATTTTGACTAACTGGTATACTTTTTGTGCGATGAGTTTTGTTAGACCTTGCACATGAGAGTTCCAGGTCAGATGTTGGTCAATAATAAGACCTAGTGTTTTGTGCTCATTAATGTTTTCTATCTGTTATGTTTCCGTGCTGAGCCGAAGTGTTGTTTTTGTAGCATTTTGAAGTTTCTGTCTTGTTGTTATGAGCATTGATTTTGTTTTATCAGTATTTATAATCATGCCATTGTTTTTGCTACCTCTAATTAAATTGTATAACACGACCTGAAGAGTTGATTCTAGATTAATACAATTGTTGTCACTTGTGTAGACTGTGCAATCATCGGCAAAAAGGTCACAAGAAGAGTGTTTAAGATGGAAGTGGAAGATCATTGATATAGATAGCAAAGAGCAATGGGCCAAGAATAGAACCTTGCAGAACACCAGTGTCACCTATAGCAGAATTTGATAGAGAATTGTTGAAGAATACTACCTGTTATCTTTCTGAAAGAAATGATGCAAATATTTTTATTAGGTCATGGTGCAATTTATAAGTCTTTATTTTTCTTACAAGAATATCGTGGTCAATCATATCAAATGCCTTTTTGAAGTCGACAGAGACAGCATCACGTAGTCTGTCATCATTTATGTTTACTAACCAGTTTTCTGTCATTTTGGTAAGGGCTTTGTGGCAGGAATGATTGGGTCTAAAGCTTGACTGACTGTCTATGAGTAAATTGTTCTCTTGCATGTGTCATAGAGTTATTTTGTGTATGTGTTTTTCGAGTGGTTTGATAATGACAATAATATTGATATTGGTCTATAGTTAGTAAGATTGTTGGATGAGCCAGATTTAAAGCGAGGATACATCTTAGCAGTTTTAAAAGCCTCTGGGAAATGACAGGTGCAGCATAACGTAAGATCTTATTACTAATATCATCAAGCCCAGAAGTATTGTTGTTTTTTAAGGTTAAGAGATAACTGTGAACTTCACTGGATGTTAAGATTGGAATGTGTAACTGTTTAAAATCAGTACATCTGCTGTCCAGGAATGTTTGAAGTTCATATAAGTCGCATACAGGAGCTGGTATTGATGATTTAAGAACATTGATTTCTTCTCTGAAATGTGTACTGATATGTGCACTAGTGTATGCATTATTGATGGCTTGAAAATCAAATTCTTTTCTTCTTTTTGATAAGGTATTTATGGCTTTCCAAATTGATTTACTGTCTGATTTATTCTGTACTAGATTACTAAAGTAATTTTTTTTCTCTTGTCTTATTAAGTATTGAACTTTGTTTCTGAGTGAACTGTAAGTCCTAAAGTCCATGATTTTGTGCACCCAGTCACATTCTCTCATGGATTGTAATATTTCAGATGTTATCCAAGGTGACTTCGTCTGGTGTTTCACTCTCACCACTTTCATGGGGACATGCTTGTCTAATATATCTCTGAAGATCTTTAGCCAATATTCTATTGCCTCATCAGGGTCAGTTAGTTGGTACACGTGTGTAAGTGAAGATGCTTGCAAATCATTAAGGAATAATTCTAGGTTAAATTTTCTGAAGCTTCTAAATTTCATACTGATGTGATTGTGTTTAGGAAGTTTATACCCCTTTCTTGTCCATGTACAGCAGACTGGGTAATGATCACTCAACAAAATATGAGGGATGTTACATTCATTGTTTCCTGGGTGGGCTACATATATATGATCTAATAATGTGGATGATACTTCTGAGAAGCCTGTTTAGTGGACATAACATCCCTTGATGAAGTTGAAAGACTCGCCGAGAACAGGAAAACTTGGCAAACAACTATGTGAGCCCTATGTGACATTTAACGGCACAGAAAGGATGTAAGACGTAAGATTTTTACTTCAAGCAGAAACGTATTAGACACAATCATCGTTACAAGGGCGTGAGTTATCAGCCCAACCAAGAAGGAGATGACCTAGTCTGATGAGACAGTCATGTTATTCCACATATATGTCCTGAATATGTCCTCTATTCTTTCTGTCACCTCTGAATCATTTAAAAATTCATCCCTTTCAAACACTTTTTAATTAAGATTAGGAAACAAGAAATAGTGAGATGGAGCAAGATCTGGTGAGTAGAGTTGGGATGATCTCTGTACTCAAACGTCAGGTTCTTCAAAACATCCAATGTCTTGTGAGCAGATCTTGCTACATCTTTGGTCTGGAAACCTCCCTGCTGAAAGTTATTGCACCACCTTTTCACAGTTGAAATGATGGACACTTGTCACTCCTTGTTTGCAGCGTTGAAAAAAAGTCTAAAATTCTTACTATGATCCTGCAAATTGGCATGTTACATTTCCAGCTGCAGTGACAAAATTATACTCAGATTTTGGGACTTGGGTCGGGTTGATAATCTTTCAGTTCCAGCTCATAGTCCTGTCTTTTATTGATAATCATATTCATAATTTAACAAACCACATAGATGATAGTCACATATCCTGTTAACAAGACATTGGTAGACAACTCTTCATAAAGTCTCTCATGCATGAATCAAAAGTGTGAATTATTCTTCATCAGACGTCACGGTTGTGGAGTATTATTTTATTGCGTTTCTTTTTGTTGGCTCAGCGCATTGTCATGGTGAAGAATCCAGGTTTTGTTGATCTCTGGATGGACGCACGCGACTCTGTTCTTCAGCCGTTTAAGCACTTCCATGTAAAATACTGTATTGATCATTTGTCTGGGCAGTACGAGCTCCTTATGAACAACACCTTTAGAGTCAAAAAAGACAATGGGCATTGATTTCATCTCCAAATTGCTCATTCAAGCCTTCTTTGGTTGAGGAGACTCGATTGTGTGCAACTCAGGTCTCTATCTTTTCATTTCCAGATCAAACTCCAAGACCCACGTTTCATCACCGGTTATCACTTTCTTTAAAAAAAATCAGGTTCACTCCTCACACGGTCTAAAAGCTAACGAGAAGTCAGCACATGGATTTTCTTCTGATCGTGAATCAAAACCTTAGGAACCAATTTGGCACAAATTTTCCACATGTGCAATTCTTTCATGACAATTTCATGCACAGTGGATTTTGGAAGCCCCACTTGATCTGCTATCAGTCTAAGACTCAGATGTCGGTCAGTCCAAAACTGCTTTATCAGTGTTGTCAGAAGTGTGAGACGTTAATGGGCACCTGTACATTGTTCATCCTTGATGCTCTCTCTTCCTTCTTTGATTGTCTTGTTCCACCTAAACACTTGTGCTTTCAATAAAACATCCTTCCCGTATGCTTTCTGTACCATAGTAGGTGTCTTGGTCATGGATTTTTTAAGTTTAACACAAAACTTTATCGCATATCGCTGCTCAACATCCCTCTGCATTTTGACCGTTATGCAATGCTTAAATAGCTGTCCACTTTACAAGATATCCACACTCTGTAAAAGCTCAGAGCCAAATGATGAGATATCAGCCCTTTATCTAACATCCCCACTAACCTTCAGGCCTGGAGAATCTGTCCCCCGGCCCCGCTGATTGGGTGAATAAATAAGTCTCATTGTTTACCTGACACACCTTGTCAAGACCTGATGAAGATTCTGTCCCTCTTCTCGTAATACTCCAGGAAACTTTTTCTCATTCAGAGCTCTTTGTCAGGACAAACTGTTGTTCTTGCAGTCGGTGTCAGCGTGACCAGGGCACATAGAGAGCAGAATATGATGACCTGCTTGAAAACCTGGAAGTGACCCAACAAATACACTACCTAGTAGAATCCTCCAGCACCACAAGCTAGGAAAGCCCTGCTTCATTAGGCAGGCAGAAAGAGCAGACAAAGAGCATGGAGGGTTTTGGTAACTTGGCTGTGATGTATGTGCCATCATTTGAGCATGGTCATCTTTCGCTGCCTGCTCTTGGAAGTATGCCTATGTGTAACCTCAGAAACTTATAACATGATTAAGAAATATTTTCATGCGGTGTTATTCATTCATTTATTTGCATGTCTCTTGTGGAACTTCTGCCTCCCTGACAGATCTCCTGTAGGCCTCTCGGTTGTGAGCACGATGGCCTGCTGCTGATGCATCCATTTGCGGATCATCATCGATATCTTGCAGCCATCTTCGCCTTGGTCTTCCTCTCTTTCTTTTTCCCATTATGCACCCTTCCAAGACGGTCTTATCTAGATTATCATGACGTTTAATGTGTCCAAAATATTTAAGTTTTCTTTATTTAATCCTCTTTACTAGCCAGCCTTCTCAGTATTAAGTTCTTGTAGTATGGATATATTTGCTCTTTTTTTTTTGTGTCCATATTTGAAGAACTCTTCTGTAGCATTTACATTTAACATTTACATTTATGTGTTTCTCAGTTGTGTTGTTAAGTGTCCAGGTCTCATAGGCATATGTTGCGATGGGAAAGATGCATGCCCTTAAAAATCTTATTTTTATAGTTCTGTCTGTTCCTCTTCACACATTCTTTAATTGTTTTACTTTTGAAGATTATTATAACCTCCAATTGTTATGGTATCATAATATTCTTTGTCTACATCTTCTCTAACATTCCTCATTATATTTTCAGTATACAAGTTAAATAAGTAGGGCGACAATATGCACCCCTGACGGACCCCTTTTTTTTTAATGTCAAACCAAGTTGTTGTTTCACCATTTATTCTTACTACTGTTGGTCTAGATACATCAATGATGTTAATTGTATCAGATGTGTTGAAAATCCCATTTTTTCCATTATTACCCAAAGTTTTTGGTGTTGTACACAGTCAGATGCCTTTGAGTAGTCTGTAAAAGATAAATATAGATTCACATTAAACTCTGCATTTCTCCATTATTAATCTTATATTGAATATATGATATTGATCCTCTTCCTTGCCTGAAACCAGCTTGGACCATATTGACTTCTTCTATTTTTTTACAAAGTCTACCCATTATGATTTTTAGCAGTTTTAATCAGGGCAACAGTTCTGTAATTTGTGCATAATTTCAAGTTACCCTTTTTTGTCAGTGGTATGAATACAGTTCTTTTCCATTCTTTTGGCCAAATACCTGAATCCCATATCTTTTTACATAGTGCATGATAGATTGTTACACATTCCTTTCCTCCTGCTTTAATAAGTTCAGCTGTTATTTCATCACATCCTGGTGAATTACCATTTTTCAGATTCTTTATTGCCCATAAAACTTCTTCTATTGTCAGTTCGGGTTCTTTCTCCTCCAATAATAATTCACACTGTTGATTTCTGCTTTCACAGTTAGTTGTTTCATACATTCCTCTGCAATATTCCTTCCATCTTTCTAGAATTTCCTCTGTCTCTGTCAAGGTATTCTATCTCGTCACAAATTACATTTAGCTTAGACGTGACATTTCTCATCAATGTCTTCATTTCTTTAAACATTTCACCATCTCTTCCACACTTCTGATGTCCTTCTATTCTTTCACAACAATCTTGTATGTGTTGTTTCTTTTGTCTTTTATTATGTTTCTTCGTACTTCTTTTTTCATGCAGTGTAGAAATCGCAAATACTGCAAACAAATATATTGTTATAATAGTGAACCTGGTTTATGAATACTGAATTAAGACTGTTTTGTGGTGGTGTATCATGTTTGTCACAGATTTTCTATTATTTTCTCACAAGTTTGTTATTCCTTTTCTTTCAGGAACCCTACACTCATGAAAACAGCAGCTTTCGCATTGTGGTTGAAGCTTTCAACAAAAAAATTAATACCACTGAAAAAATAAAGCGCATTGAGGTTGGTCAAGAACACTTAATGTGTGTGTGTGACTTTAATTAGTACCATACATTTAAGAAAGTAAATTATGATGATAACACTTAATGTTTATGCGTCACTTTTAATTGGTACCATAATTTTAGGGAGTAAATGATGATAATACTTAATGTCTATTTATGTGCGACTTTAATTACTGCCATACATTTCTCATAGTCTCTGTTCTTATCTCAGTCTTTTGTTATTCAGTGCAAATTATTGCTAGAGAAAAAGATTCTGATTTATGAAATTTACTTGTTAGCACTATCTTACATAGAACATATATGTGTAATGTATACAATTCAAATGTAATACCCACCCTCATTTATGCATGCAAAAGCTGGAAAACAACTAAAGAAATAGACAACAAATTAGACTTTTGAAAACAAATGCCTAAGGAAAATACTTGGTATAAAGTGGAACAAATTCAATGCAAAGATAAGGCAGATAAGTGAACAACAGCCTGTCTTATGGGTGATCAGAAAAAGGAGATGGACACGTGATGAGAAGAAATAGTCAGAGAATCCCAAAACAAGCTATTAAATGGAACACAACAGGCCAAAGAAAAATAGGTAGACTGCGTGAAACTGTAAAGAGGACATTGTTAAGAGAGGCCAAATTAGTAGGCATAAAATCCCTTTATGAGGTTGAAAAGCTCGCCGAAAACAGGAAAACTTGGCAAACTACCATGCGAGCCCTATGTGATGTTTAATGGCGTGGGAAGGATGTAAGATGTAATATATACAGAACAAGAGAAAACTAAGTGAACTTTTCAGTTTCTTCATCCTAACAAATAATGAGCATGATATGACAAGTCAAAGTGATATACTTTGAGGTGCTGCAGTGTACTAGGCTCCTATCATTCATGGTAACATTTAGATGTAAAAGCAAAGAGTGGGGAGAAGGCATATTACAAGAATGGATGATAACTACAGGGTCAAGCATAAAGCATAGCTCAGTTTTTAAAATGGAAAATAAATTAAGTGACATACATGTTTTTAGTAAAAAAAAGTGAAATGAAATTCAGAAAAGTGGGTAATTTTATTATTACTGACAATCATATTTAGGTTTTGAAAAATTAACGCTGGTTAGATGCTCACAATTACATTTGATACATTCAGCCAGGCATCTGGAAAATTCCTGCGTAACACTATTTAACATGTTCAAATGGATATTTTGAATGCAGTGTCAGATTCAATCCTTTAGGTCTGCAATTGACTGTGGTCAACTAGTATACATCATGTTCTTGAGGTAGCCCCACAAAAAGAAGTCTGCGGCCAATAAATCCGGTGACCTTGCCGCCTAATGAATATCCCCAAATCTGGAAATAAGACGATTAGGAATTGCTTGTCGCAGCATGTCCATGGACTGACGGGCTGTGTGGGCAGTTGCTCTATCTTGTTGAAACCATATTAGTTTCTTATTTCTATTGGCCAACTCTGGAATGAAGTATTCAGTTAGCATCTGCGCATAGTGATCACTATTAAGAGGATGCCCGTCTTCGTCTTCAAAAAATATGGACAGTGACGCCGAATTATGCTATGAAGCGGTTTCTAGTGCAGTAATTGTGGATTTTCAACTGACCAGTATCTGAGATTCTGCTTGTTCACACTTCCTGACAACACAAAATGTGCTTCATCAGATATTATAAAGTCATTGAGCAAATTCAGATTTTCTTCAATGCGTGCTAGAAAATCGGTAGCAAAGTCAAGTCTTCTGTTAATTTTATCCAAATCATTCAGTTGCTGCACAGTTTGCAATTTGTAAGGGTGGAAATGCAGAATTATGAATGATGCGACGTAGCAAATGATCCGACATAACAAATACCAAAGCATGCCTAACAGCTGACCACTGAGGGCTATGAAGCAATGTGTTTCAGACTTCTTGAATTCATTCAGGTGTCTGTTGAGTTCTTGGACAAGCAGTAGACTTGTTATTTAAGGCAGTTAGTGGTTTCCTTAAATGTTTTGACCCACTTCAAAATTATTCTCCAATCAGGAACATTATCACGGGGATACAACTCAAAATGGCGACAGCTTTCATTGTACAGTAATAGACGATTCTCCACTTTTAAAATAAGTTTCAATGGTGAATGCGCGATGTTGTGTTTGCCAAGAAGCCATTGTTAAAAGTTGCCGTTTGTTTGCTGCATATCTTATGACATGGTTTTTTTTTCACACATATTCAGTTTCTGCGCACTACATCAATTAAATCCAACTATGCTTCACGCCGGACACTATATTTCCCAGCAAATATTACATGGTGAAGTTCAGGAGAGAGTGTTTTCATGGGGCAGACTAAAACTGCTAATGCTGGTTGTATAGTATTTCTCTCTCTCTCTGAACCTTAAGTGCCCAGGGCACATGGGGCTTCCGCAAGGGTTTTCCACAAATGCCTGTCCTTCGCCTTTTTTTCTGCTCTTGCCCAGGTGAGCCCTCTATTGCTCAACATCCTTTCTGTTGTTCTTCTCCATGTCTCTTTTGGTCTACCCTTACTTCTGCTCCCCTGTGGTGTCCATCTTAGTGCTATTTTTGGTAGTGAGTTGTCAGTCATTCGGAGCACATGTCCCAACCATCGCCAGCGTCTTTCCTCAATAATTGTTGTCAGTGGTTTCATCTGCATTTCTGCTAATAAAATGTTATTTCTTATGGTGTTTGGCCAAAATATTTGTTTAATTCTTCGTAAACATTTAGTCTGGAAAGAATTCAACTTGTTTTCTATGGTTTTGGTGATTTTCCAGCATTCACTTCCATAGAGTAGTACACTTAGAACATTACTCTTAAATATCCTGATTTTCATATTTATGCTTAGTTTTTTTGATTTCCATATATTCTGCAGCATTGCAAAAGCCTGGTTTGCTCTAGTAAGTCTGCTGTTGATGTCCTCTGTGCTGTCTCCATTTTCTACTACTCTGCTGCCAAGGTATACAAATTCGTTGACCTCCTCCACTAACTTGTTATCTACTCTGAGTACATTTCTGTTGTTCACATTTTGCTTCATTAACTTTGTCTTTCCTACGTTGATCTTTAGTCCTATGTTGTTTGCATTCTGAGTTAGCTTGTTTATTTTATCTTGCATATCTTTGTGACTGCTTGATAATAGACAAATGTCGTCCGCAAAGTCAAGGTCCTCCAGCACTGTGTCAAGGGTCCATTGTAATCCTCTGCGTTTGTCTGATGTTGCCTCCTTCATTAACCAGTCTACTGCCAAGATAAATAATGTTGGTGATAGTACACATCCCTGTTTCACTCCTGTTTGTACCCTAAAGCTGCTGGAGGTATGTTCTCCATAGATAACTTTGCACTGAAAACCCTCGTATAGGGCTTTGATTACATTAACTATTTTATGGGGGAGGCCATGCCATCTTAGGATTTTCCACAGTGCATCTCTGTTGACACTGTCAAAGGCTTTCTCAAAATCTATGAATAATGCATATGTTGTGCTATGCCACTCATTTGCCTGTTCTAATATTTGTTCTAATATAAGTACAAATATGTGGTCTATGCATGATCTTCCTTTCCTAAATCCTGCCTGCTCTTTCCGAAGTTTTTCCTCAAGTGTTGGTACAATTCTGTTGATGATTATTCTGCAAAATACTTTACTAGTGAGTGGCAGTAGGGTAATGCCTCTCCAGTTCCCGCAATCTCTGAGGTCACCCTTCTTTGGTAGTTTTACTATAAGACCAGTTTTCCACTCCTCTGGGGCTTTTTCTGAATCCCACATTTGTTGTAATATCCGGCAAAGTTGTTTTGGTGTTTCTGTTTCTTCTGCTTTCAACATCTCAGCAGTCACTTCATCTTCACCTGGTGCCCTGTCTGATTTTAGCATCTTTATCGCCTCCTTTACTTCATTTATTGTTATTGGTCCTGTATTGATGTTTAGTTCCGTTTTTGCTTCAGGTATGTCTATTGCTTGTGCTGCTTGTGTTCTGTTTAATAGGGTGTTAAAGTGTTCCCTCCATCTTTCAATTTTTTCTCTTTCTCCACTGACCAGTTGTCCATTTTGTGTTCTTACTGCACTTTCACATCTTGTGTTGAAGTTACCTGTCATCTGCTTTGTGATTTTATATATGGTTTTCATGTCATTTGTATATGCTGCTTTCTCTGCTGTTTCTGCTAAGTTGTCATAATATTGACGTTTATCTTGACGGCATGATTCCTTCACTTCTTTGTCTTTTTGTGCATAATTACTTAAAACTCGTTCTTTAAGCCGTTGTGATTTGGTGTTCAGTAATTTTTCCTTGATTTCTTTTCTTTGTTCTATCTTTTCCCATGTGGTCTCGCTTATCCATTCCTCTTTTCTCCTTTTCCGATATCCCAGCACCTCTTTTGCTGTTTCCTGTATTGTTTTATTGAACTCTAATATAGACATTTATGCTTCGTCTTGTAGGACACTGAAGCAGTTCTTAAGTATTATTGAGAATTCATTTCTTGTTTGCTGGTCTATCAGTTTTCTTGTATCAAAATGTATCTTTCTGTGTTCTCCGATTTTGGCTTTCCTTAATTTTAGTTTTATTTTTGCTACCAAAAGGTTGTGATCACTTCCTACATCTGCTCCTTTCCTTGCTCGCACATCTTGTAGTGACCGTTTCCACTTGTTGTTTATTAGTATGTGATCGATTTGGTTTTCTGTGGTTTTATCTGGTGACCTCCAAGTCACCTTATGGATGTTTTTGTGTTGGAAAATTGTCCCTCCGATGGTCATCATGTTTTCTTCACAGAAACTGCACAGTCTTTCTCCATTTTCATTTATTTCTCCGATTCCTTCTCTTCCCATGATTCCTCTTCTATCCTCATTTCCTTCACCTACTTTTGCATTGAAGTCGCCCAAGATGAGTAGCATATCATGCTTGGGTATTGTTTCTACTGTTGCTTGGAGGCTGTTGTAAAAATCTTCTTTTAATTCCTCTTCAGCTGCTTCTGTTGGTGCATAACAAACTATAATAGACAGCTTCGTGAATCTTGAGTTGAACCATGCATATAATAATCTCTCATTTATTGGGGTCCATTTCAGCAATGCTCTTGATGCTTCTTTTGTTATAATCAATGCTACTCCTTCTTCATGAAGATCTTCTTTACCTGACCATATTATTGTATCTTCTGTGTGCTGTGTTGTTAATTTCCTTCTGCCTTGTCCTGTCCATCTTGCTTCTTGTATTCCTAGTATGTCTAGTTTGTATCTGTGCATTTCCTTGATGGTTTGTGCTAGTTTTCCAGTCTGGTTTAGTGTTCTTACATTCCAGCTGCCTATTTGCATCTTATGTTTAGGTTCCAGGAGGTCTGCAGTCGGGCTGGGGACTTCCAGTGGCTGGCTTTCATCCACAACCTTCATGGGCTCAGTTTCCTGATACGCATTTCTCCTTCCACTTGCATTTGCTTTTTCCCTTGCTTCCATTTCTGTAGCAGTCTGATAGTTTTTTTACCAGATAGGGTTGCTGGCCCTATGCTGAACCCTCCTTAGTCGCCTTTTACGATCATGCATGGTAGGGTACAGTGGTCCTATTCTTTGCAGATCCCGGGTACCACACGGGGGGTATAGTATTTAACTGCCATTATTTTATTGTGTGTACTTTATCATACAGTGTAGTGTATTTTTATGCATTTTCTGTGTTTATAAAATATATTGTCTTGCTGTAAATTCATGTCATTGACTTTCTTGGTCTTTCATGAATGAGAATGGATCAGACAATTTAAGTGCTATAAATGGTTCATGTTACAAGAAGAAAGTGATACAGTTACCATCTTTATACATAGACAGGTCATTGAATGCTACATTCTCCTCTTATGAAGGAGGATCTGGGTGAGGCACATGTGCTATATAGCACCAGTGAAAACTTATGAATGAGAGATGATGGGTAGAAATTGATTTCATGCCTTGGGTCTAAAACTGACAGTGAGACTGCATCACTGTCAGTTTGGCCAGTACTGTCCTAGTTCTTGTTACGCGAGTGGAATGAATTTGTAACTTGTAAGACAGGAATTATTTGTATTCATTTTCCCTTCTTTTTTTTCTTTCATTCTCCAGCTTCTGACAGGGCCGGGCACTTTCATGAGGGGAAGAATAAACCTAACCTCACCTGATAACAGTTTCCATCTACTAGAGTACTACCAGTTTGATTCCACATCCCCAGCAGAGCCCCACAAAGTTTACTTTGGTAGATGGGTATGCCTATATGTCTGTCCTTATGTTAACTAGCTAAAGTTTTGCATTTAGTATCTACTTGTTATGTTCTGTTACATATATACTTGTTATGTCATGCTCAACCATATGATCCAGTCATCTTTACAGACACTCAGTGCTGCGAGGCAAAAAGAGTGGATGGGGCTTCATTGTTAATAGGTGAGGTAAATTGGTGGCACAGAACACAGGGGCCTTCTGTACAACAACACCAACCATGCGATGGAAATTGAGGCAACGAATATGAGGTCAAGTTATGGCTAGTTCGGCAGGATGGTACACATGGTGCTGTGGTGATGGACTCTGCTTGGCAAGATAGATAGGGGTCTGCTACGTGGGTTCAGCTCTTGGGGAAAATCCGGTGTTACCAAGCTGATGTGGATATAATGCCCAGGGCATGCTCGAGTGAGAGGCAGTGAGGTAGCTGATTATGTTGCTCATGACATAATTGCAGCTATGGGACAGAATGGATACACTGCCAAGGAACTGGTGCAGGAGGAGGAAAGGGCATGTATTGATAATATATATCCAATCTACAGAGAATGAAGGATAGAGGTGTGAGGAGGGGGTACGGAAGAGGCGGGAGGCGGGCTGGTAGAGTTCAGGGTTGTCAGAACCAACAGCTGACTGGCACACATACTCTTCACTGGGTACTGAAACAGAGAGCAGAGCACGCATGGGCTTGCCCTGAGTGCCATTGATGCTAATTCCTAGATTTCTAAGATGTGTTTTGAGTATCATTGCGTATTGAAGATGTGGATCAGGAAATGCTGCGTCAGCTTTTTATTTACACCAGTTATCTGTTATATTGTTAATCCTGAGTCAAGTTTGTATAGTTTGTTATGATATTATATAACAGCACCTACAACTGTCAAATTACTGCCTTATTCATGGACAGTCAGAAGCTGCAGAAACAAACATTGACAGGCAGTCCAGAAGGTGGGATCTTGAAAGAGCTTGTGATGGAAGTGTTTTTCTACATTCTGGCTTTTCCTGTAGCTCAGTAATGTACAGGTGTTTTATACCTAGTCCACAGTTCTGTTTAATTTGCACTTGTTTATGCCTGGTCAATGGCTGGCACTTATTTACAGATGTTGTACCTCATACCCAGCTGTCTTTGATTAACAGTTGTGTGCACATAATCCACAGCTCTCTTTGGCTGGCTGATGTGTGCACATATTCCACAACTCTCTTTGACTGACAGATGTGTGCACATATTCCACAGCTCTCTTTGACTGACAGATGTGTGCACATATTCCACAGCTCTCTTTGACTGAGAGATGTGTTCACATATTCCACAGCTCTCTTTGACTGAGAGATGTGTTCACATATTCCACAGCTCTCTTTGACTGACAGATGTGTTCACATATTCCACAGCTCTCTTTGACTGACAGATGTGTGCACATATTCCACAGCTCTCTTTGACTGACAGATGTGTGCACATATTCCACAGCTCTCTTTGACTGACAGATGTGTTCACATATTCCACAGCTCTCTTTGACTGACAGATGTTTATTCCTTGTCCATGACCTTTTTTTTTTTTTGATTAACAGTTATTTAAACCTTAACTGAAACACTTTGATTTACATATTTTTTTTTTATGACAGTGAATGAAATAAAAGTTAGAAAATGTGAAATACACTGAATTTGTTAATTTAGTGCATGAAAAATAACATGTTCCTCATTATAGCCCTCTTGCTTGGCACTGCTCTTTTGCCATCTGTGAGCCTGCACCAGGTTTCCAGTACAACAAAACCCTTTGTCCTGACTGCTTAGTCATCGCTGCGCCGTGGCCTGCACCTCCTTGTTAGTTTGACCACCAGGATGTTGTTTTAGGGGGAGCAAGCAGACGGGAGTCACTCGGGGGCCAAATCTGAGAAATAATGCAGCAACATTTTAAAACAGAATCTTTCTAAAACAGCTTTGATTGCTTGTGCTGTGTGACAGTGAGGCATTGTCTTGCTGTGGTAGCACCCCACTTGACAGCGATCCACAGTGTTTGGACCATATGGTCACAGTAGTTAGCAGTAGTGGTGGTAGTTTACTGGTTGCATGTAATGTTTAAGTAGAGCTCTGCTGTAAACACCCCCCCCCCCCCCAAAAAAAAATGAGCAGTCAGTGTGGCTTTGCTAGCTGATGGTTGCTTGCGAAACTTCCATGGCTGTGGGGGACCAGAATGGCGCCACTCCTGACTGGATCATTTAGATTCTGGTGTAAAAATTTGTCTGTGGTGTCCATTGTATTCAAAAATGTTTGGCCAATCTCTGCTTCTAAGGGATTCCTGTCTGTTCTTTGGGAAACTTTATTCACATTTTTTAGCTTTTCGTTTGATTCACCCTCATATCTTGTCCTCAAGTTTCAGATGTTTGTACCTTGTCCACAACTCTCTTTGACTTGAAGATGTTTGTACCTTGTCCACAACTCTCTTTGACTTGAAGATGTTTGTACCTTGTCCACAACTCTCTTTGACTTGAAGATGTTTGTACCTTGTCCACAACTCTCTTTGACTTGAAGATATTTGTACTTTGTCCACAACTCTCTTTGAGTTGAAGATGTTTGTATCATATCCTTCCTCTGTGGAAGTTGAGAAATAAATAATGCAGCAGCAACAAAGCACTTTTCGTACGTTAAATATCCAAGCAAAGCAGGAAATTCACAGACTTCGGTACTTTACAGGATTATAGACCATCAGAATTTCAGAGAATAAATTATCTAAGAAGTTGAAAATACACAACCAGTTGAACTGCACACCAGGAAATGTATGCAGCCTTCTGACATAGAAATTGGCAGTGCTGTTTACACATATCTGCATTACATTATGTAATACTTCATTTTCTGTGTGTTTTACAACTCGGTTACAAATATTCCTTTCACATGTGTGGCTCTTGAGATGTTATTTTCTTTGTGTTGTTCACAGATTTCTGATGGGCAAAGAAATAAGATAAGAGAATACCATTTACAGAACAGACATTTTATAGGTAGGAGTCAGTAATGTTTTTAAGGCAGTAAGTTTTGAGGGCCTTGCTTTCACAATATGTAATGGTTTGTTCTTGATGAATTCTTACATGGGAGCTGAGATGACACTGGTAAAAGGGATGGCGACTGCAGTACAACTGGTTTAAATAAAAAAGGTAGATAGAGGTGTATGGTGCAGTTTTACAAAGTGAGGGAGGGAGTGAGTAAAGTGAGAAAAAAAAATGAATAGAAAGTGTGAGAATGTATAAATGAAAAACATACAACATCTGATATTTTGGCGTGAGCCTTTTTCGAGGATTACTTACACGAGACAAAAAAAAAAACAAAAAAACTAAGAACTTATCTTAATGTGGCCTCCTCCAGAAGTAGAAAACACAGAAATGTGTGTATTAGAAGGAAGGAACAAGCGGATCACAACAAAGGATACCCGATAGAGGCAATCGTAAAGAAGAGGTGGAGAGAGAGGAGGAAAACAAGTGGTAGAAATGGGTGGGGGGGAAGGCAATAGAAACATGATAGCTGCTAGAGGAGGTGACAGGGGGGATAATGCAGGGAGAAAATGTGAAACTGGTGAATAGGGCAAGACCCTATAAACACCAATATGTTGCCAGAGAAGAAAAGAGGGTGGTGGTAGGGAGGGGTAGCATAGAGAAAGAAAGTAGAGTTAAAAAAAAAAGAGGGAGGGGGAGGGGAGTGATGAGACTGGCATTTGAGGCAGGGAACCAGAACTTGTGCACATTTTCCCACCTGCCTAGATTACTGTGATTCTGAAGTATGGCACCTTGATAATCTTCACCATATCCTCCCACTGTACTGGGACTTGAAGAATCCTGCGTGTAGGCTTTACGCTGAGAAGTGAGACAAACCGTGAAAGCCCTGCTCCAAATTAATGACATTATTTCATAGGTTTTTGCTAGGTCATTAGCTGCCTAAGAAAACATCAATGCCTCAGTTACAGAGAGGTTCATCATGGTGTGAATATGTGGTCTGTGTATCTCCTGTTATGTCTAAATCCCACTTGTTCATTGTCTTAGTTTTCTGTGTAATGCTGTGAGGATTCTGTTGATTGCAGATTTTTTTTTTTTTAACAAAAACAGAGAGAAGAATAATTCCTCTCTAATTATTAGTCTTTAAGGTCTCTTAGGTATTGTAATAATAATAATTATTGGTAATATAAAAATATCTTTTATCCTTCCTGTGCCGTTAAACTTCACATAGGGTTCGCAAGGTAGTTCGCCAGGTTCTCCTGTTTTCAGTGAGTTTTTCAACCTCGTCAAGGGATTTTATGCCTACTAATTTGGCCTCCCTTAACAGTGTCCTCTTTAGAGTTTCACGTGGTCGACCTCTTTTTCTTCAACCTGTTGTGTTCCACTTGATAGCTTGTTTTGGGATTCTCTGACTGTTTATTCTCATCACGTGACTGACATATGTCCATCTCCTTTTCCTTATCACCCATGAGACTGGTTGTTGTCAGTCATCTGCCTTATCTTGCCGTTGTTCTTGAATTCGTTCCACTTGATGCAGAGTATTTTCCTTAGGCATTTGTTTTCATAAGAGTCTAATTTCTTTAGATGTTTTCCAGCTTTCGCAAACATAAAAGAGGATGAATATTACATATATATATATTATATATTGGTAATATAAAAATATATTGGTAATATAAAAATGAGTAAAAACGCCAAAGTACAGTATATTTTCAAATGGGAAGGGACTGACACAAGTAAATAAATTCACTTACCTTGGAGCAACAGTAACAATTGATATGACATGCACAAATGAAATCAAATCATGAATAGGTATGGAAAAATGAGCTTTTTATTGACATGAAGAAGGTACTAACAAATAAGATGGTGTCCCCTAAAAGTGAGGAAACTTTGACAGTTAATAAAAAAGAAACTGGAAGCAGCAGAGATGTGGTTTTGGTGAAAAGATGCAACAAATACCCTGGACGGTCAAAAAAACAAATGAAGAGGCCCTCAAAGAACTCCGAAGAATGGAAGCTAGTTAAAATGATAAGAAAAAAGACAAAATTTCTTGGACATGTCATGAGTAGACAGAACTTGGAGAACTTAGTAATGACTGGAAAATTCAATGGGGAAAAAAAAAGAGAGTAAAGCCAAGAGAAATATATCTCAGTGGGCTGACCAAATGAGATGGAAAAAGAAAAGCATTTGAGTTGATTGGAACACGCAAGATGGAGAAGCATGATCACCAGTGCTATCTGGCATGCTACATAATAATAATAATAATCAGTAATAATCATTATAGCCGTTTTGAAGAGTTGTAAATGCAAGTTATCTTGCCCTGAAGCTTTCCCATTTTTTCAAATCCTTGAATTGCTGTAGTGATTTCTTCTTTACTAGGTGTTCTTTACTACAGCAAGGGAAGAAAGAAGTTAAAAAAAAAATATATATATATATGTGTGTGTGCAGGAAACTCTGCTATGGAGAGCGGAACAACAACACAACTTCAGATCATCAGAGGAAGTACCCCCCAGACAAGTGTTTCAGCCCTATTAAACTCCTGGCACTCTAAGGGGGGGTGGGCCCCTCTTGGTCATGACTCCCAGAGGTCTTGTGAGTTGTTGCTTTTTTTTTCCCAGGACTGAGTTGGCACTGCATTTTTGAAGTGCATCTTTAGCGATTTAGCCATGGAGGACTGGTATTGGCCGTGACAAGCGAAATTACTTATGTTCCCAATGCTTGTTTCGCATACTCCACAGCCAGCATGAAGCCTCTTCTGCTGTTTCTGAAAGTCTTTTCAATGCCCTTGCTCTTGCTTGTCCCTTTATGCCCAGTTGCTTACATAGGTCATATGCTGATGTTGCTACGAATCCTCTCACTCCCACTTCTACAGCTATCACTTTTGCCCTGACTCCTGCCCCCTGCCTCAGTTGCTTGACCAGGTCATTGTACTTCTCACGTTTGAACAGATGTTGCTCCTCTATTTTTGTTTCGTATGGAACTGTAACCGCAATCATTATTTCCTGTTTTTCTATGGAGTACACTACAGTGTCCGGATGCATTCCTGTGTTCTTAGAATAAAGTGATACAGTTCCTTGTTACTTTGTGAAGTTTTGCCAACTTAACTATGTATGTTCGTTCTTCTGTTTTCAGCAAATACTAGTATGGATGCTTGCCTGTCCATGGTGATGGCCAACCTGGCACAGGTTAAAAAAGATGATTTTGTCATTGATCCCTTTGTAGGTTCTGGTAAGTCTCTGTGTGTACATTTATTGCTTAATATACTCTCCTCTGTTTTCCTTTCCCTTATTTTTCTTTTTGAGTTTTCCAGTGAGCACCAAATGCTCTAACTTTTGTCTTTTCATGACATCTCCAAGTAATATTGATTGTCTTTTTTTGTTTTGATGTTAACCACCTTTTGCTGTTCTTCTACTTCAAGGACTTCTTCATTTGTCTTTCCTGCTGCTCATGGTGGATGGTGAAATGTATAAACTAGGAAAAAAGTAGGAGCAGCTTTATTACTTAACAAAGTTGTGACATTTCTGTGTGAGCCTTAATCATACAAAAACATACAGGATGAAGAAATGGAGAGAGAAGATAAAGTATAGATTCACATGAATCCTGTTAAAAAAAAAAAAATTAATGAATAGAGCACTCAGCTGTAACTGTAAGAAGATATGGCTTGTCTGACGCTGTGTGTCAGAAATGAGCATGGTAGGGCGTAGAGACTTTTTAAATTGAGACCTGTGATGTGTGGTCGGTTGGTCATAACGGGGTGGTAGGTGGGGAAATGTGAAGGGGAGAGAGAGAGTGATGCAGTGTTAACCTAGCCAGGAGAAGATGAAATAGATGATTATAGTTAGGGTAGAGGGGTTGTAATGTGATGCTGTGAGGAGGTTCTGATTGAAGGTATGCTTCGTGTATAGTTGTATACTTATACACTAATTATGGTGGATGGTGGAGTGACTTCTAGATCAGCAGTGAATAATAGAATAAGCTTTGTGGGTCAGTCTCTTTAAACAAAGGCTAGCAGGGAACACTGTACACAAATCAAATGGAAAACAAAGGAAAACCACTTCTGTACTTCTTGTCTTTTATCAGGTCATACTTCAGATCATAAATGAAATTAATGACCTAAAAGGGTGCTCCATTGGAGTAGTCTTGCCCTGTAATAGTCACCCTATACATCACATGATGCCTGCAGGCCATTGTTCATTTTAGGAACAACCCTGTAAATTTGGTAATATGAAATATATGTACTGAAGGAAAGAAAGTATCTTTATACAAGAAATTACTAGAACTGTGTGAAATCAGAAGAATAGATTCAGGAAGAAAGTGTTATATGAGGTCTTCAGATTTTCTGTTGAGAAATAGATTTTTGACAAAGAGTGTGACAGTAATCTAGAAAATTTTCAGATATTGTTACTGGACAGTGTCAAGACATTCATGACATCATACAGTAGAGACTGATTGACAGACTGTGTAACTGCTGTTGCTGACACAAATCTACTATTTATACAATGTTACAAGTTTCCCCACTGTCCAAAAGTAAAACATTCCTATGAAAACCTGTAGAAGCTGAAGTTCTGTAAAGCATAAAAGCTGTTAACATTAATTTATATTGAACATTCCTAGACCACCCCCAAAAAAAACCCTACCAAATGACACAAAACCTAAAATAATACTAATGTAAAAATAAAAGCAGGAATGACATGATTAATACGCAGCCTGTATAAAGTAGAAATAATGTTTGTACAGTGTAGTTTCAAAAACAAATGTCTAAGGAAAATACTCTGTACAAAGTGGAGCAAATTCAAGAACAACACAGGGATGATACAGATGAGCAAACAACAACCTGTCTCATTGGTGGTCAGAAAAAGAAGATGGACATATGTCAGTCATGTGATGAGAAGAAACAGTCAGAGAATACCCAAACAAGCTGTCAAGTGGAACACAACAGGCCGAAGAAAAAGAGGTCGACCACACGAAACTCTAAAGAGGACATTGTTAAGAGAGGCCAGTTCACTGGGCATAACATCCTTTGATGGGTTTCAAAAACTCGCAGAAGATGGGAAATCTTGGTGAACTACCATGCGGGCCCTGTGTGACGTTTAGTGGCACAGGAAGGAAGTAACATGTAAGAAATGTAATTCACTTACCAGAATTGGGAAGACAGTGAATACGCTGGAAGACTGATGGTGATGGTGTTTTAGGCCGAGTTGTCAGAGGTTGGGGTGGTAGGAGGTACAGGAGACTGAGGTGTGCGAGAGAAAGGACAAGAATAATCTGTTAACATCTCATTGTCATCCGAATCCATCATGACAGACAGGTCACTAACATCTGCACCATCCTCTGTGTATGCCTACCTGGATGCCAAAGGTTGAGGTTCATCGCCAGCCGTATCTGATGTAGGGGGCTTGAAATACAACAAGATGCTTGACTGCTTAGCCTCACACAGTTTTCTGTCCATATAATTCTTTGTGGGCACTCAAAACATCCTTTGAACTTGCCCTAAAATTACATGCCCTTTCAAATTTAAAGTCATGATTTTTCAGCAGTCATTTGCAGCACTGCCAGTTGTAGTGAAGATCTCGGGCAAGTGCTTCACATTCAATTCCTGGGTGGCTTCGCTTTTTATGTAAAACAAAAACTGAATTCTATATTTGCTTTTTGCCTTTTGCCTTTTGCCTTTTTGTTTTTTTGGTTTTTTTTTTGTAACAGAAGCATAAATTCTCTTCAGATTTCTTGTGGTTAGTGAAAACAGGTGCTATTTGAAGTCTTTCATAAAAACAAACTGGTATAAATTGAACTTTTAAGGGGGAGGGGAGGGGGTTGTGTCTGTAAACATATTGCCTGTGCTAACAGTCTTGTTACCATTTTCTGCAGGCAGTTGTCTTGTGTCAAGTGCACATTTTGGAGCTTTTGTCCTGGGCACGGACATAGATTTCTTGCTCCTTCATGGTAGAGGTAAGAACATGAGTTTAGTGCTGTGTTCAAATATCTGCAGCCCAAGACTACAGCTAAACAGAAGGCAGCAGGCCACAGTTTTCAGACATTGAACAGAACACAGCAAACCACAGTTTTCAGACATTGAACAGAACACAGCAAACCACAGTTTTCAGACATTGAACAGAACACAGCAAACCACAGTTTTCAGATATTGAACAAAACAGCAAACCACAGTTTTCAGACATTGAACAAAACAGTTTTCAGACATTGAACAGAACACAACAAACCACAGTTTTCAGACATTGAACAAACCACAGTTTTCAGACATTGAACAGGACACTGCAAACTACAGGCCCACCTACACAAACTGAAGGCATCTCACACTCAATACTGCACAAACCAAAATGGTCTCCACATCCTGCAGACCTGCACTCTGTGCGGAGATCTAAGAACCCAAACCTGGTGCCCCCCCCCCCCCCAAAAAAAAAGAGACCATGGATGATAAGCTATGGGGGTATAGAATGGTGGGATTTTTTAGGGTGACTGTCTCCCTATCTAACTCTTATCAGTGACAGTGTGAAATCGATGCAGGAAAAAACAGATTCCCTGTCTTCCTTGGCTAGCAAAATAGGTCTTGAAATTAACAAGGACAAAACAAAAACTATGAAATTTCTCATTAATCAAGGAGGAAAAAATATACGTAGAAGGAACAGCTGTTAATGAAGTAAGCCAGTTTGCATACCTTGGCAGCTACAACTTTGCCTCCCCTAGCAGCTCTCCTGTAGGCCTCTCGGTTGTAAGCAAGATGGCCTGCTGCTGATGCGTCCATTTGCAGATCATCAACGATGTCTTGCAACTGTCTTCGCTTTGGTCTTCTTCTCTTTCTTTTATCCATTATGTACTCTTCCAAGGCTGTCTTCTCTAAATTATCATGACATTTAATATGTCCAAAATATTTAAGTTTTCTCTGCTTAATCTTCCTTACTAACCATCATCATCATCATGTGCCGTGCCGACTGGCGTTGGCTATTATGCTTCTCCAGAGTACCCGATCTTTCATGCAGGCCATCAGCTCAGTTGGTGATCTCCTCTCACACCATCCCGTCAGACTGTCCAGTATCATTTCTCTTGGTCTTCCTCTTGATCTTCTTCCTTCTATTTTTCCTGTTATAATATTTTCAATGCCCCCTCTTCTCATTGCATGTCCTATGAAAGTACATTGTCTCTCTCTTATCTTTTTGACAAGGTTTTTTTTGTCTCTCCAGCTCTTCTCCTACATTCTTCATTAGTTATTTTAGCTGTCCAGGGGATTCGCAACATCCTTCCCAGTGTTTATAGCTCATTGACCGGAGCATGGCAGAAGTGAATGCTCAAATCAGTTCATGATAAGTCAGTTCAGTTTCAAGCTCCCAAAGAAGTTCAGTTTTTATGTTCCCTGAATTCCTGTTAACTTTGTACAATTATAAATAGTTTTAATTCTCTGCATTTCAATATATTATTAAGTTAAAGCAGATTAAGAGTTTATTATACATGAAGTATTCATTTATATGTTCAATTATTATGGAAAAAAAAATTGGTCACTAACAATAATTTAATCATACCAAACAACGTCTGCAACACACAAAGTTTTTTTGTAAATAAACATCACAGCTTGTGTTTTTTTGTTTTTTTTTAACAGAGAAATTAGGCAGTGCCTATTTTTAACATTTGTGGAATGATAACTCCCAACTGTGGAACGGAACCAGATGACTGCAGCTATTTGATTTTTTTTTAAAGTTTCAAAAGCCCTTATAATGGACCATAGTATGTTTAAGAGTTAAATAAAGAAGAAAGCAGCACATAAATTTAGAGATCTTGATTAGTTCACATAAATTTAGAGATCATGATTAGTTACACAGTGTCAGATTTAAAGGAATCATGATTTTTCTCTGATTGTTATAAGGATTAAGTTGATATTTTAGAGTGCTTTATGAATTGTCTGTGATTAGCATTAAACATAACTTTTTCCATTTCAGCTGCAGAAGAATGCTTTTTTTGTTTTTTTTTCTTCAGTACGGCCTAGCAGAGCCAAACAGAAAGCTAGATCTCATGATGAGAGCGTACAGAGCAACTTGAGACAGTATGGGTTAGATGATAAGTATATTGATGTCCTTGTCGCAGATGCATCTTTACACAAGATATGGAGAGATGAGTGGAAGTTTGATGCCATCATTACAGATCGTAAGTTGGACTGGTTTTTTTTTAGTTTTTAAAAAATGTTCTTTGATATTGGCCGCATATATTTGATGAGATGGTGTTTGATATAGATGTTACTTGATAATAACTTAGACCACCAGAAGTGAATCTGCATTGCTAAATCAAACAAGAGGGATTACATCTGAGATATGGGGCTTTGACAGAAAGCTGGTGAAGACAGGAGTTTTGGCTTTGACAACAACCTGGTGAAGACAAGAGTTTTGGCTTTGACAAAATCTATGGGAGGCTATTGTGATATTATGTATGCCATTAAGTTTAATAAATATCAAATATAGATGTGTCCTTTAACATGAAGTACTCCCACTGATGCCTGGGTCCAAAGGGAAATAAAGAAAGACTCAGAAAATCAAGTTTTTTTTTTTTTTCAAAATAATGAAATTATGAAGTTTTCAAAGCTAATAGCACTCAAGCTAACAGAGCATACAGTATTATGCCATTATGTTACTGTAAGTTGAGATTGTCATGAAGTGCTAGGTGATTGAGTGAAAGTTTGAAGGACAGACATACTGGATCTGTCTGGTGACTTAGGTGTTTCTCTGGTTTTGGTTTTGCAGCTCCATATGGAATACGAGAGTCAGCATCCAAGATTGCAAGTAAAGACAAGCCAGACATGAGAGAAGATACGTAGGTACCTTGCTGGTGTTTTGTGTCATAATTTATCCTGTGAGCATCAACCATATTAAATTCTTTGTGTTCTAATCTTGACACATACTAAGTGTATGTCAAACATTTTAATCCATTTCTTATCACATACTCAATGAGTGCATGGTATTACACCTTATGTCATATCCTAACATTGGATGATATGTTAATCTTACACCTTATGTCACATCCTACCATTGGATGGTATGTTAATCTAACATTTGACATATATCTTTTTATCACACATTGCCATGATTCACTGCAAGTACTCTAGATATTGCATCGTATTAAACTGAATTCTAATGCTACATGTGAGCCATTTTTCCACGGGTTCCACAAGTTTACAAGTGATTTTGGTTTCTTATTTCCTGTCTTGTTTTCTATCTCTCTGTAACTGCGAGCTGGTGTTCTTTGCAGTCGATGCTATAGAGGTGTTAATCACAGCATCGTATCGGCATGGAAGCAGTTATGGCAGCTATTTCTTCAGTCCCAGAATGCAACTAAAAAAATAAAACGGGGTGTGCAATTCTTCTTTAGCAGATTCTGCCACCATGGGGACTATGGCAATCCCTGTCCCATTGGCCAGGCTAAGCCTGTTACTGGGGCACTAGTGGAGAGGTGTGCGAAGGTCTTGGTCAGCTATGGTTTGCTGACCTTGATGCTAGCATGTGAGCTATGGATTGCTGACCTTGATGCTAGCATGTGAGCTATGGATTGCTGACCTTGATGCTAGCATGTGAGCTATGGATTGCTGATTGTCAAAATAGCGTGTCCCCCCCCCCCCCAAACAGATGAAAACATTCATGTCACAGCATTTATCAGTTTTATCTTTGGAGTGTATTTCTAAGCAACCAGCAGAGAAGTAGGTAGCTGTGGCTCTTCTGTTTCATGGAGGCTGGATGGCGATGTGGTCAGCACACTAGAAGGCGATGTGGCTAGCACACTAGAAGACGATGTGGTCAGCAGACTAGAGGGTGATGTGGTCAGCAGACTAGAGGACGATGTGGCCAGCACACTAGAGGGCGATGTGGTCAGCAGACTAGAAGGCGTTATGGTCAGCACACTAGAAAGTTATGTGGTGAGCACCCTAGAAGGCGTTATGGTCAGCACACTAGAAGGCGATGTGGTCAGCACACTAGAAGGCGATGTGGTCAGCACACTAGAAGGCGATGTGGTCAGCACACTAGAAGGCGATGTGGTCAGCACACTAGAAGGCGATGTGGTCAGCATCAAGCCTGGCCACCCTTTCCTTCCCTAGCTCCAGAAGAACCCAGGTACCCACTTCTACACCCTGGGTGACTGGGGCACTACAGGCTGGATTCAAACCTCCAACCTTCGCTATAAGGGGCTAGGTCGATATCCACTTTGTCACCCAGACAAGGTCGATATCCACTTTGTCACCCAGACACCCCCTGCAGAAAAGTAGTGAGGCTGTATTTCTTTATACATCATTCTAGTGTTGGCATCTCAGAGCTATTCATTCAGTCTTTTGACTGGCTTATTAGGTTAAATTTATGTAAGTTTGCAGTTTTGTTCATGTATGTTTGTGAACAATAATAGGAGCCTGTTCTTGATCTTTATTATTTGCGTTATTTTTGTGTGTTTTGTTTCAGTGAGGCACCGCACTACTCTCAGAAGACACGTTATCAGCTGGGGGATATATATAGAGATCTTCTAAATTTTTCTGCTAAGTTTTTGTGTCGTGGAGGTCGGCTGGTCTACTGGCTGCCAATCTACAAGCCTGAGTAAGACTGACAGAGTGTGTGAACTTTATGTCTGTCTTTTTTTTTTCTTCTGTAATACAACATATCCTGTAGATGCGAACTTTATATCTGTCTTTGTTTTTTTCTTCTGTGATACAGCATATGCTGTAGATGCGAACTTTATGTCTGTCTTTTTTTTTTCTTCTGTGATACAGCATATGCTGTAGATGTGAACTTTATGTCTGTCTTTGTTTTTTTCTTCTGTGATACAGCATATGCTGTAGATGTGAACTTTATGTCTGTCTTTTTTTTTTCTTCTGTAATACAACATATGCTGTAGATGTGAACTTTATGTCTGTCTTTTTTTTTTCTTCTGTAATACAGCATCTGCTGTAGATGTGAACTTTATGTCTGTCTTTTTTTTTTCTTCTGCAATACAGCATATGCTGTAGATGTGAACTTTATTTCTGTCTTTGTTTTTTTTCTTCTGTAATACAGCATATGCTGTAGATGTGAACTTTATGTCTGTCTTTGTTTATTTTCTTCTGTAATACAGCATATGCTGTAGATGTGAACTTTATGTCTGTCTTTTTTTTTCCTTCTGTAATACAGCATATGCTGTAGATGTGAACTTTATGTCTGTCTTTGTTTTTTTTTTCTTCTGTAATACAGCATATGCTGTAGATGTGAACTTTATTTCTGTCTTTGTTTTTTTTTTCTGTAATACAGCATATGCTGTAGATGTGAACTTTATGTCTGTCTTTGTTTTTTTCTTCTGTAATACAGCATATACTGTAGATGTGAACTTTATGTCTGTCTTTGTTTTTTTCTTCTGTAATACAGCATATGCTGTAGATGTGAACTTTATGTCTGTTTTTTTTTCTTCTGTGATACAGCATATGCTGTAGATGTGAACTTTATGTCGGTCTTTTTTTTTTCTTCTGTGATACAGCATATGCTGTGGATGTGAACTTTATGTCTTGTCTTTTTTTATGCTGTAGTCATTTTTATATCCCCTGTGTCCATTATGATCATCTTCAGTTAAAGGAACTGGAATCTACCCTGCACAGTGTTGACTGTGTTAGGTGACATTAATGTCAGTGCCAGTGATTGTGGTAGAAAACACTGTAGTCAGAGCTGATAATTGTGTTTGATGACATTATCATCAAAGCCAGTGATGTGTTAGCTGAAGTTATCATCAGAACAAGTTACGATGACTGGAGAGCCTTTATCTGCAGCCTGTGCTTTCAAGGGAGTGAAAGGCGATGATGATGAAGTTATGAGTTAGACAACATCATCATTGGAGTCTTTTTTCAAAAGATTAGAAAAATATTTTGGCCAAGCACCATAAGAAATAATACCTTTATTGGCAGAAATGTAATGAAGCCAGTGGCAGCGATTATTGAGGAAAGGCTTTGGCGATGATTGGGATGTAGTTTGGATGACTGATGACTCATTACCAAAAATAACACTCAAATGAGCACCACAGGGGAACAGGAGTAAGGGTAGACCAAAGGAGACATGGAGGAACAACAGAGAGGATGTTGAGCAATAGAGGGCTCACCTGGGCGAGAGTGGGAAAAAAACAGGCATTTGTGGCTCGCAGAAGCCCCATGTGTCTTGGGCACTTAAGGTTCAGAGAGAGAGATCATTAGAATGAGTGATGTGTTAGAGGATGTTATCATCAGAGCAGCATATGATCTGGACACTATTATCATTAGAGCCAGTGATGTGTTAGATGATATTATCATTAGATCATATTATGAGTTTGACAACACTATCATTACAGTCAGTGATGCGTTAGATGATGTTATCATCAGAGCAAGGTATGAGTTGGACTGCATTGTCATTAGAGTCAGTGATGTGTTAGATGATGTTATCATTAGATCACATTATGAGTTAGACAGAACTGTCAGTGAATTAGAGTTAATCAAGACCATGTCTTATTTCATAGAGATGACCTCAACAGACAAGGATGGGCATGTTCCTCATAGATGCAAGTTTATTTCAGGCATGAAAGAAAGCAGCTGCAGCTGACATTCCATCTGATAAGATGCCTGTGTTTACAAGATCTTCAGCACAGCATCATTTGCTGAGAACTCACATTTTGACACAAACAGGAAGATACAACAGCAGCACCTGACAATAAAATCTGAATCTTTGATCATATGTGTTTTGTTGGATGCAACCGAGTCCGGTCACTCAGAAAGTGCCAAGGTCACAGCAGTTGCTGTAGGTGTTTGTTTGTGTTGCAGATACTGTGAGTCCAACATCCCTCAGCATCCGTGTCTTCAAGTGGAGTCCAACTGTGAGCAGCCTTTGAGCTTAACTGTCTCCAGAAGACTCGTCACTATGGTCAAAGTTAAGGAAGTACAGGTCTGTTTCTCCTACTTTAGGTAGAGATTATGAAAGTAAACAGAGGCAGACTGTGATAGCAACGTGAGAGTGTACACAAGTGATATGAGAGATGAAAAGAGAAGACTGAACATTTACCTCAGTGGCACATGGAAGGTAGTGAACATTTACCTGAGTGGCACATGAGAGATAATGAGCAGTTACATGAGTGAAACATGGGAGATAGTGAACATTTATATGAGTGACACATGAGAGATAATGAGCAGTTACATGAGTGAAACATGGGAGATAGTGAACATTTATATGAGTGACACATGAGAGATAATGAACAGTTACATGAGTGAAACATGGGAGATAGTGAACATTTATATGAGTGACACATGAGAGATAATGAACAGTTACATGAGTGAAACATGGGAGATAGTGAACATTTATGAGTGACACATGAGAGATAATGAACAGTTACATGAGTGAAACATGGGAGATAGTGAACATTTATATGAGTGACACATGAGAGATAATGAACAGTTACATGAGTGAAACATGGGAGATAGTGAACATTTATATGAGTGACACATGAGAGATAATGAGCAGTTACATGAGTGAAACATGGGAGATAGTGAACATTTACATGACAGATACAGATATTTAAAAATAGGAAACAAAGCTTTCACACAGTAAAATGGTATATCACGGTATTGTATGGTTAGACCTAAAAAGAAAAAAAATTGTGGAGTCTCTGTGGTTCAAGTCCCAGGTAATTCTCTTGTCATTTTTTTTCTCTCATGTCAGAAAGTGCTTTGTCCTGATCTTTTTCCAAGGTCTAACCTAACATAAGTGACAAAAGGCAGTGGGCGTACATGGGAGATAGTGAGCACTGATGTGAGTGACAGAAGACAGTGAGAGTACATGAGAGAGACATGGGAGATAGTGAGCACTGATGTGAGTGACAAAGGACAGTGAGTATACATGAGAGAGACATGGGAGACAGTTGGCATTTATATAAATGACTGAGTATATATGAGACAGACATGAGTGACAGAGGACAGTGAGGGTACATGAGAGATAGACGTGGGAAATGGTGGCCATTTACATTAAATGATAAATCACAGCCAGTGTACATGAGTGACAGATATGGGAGATGGTGAACATTTACGTGAGTGACAAGAGGATGCTGTGTGAGTATGCACAAAGAAAGGGCATCATTTGTGCTTTCAGGATAGAAAGAGAACTCTGGTTTCACATATCATTCATTCATTCATTTGCATGTCCCTTGCGGAACTTTGCCTCCCAAACAGCACTCCTGTAGGCCTCTCGGTTGTGAGCAAGATGGCCTGCTGCTGATGCATCCATTTGCAGATTGTCAACGATGTCTTACAGCCATCTTCGTTTTGGTCTTCCTCTCTTTCTTTTTCCCATTATGTATCCTTCCAATACGGTCTTCTCTAAATTATCATGACGTTTAATGTGTCCAAAATATTTAAGTTTTCTCTCTTTAATCCTCTTTACTAACCAGCCTTCTTCAATATTAAACTCTTGTAGTATAGATATATTTGTTCTTTTTTGTGTCCATGATAATTGGAGAACTCTTCTGTAGCATTTACATTCAAAGGCATTTATGTGTTTCTCAGCTGTTTTGTTAAGTGTCCAGGTCTCACAGGCATATGTTGCGATGGGAAAGATGCATGCCCTTAAAAATCTTATTTTTGTGGTTCTGTCTGCTCCTCTCCACAGATTCTTTATTTGTTTTACTTTCTGAAGAGCGATAGATGTCCTTTTAATTTCCCTCACTGTATCTCAGTTATTAGTTAGAAGTGATCCAAGATATTCAAAACTCTCCACTTCTTCTAGTTTTTCCTCATTGATACATATTTCAGCTGCCTTGTTTGTTTTGTCAGTTGTCATCAATTTAGTTTTCTTCGCATTAAGATAGAGGTTTCATATAAGGGACAGAAAACAGAAGACCTGTCATGTGAAAGGCAGAGCAAACAAGGGAAACTGGGAAGATAAAGAAAATATATATACGAGTGACGGAATATGAAGCAGAATATAAATGAGTGACAGAAGGAGCACTGAATGAGAGTATGAGAGATTCAAAGTATGAGGAAACTGAGAATACACAAGAGTTACAAAATGAGGAAGCAGTAAGGATGCAAATGAGTGAAAAATAGGAGGAACACCCCCAAGAACTTTCTTATTCGTTGGTCCCCTAACAATTACCTAGCTAAGATGGCTATCATGTATGTGTGCTTAAATTAACTAGTAGGTGTCTAAGTTGATACTAGAAGGCATAGTGCCCGGCAAAATAAAAAAGGGGCAACCTGGCCACATTGCATTCAGTGAGAGAGACATCATCACACGAAGAAGAGGTATCCAGTGACTTGTACGGGGTGATCATAAAGTCTTTCCTTGATTGAGAAAAATCATGTCTTAGAAAGGTGTCCAGTGACTTGTACGGGGTGATGATAAAATCTTTCCTTGATTAAGAAAAATCATGTCTTAAAAAGGTGTCCAGTGACTTGTACGGGGTGATGATAAAGTCTTTTCCTTGATTGAGAAAAATCATGTCTTAAAAACTATGCTAGATAAAAGCATGAATGTTGTGGCATTATGTAGGCCATTTCTTGGAAGTTTTCTTTCTGTGTAGGTAGCACTGCAATGACTAGTATCAAAATGGCAGAGAGAGATTGGGAGGGATGGTCCAACATAATGTTCACTGGACATTTTTCTTCTTCCACCCCCCACCCCCCCCCCCCTTTTTTTTTTCTTTTAAATCAGGGTATATTATTTTCATGCTTAGGTCAGTTCACCAGTTCCTGATGTTGAAGCTGTGAAAGCAAGGATAATAGATGCTTTATGATGGTGACTAAAAAGATATTGCATAGAAATATGGCAAGAAATAGAGTATTACTTTGATTTTCTCAAGGCAGCAAACAGAACATGTGTGAATAAAATTTTTTAAAAACACAAAAACTTTTTTTAGTTTAGGTCAAATTTGGGACAAACCATATGTCTATAGCTAGCATAGTTTCTGTGTAAGAAAACATTTGAAATTGGGGGGAGAAAAACTTTACACTCATCCTGTATTTCATTGCCTGTTATAATAACTGGAGAGGGAAGATTAGGAATAGAGAGGAATGGAGGCAAACTTTATCTGTAACAATGAGGCTTATTGGCTTGGAAAGCTGAAGAAGAAGTTGCATTTTATATTTGCTAAAATCTGATCCTGTAAATATTCCTTATAAGATGTTTCAAACTTTTTTTTTTTTTCTTCTTTAACATAGGAAAATACAAGTACTGGAGCTTCTATAGAAGTTGACCACTATGAGAATGGAACATTTAGAGAAAAGTATTTTAAAGCTGTTGAAGTCTCTGCAGGTGAAGCTGTGCGGAGAAAAAGTGGGAAATTCTGATAGATGAGAGTGTCTGCATGTGTGAATGAAGTACGGTATATGACTTTGAAAGAAAGATTGTGTTTAAATGTGCTTTAGAACAAGATGTAATATTTGTGGTGGAAAAAAATACTGCAGAAATGTTTTTTGAGAGTAAAACTGGATGATGTAAATGAAAAGGTTTGTCAAATAAGAAATTTTAATACATTTTTTTGGGGGGGGGGGGGGGCCGGGTATTGCAGAACAAAAAAAATGAACTTGAATCTGGTGGCTGTGGAGAAGCATTGTCCCAGTCACCAGAGTTTGTGCACTAGAGTTTGTGCACTAGAGTTTGTGCACCAGAGTTTGTGCACTAGAGTTTGTGCACTAGAGTTTGTGCACCAGAGTTTGTGCACCAGAGTTTGTGCACCAGAGTTTGTGCACTAGAGTTTGTGCACCAGAGTTTGTGCACTAGAGTTTGTTGAAATTGTTGAACTTCCATACACATTTGATCTAACATAATGGTATGGTTAATCAGGCCCAACAAGTCAAAGCTGAGCAATATGCTGTCCCACATTTCCGTTTGTGATCCTGGTAACATACTCAACATGGCTAATGGAGTAGGACTCTTGGTCCACTCTGAGTTTTAAAGCTGGCCATTACAGCCCACTCCCAGTCCAGTGCAGTGTTCACAGTGTCCTGGTAGCTCCTGGAAAGCAAAAGTTCCTGGAAACACAGAATATCTCTACAGTGTGGCCAACAAGGTAGGAGAAAGATGTATCCTACACTAGTGGAGTCTAAGGAGAAAAGCCACACATTGCAAACAGCTACAAAAGTCAAGGCTTATCTTTTTCCTATACACTGGTGAATTCAGGAAAATCTCAGCAACTGACCTTCATTGAAGGGGAAAAAAAAAAAGGATGTTGATTTGATCTCTGGGGTATTTTAAGTTATAACAAATCTCATGCAGCATTTTGTTGGTTTCATGCCCAGAGCTTCCAGAAGGGTGGAGGCAGTGATGCTTTGGTCATCTGAGATGGTCTGCTTCATATAACTTATGTTTGATCATTTTGTATCAAGTATGGTAATGATATTCATTACAGCCATAATCGCAGCAGCAAAAACAAACGCTGGACTGCAACAAACAAAAAAAAAAGTAGAAAACCATGGATATCAGATAAACACGTGGATAGGCCGAGTAAAAAGAGGTTGACCATGTGAAACTCTAAAGAGGACATTGTTAAGAGAGGCCAGTTTAGTGGGTATAAAACTCTTGATGAAGTTGAAAACCTTGCTGAAAATAGGAAATCTTGGCAAGCTACCATGCAAGCCGTATGTGACATTCAGTGACATGGAAGGGATGTAAGATGTTACCGATTATAGTTAGTCTTGTGTCTTTGATATTTTGTGAGTTTTGGAGGAAATGTTTGCAAATATGCTGCATCTGGTGCAGAAATTGATGTACAAAACTCAAAGAATGTTCTCAGAATATAACACTTTACTCATTGCACTTCTTGCTGTCTTCTGTTTGATGTGTGGTCTGTAAGCAAGGATGTTTGATGTGTGGTCTGTAAGCAAGGATGTTTGATGACTGAGAAAAAGACAGTGAGTGGTGTTAGCATTGACTCTTTTAAAAATAAATGCCTAAGGAAAATGCTCCGTATAAAGTGGAACAAATTCAAGAACAACGCAGAGATAAGACAGATGAGCAAATAACAACCTAATGGGTGATCAGAAAAAGAAGATGGACATATGTTGGTCATGTGATGAGAAGGAACAATCAGAGGATCCCCAAACAAGCTATCAAGTGGATCACAAGAGGCCGAAGAAAAAGAGGTCGACCATGTGAAACTCTAAACGTGAAACTCAGTGTTAAGAGAAGCCAGTTTAGTGGGCATAACATCCCTTGATGAGATTGAAAAACTCGCCGAAGACAGGAAATCTTGTCGAACTACCATGCGGGCCCTGTGTGACGTTTAGTGGCATGTGATGGGTGTAAGATGTAAAGATCATGATTATTTGTAGCCAAGTTTTTTTTTTAATAAAGCCCGTGTGCAGAGCTCCCATGGTTTGCCGCTAGGAAGCAGCAGTAGCAAATATGGTGTTCAGTAAACATGAGCAGTCATTTTGTTTTGGAATTTGCAAGAACCTTATGCGTTGTGATTGCAGCGACGATTTCGAGCAGAATTCCAGAAAGCAACACCTGTTTTCAATAGTATCAAGAAGTGGTATGTGAAATTCCAGGATGAAGGCTGTCTGTGCACAGCTCCTTGACAGAGACGTCCATGACCAAGAGAAGAAACTGATTTGTTTACCAGCAAATCCCCTGCCTGTATTATACTCTTTTCAGAACTTCGTTGTTGATTAATATGCTGCGGTGGGGGGAAGATCAAAATGATTGAGGTGAGGCATCATCCAAAAAAAAAGGGGGTTAGGAAACATTAGTGTAGGGTGTATTAGGAAACATTAGTGTAGGGTGTATTAGGAAACATTATTGTAGGGTGTATTAGGAAACATTAGTGTAGGGTGTATTAGGAAACATTAGTGTAGGGTGTATTAGGAAACATTAGTGTAGGGTGTATTAGGAAACATTATTGTAGGGTGTATTAGGAAACATTAGTGTAGGGTGTATTTAAACTCCAGACAAGATGGCAAGCTCCTTCAGCCTGTTACTACTTGTCATACCCGAGTGTCTAGAACGTGTCTCTCTTCATTTGTTCTGAAACCATTGACCAGCCACATCATGAGGTCTTTCTGGCAGTTAAGCCAACATTGTCTTTAGACAAATGGGCCACTCTGACTCCTCCACCACGATAAGGTAGAGACTTTTTAAAGTATTGTGCTAAACAGCTTGACTTTCATGGTGGGAGGATATACCTAAGTTTCAGTTTCTTCCGTGTATTTTATCTGATGTTTTGTCATTTCTTTTGTCCTTAACAAAGATACCATCTTAATCATGTTAATGCTGTTAAACGTCACATAGGGCCCCGCATGATAGGTCGCCAAGTTCTCCTGTTTTCGGCGAGTTTTTCAACCTCATCAAGGGATTTTATCCCTACTAATTTGGCCTCTTAACAATATCCTCTTTAGTGTTTCACGTGGTCGACCTCTTTTTCTTTGGCCCGTTGTGTTCCAGTTGATAGCTTGTTTTTTGGGGATTCTCTGATTGTTTCTTCTCATCACATGACCGACAATGTCCATCTCCTTTTTCCTATCACCCATTGGATAGGTTGTTGTTCACTCGTCCACCTTATCTTTACGTTGGAGATGGAACCACACCTCGTCACCAGTCATCCAGTTCCTCCCCATCCGAAGTTGACAGATTCCACGAACTTCTGACAATAAACTTGACAAAGTTGGCGGTCTCCATGCAGCAGTTGCTAGGCGACACGGATTTTGTTAGGGGTACAGTTTCATGCACCTCCGCCACGCCATGTGAGCACTGCCAACGGAGAGCCCGGACTGACTTGGAAAGGAACCCAACGGAGTTCCGGGGACCCGCAGCATATGCAGCTCGCACGTCGACCAACTTTTCCTCTGTCAGCACTTTCGGGTAGACCGCTTCTCGATGCCCGCTCGACCTTCTCAGTTTCCTGGCACTCGTTTAACTGCGTGATGGAGGATTTGTTTGGACCACCTGTTTCCTACTTTTCTGAGGCCTTCTGCATCCGAGCGTAACTGCTGGACAGGAAATATCCGGTGCAGCAGCCTGTAACAGTGACAACTCAGTGTCCTTCGCCACCAAGAACAAAAAAATTACATTCGTCCTTCTCCCCCCCCCCCCCCCCCAAAAAAAAAGGATTGCGTCACTTTTTGAATACCATGTACTACAGAATATTTATACAGGACTGAAAAGGAGGTTTGGGGGGGGGGGGGGGGAGTCCACGGGTTGAGAAAACGCAATATCGGTCAGCGACTCAAGAGTAACTGCTAGAGTCAGGGCTGGCGAATCCTGGCCAACAAAGACATTATCCCACGCTTCGGTTGTAATGTTCTTATCTTGTATCCTTCCCGTGCCGTTAAACGTCACATAGGGTTCGCAAAGTAGTTCGCCAGTTTTTTCCTGTCTTCGGCGAGTCTTTCAACCTCATCAAGGGATTTTATGCTTGTTAATTTGGTTGTAATGTTGCAGAATGTTTATTTCCTTGTGGGTCATTATTATGGTCAAAAGTCTTGACGATGACAGCGCAGCTGTTTAACTGGGATAGATCTTCGTGTTCTGATTGGCTGGGAGTCACGTGGTCTGACTGGCGGGAATGCATGAAAAGTTCAGTTCTTTTCTGAATGTTGTAGAAACGGGTTGTGTATTAGTTTTGGTCTGAAAGGGTTGTTATGACGGTTGCTTTGTAATGTAAGTTTTTGGGTGGATTGTCCTTTTTAGAACAAATTGCTTGTATGTAGTTTTTATAAATGGATTTGTCCTTTTTTATGACAAACCGTATGTTAGAGTTGTTCTAGGATATCTGCTAGGATGGTTTGATTTCGTAGTGTAGTTTTATGTATACAAAGTTTAAGGTTGGTACTACTAATCTATGTACATGTGCTAAGGTGCTTCAAACTGTGGAACATATCCTACAAAACTGCACCAACTATGAGACACTGAGAAATAATTACTGGCCCAGTGGAACCACTAAAGAAGATAAGCTCTATGGTTCCATACATGAATTACAAAAAAACAGTGAAATTTATCCAAGAGACAGGACTGCAGATATAGACAGACAATGCGAACGACGAAGAAGTAGTAGTATAGTTTCTGCTTGCTTGTTCTTTTTAGGACAAAAACGTGTATTTGTTTCCATCAATTTACACACCTCATCCAACCGCAACACGCATTTAACAAATGGGAGTTCATTATTAAACTTTTGTTGATTTTTTTGTAACTGTTGAATCCTGTGATAATTGGATTCATGTTGAGTGTCAGCTGTGGTGTTGAGAGAGTTGATTACATGTAACTGGTCATGTTCGTGGACAGATTTGTAGTGGTTGTTTGTCCTGGGTTTTCGTGTGCTACACTATGTATAACAATGTAACGGCTGTTGTGTCACTGGTGAAGCAGTCTAGTCAATTGTCTGCTCTGTAATTAGTGACGTATGTGACACAGTGATGCGAGTATTTAATCAAATACTCGCTTAGCAGGTGTATAACGTATTTACACTCACACTAACAGTTCAGTAGGCCAATATACATATGAAACACTTGTTAAGTTGTACAGTAGTGCACTAACACTATTTCAGTTGAGTCCATTAAATAGCTTATCTGACGGGCCAGAGATCGCCAAAGGAGTCTGCTAAAGAGGTGCTGCGTCCTTCTTGCATTCTGGTTTCACCTCAGGTCCGCACAAATAACCATAGCAACCCACTACCCACCCGACACTACACCTGCACCGCATCAACCGAGAAAAACAAAATCTTTTATGACAGTTCCAGAGAGACGAAACTTTATGGCTTTGTGTGATTAAGTCGTAAACCGAAATGTTGCAACAGTCAGTAAGTCATTTCCATGTCCCTTGCCAAACTTTGCCTCCCTAACAGCTCTCTTGTAGGCTTCTCGGTTGTGAGCAAGATTGCCTGCTGCTGATGCATCCATTTGCAGATCATCAACGATGTCTTGCAGCCATCAAGAAAAAAGATACGAATCAAAAGTTGGGGCAGGAAGAATTGAAGTGTTTATAACAATATTAGTTTTGCACAAATCTACTGAATCACGTATGATATAACATGGCCAGAAGTTTTTCCAAGAATCTTGGAATTAAACATGAGGCAGAACTGTGTACCTTCCAAAACCTATGCGAATGTCCCTCAAACAAAGGTAGCTATGAAATATTAACGGTGACAAAAATTAAATGGTACATTTTTTAAAAAATTGAAAAACATTAGGACCGAAACGATTGGCTTGGGAGGGGACAGTTCCGTGTTTTAAAGATTTGTCCCGAAATACAAGAAGTAGACGTGGTTGGTACTTTTGTATGTAAAGTTCTAAAACTAGTCCACTATTTTTTTGTTTTTGTTTGTTTTTATTTTAAAAAATGTACCCTTACCCTTAATATTGAAGAAGGCTGGCCAGTAAAGAGGATTAAACGGTGACAACTTAAATATTTTTGACATGTTAAACGTCTTGATAATCTAGAGAAGACCGTCTTGGAAGGGTACATAATGGGGATAAGAAAGAGAAGAAGACCAAGGCGAAGATGGGTGCAAGACATCGCTGATGATCTGCATACGAATGCATCAGCAGCAGGCCATCTTGCTCACAACCGAGAGGCCTACAGGAGTGCTGTTAGGGGATATGCAAATGACCAACTGACCTTTACCCTCCCCACCTTTGATCGATTGTCCTGCATTTGAACTTATAGGAGGAAATAGTTATGCTACGTTAATTAATGGTAAAATTTTTAATCTGACATTGCTCAGAGACTACTCAGTCATCCTTTACTGTGGAAATGTGTGACAGGTTCCTTCAAGTTCTAGAGAGAGCTAAAGTGAATGCGACTACATCATCCACTAACGTGCAGATTCAGGTCAAAGAGAAAAAAAAAAAAGAGCACTCTCTACGTGTTCTTCTCTATATTGTTTTTGTCTCCCCGCATTTTATGAGATTACTAAACGTGGATTCGTGCTTCCCCTTATGAAATTATCAACAGAATGAAGAGAAGTTAATGTATGTTTGACCCATGGCATTCTCTAACTTTAAAACAATTTGTAAAAACGAAGACAACTGAAAATATTTGTTTTGTGAACAAGCATGTTGTCGGTATAATTTTTTTTAATGATTGTTACTCTGTTAAAAAGTTGCACGGGAAAAAAAGAAACAAGGAAAAGAAATGTACCGCCCATGAATGTGACATCCTAAAGACTACCAATATGCCGTATACCATCAAAGTGCCCTATATCTCAGCTTTGTCACACAGATTTGGGCAGTCAGGAAGGAAGTAATCGTGATAAAAAACATACACACACTTCGTGACATTAATTCATCACATTTTTATAATCACAGATGACATTTTTGAAACCACGATGATTCTTGGTATAAGCAGCAGGCAAAACAAGATACAAGCAGTAGTCCAAAAAACAGTCAATATGAGCACATTCAGTAGGGCAGCAAGAAGGGTCTTCGAGATGAGCTTTGAAAGCCGGTGCAAAACTACTAGCCCCGGCCCCACATCGATTAGCCGCCCTGTTTTCATCCACTACACCCCCCCCCCCCCCAAAAAAAAAAGCCCTCTTAAAACTAGAAGCTCTCCAGGCCCTAGCAAATGGATTGACTGGACCACCCCCCCTCCTTTTTTTTTTAACCAAACTGGACCTGCTAGCAACAAGCAATATAAACACATTCACCAGATTACCATCAAATGATATAAACACATTGTGTAGACCATCAAGATAAAATATAAACACAATCAGTTGACTAGCAATAAGTGTTTTAAACACAGCAAGATATGACAACCAGCAAGAAAGAATACAGAAACATTTAGTAGTCCAGAAAGCACTAATATAAACAGCTTGACAACACACCAGTTTTGTCTGTAAGTATATAAAACTACATATACAAATAAAGCTACTGTATCAAGGCCATAGTAATGTCTCTCTCTTTCTCTCTCTCTCTCTCTTTCTCTCTCTCTTTCTCTCTCTCTCTCTGAACCTTAAGTGCCCACAAATGCCTGTCCTTTTGCCTTTTTTTTCTGCTCTTGCCCAGGTGAGCCCTCTATTGCTCAACATCCTCTCTGTTGTTCTTCTCCATGTCTCTTTTGGTCTACCCTTACTTCTGTTCCCCTGTGGTGTCCATCTTAGTGTTATTTTTGGTAGTGAGTTGTCAGTCATTTGGAGCACATGTCCCAATCAATGGCAGCATCTTTCCTCAATAATTGTTGTCAGTGGCTTCATCTGCATTTCTGCCAACAAGATGTTATTTCTTATGGTGTTTGGCCAAAATATTTTTCTAATTCTTCGTAAACATTTAGTCTGGAAATAATTCAGCTTGTTTTTTATGGTTTTGGTGATTTTCCAGCATTCACTTCCATAGAGTTGTACACTTAGCACACTACTCTTAAATATCCTGATTTTCATATTCATGCTTAGTTTTTTTTTATTTCCATATAGTCTGCAGCATTGCAAATGCCTGGTTTGCTCTGGTAAATCTGTTGTTGATGTCCTCTGTGCTGTCTCCATCTTCTACTACTCTACTGCCAAGATACACAAATTCATTGACCTCCTCCACTAACTTGCTATCTACTCTGAGTACATTTCTGTTGTTCACATTTTGCTTCATTAACTTTGTCTTTCCTACGTTGATCTTTAATCCTGTAGTAATAGATAATTAAGACTATTTTGAAAAGGTAAGGACAGCTTTAGTCATTGACAAAGCACACAGGTGTAACATTTCAGCTTAAACCCTTGCAACCTTTTCATTCAGAAACGTACAGGGCAAAGAAATATATATTTGTACTTGTACAAACTCCCTGTAGCTGCGAGCTGTTCTTTACAGCCAATGCTGTAGAGGTGTTGAGGCACAGCATTGTATCGGCGTGGGAGCGGGTTATGGCGGCTACTTTTTCAGTCCCGGAGTACAGCTAAAAAGCAGGGGGTGTGCAGTGTTTCTTTAGCAGACTCCACCACCATGTGGACTATGGCGATCCCTGCCCCATTAGCCAGGCTAGGCCTTTTACTGGGGGTACTTGGTCAGCTATGATTCGCTAACATATCAGCTATGGGTCACTGATTTGCCACATTGGACTGGCGTCTTCACCCCCCAGTAAGAACGGATGTGGAGGGGTGGGGTATTTACTTTGTGACGTGTATGAAGATGTTACCTCGGCAGCTACATAGACCAGGATGGAATTCAAAAGTTATAAGCACAAAAACCAAGTTAAGATTATTCAGTTCAAATGTGATATCCACCCTCATTTATGCATGTGAAAGCTGGAAATCAACTAAAGAAATAGACAAGAAATTAGACTCTTTTGAAAACAAATCCCCAAGGAAAATACTTGATATAAAGTGGAATGAATTTAAGAACAACACAGAGATAAGACAGATGAGGAAACAACAACCTTTCTCATGGGTGATCAGAAGAAGAAGATGGACATATGTAGGTCATGTGATGAGAAGAAACAATCAGAGAATACCAAAACAAGCTATCAAGTGGAGCACAACAGGCCTAAGAAAAAGAGGTTGACTATGTGAAACTCTAAAGGGGACATTGTTAAGAGAAGCCAGTTTAGTGGGCATAACATCCCCTGATGAAGTTGAAAACCATGCTGAAAACAGGAAAATTGTCCATGTGACATCTAATGGCACGGAAAGGATGTAAGAAGAAGATGAAGATGTGACCAACTGCATGAAATGTGGATACTTATATGAAGAATTGTGGATTGTAATAGCAAACTACTTATATATGAAGAACTGTGGGTTGTAATACCAAACTACTTATGTGAAGAACTGTGGGTTGTAATTCCAAACTGATTGATTAATAGTAAAGAAAGAATGGAAGAAAGGGGTCAGGAGAGAGAGAAAGAGAGACATACAGTGATTGTAAAGCTGAGGTAAAGATAGGTAGGGTTGATTGTATAAATGGAGTTGGTTACGCTGAGGTAAAGATAGATAGGGTTGATTGTATAAATGGAGTTGGTGATGCTGAGGTAAAGATAGATAGGGTTGATTGTATAAATGGAGTTGGTGATGCTGAGGTAAAGATAGATAGGGTTGATTGTATAAATGGAATTGGTGAAGCTGAGGTAAAGATAGATAGGGTTGACTGTATAAATGGAATTGGTGATGCTGAGGTAAAGATAGATAAGGTTGATTGTATAAATGGAGTTGGTGATACTGAGGTAAAGATAGATAGGGTTGATTGTATAAATGGAGTTGGTGATACTGAGGTAAAGATAGATAGGGTTGATTGTATAAATGGAGTTGGTGACGCTGAGGTAAAGATAGATAGGGTTGATTGTATAAATGGAATTGGTGAAGCTGAGGTAAAGATAGATAGGGTTGACTGTATAAATGGAATTGGTGAAGCTGAGGTACAGATAGATAGGGTTGACTGTATAAATGGAATTGGTGATGCTAAGGTAAAGATAGATAAGGTTGATTGTATAAATGGAGTTGGTGATACTGAGATAAAGATAGATAGGGTTGATTGTATAAATGGAGTTGGTGATACTGAGGTAAAGATAGATAGGGTTGATTGTATAAATGGAGTTGGTGACACTGAGGTAAAAATAGATAGGGTTGATTGTATAAATGGAGTTGGTGATGGTGAGGTAAAAATAGATAGGGTTGATTGTATAAATGGAGTTGGTAAAGATAGGTAGGGTTGATTGTATAAATGGAGTTGGTGAAGCTGAGGTAAAGATAGGTAGGGTTGATTGTATAAATGGAGTTGGTGAAGCTGAGGTAAAGATAGATAGGGTTGATTGTATAAATGGAGTTGGTGAAGCTGAGGTAAAGATAGGTAGGGTTGATTGTATAAAAGGAGTTGAAGGACCTAGAGTATAAGTGACAGGTGAGGAAAGAGCAGTGTTTAGCAGGGTGTGAGTATGTTGTACTTAGATTATGACTGGGTAAAGTTGAATTTATAATTCAGTCTAGTTGGTTCCAAAGTGACCTTGCTGGGTGACTGTTACTTAGAAGTCAGACTTACTTCTGTGGTTGAGTTTGTCACTTTCAAATCATCAATGTCACTCTGATGATTAAAGTGGCCTGATCCTCAAAAAAAATCTCACTTGTGAATTTGGGACTCTGGAACCGCATGGATTGTGTGGATGAACAGGGAAACAAAAAGCGAAAGTCAGAGAAGCTTTGGCCTTTGAAATGTTGTTACACTTGATGATTCTGTGAATCAAATTTTGATATCACACAATAATTAATGTATGATTATATAACAATACACAGAGCCACTGCAGTAAAGCTGCAATACCAAAATGTATAAACTAGGAAAAAAAGTAGGAACAGCTTTATTACTTAACGAGTACACAGTTGTGATGTTTCGGCGTGAGCCTTAATCATACAGAAACACTCAGGACAAAGAGATAGAGAGTATAGATTCACATGAATGCGTTTTTAAAAAAAAATCAAATAAAATGAATAGAGCACTTAGCTGTAACTTGTAAGAAGCTGTGGCTTGTCTGACGCCGTGTGTCAGAAATGCGCAATAGTGGAGTGTAGAGAGTATTTAAATGAAGATTTGGGATGTGTGATAGGTGGATCATAACTGAGGATGGTGGGTAGGGAAACCATGGAGGGGAGAGAGAGTGATACAATGGTAATTTAGCCAGGAGAAGATGAAATATGTGATTATAATTAGGGTAGAAGGGGTTGTAATATGATGCTGTGAAGAGGTACTGAGCTATGTGTAACAAGTGAGAAGGGAGTGGAACTTAGTAGGGAGGGATTGTGGAAGAGGAGAATGTTAGGTGTAGGAGAATAATAAGTTCAAACCATGTGGTTCCAGCATCCCATGTTCCTAGTATTTTGGTATGAACAGCAATGACTCCATAAAACATCTTACATCAGCTGGTTTCAGTGCTGCTGTTTTAGATGAAAAGAGTATTGAGAAAGAAAGTATTACAGTGGTATACTGAACTTATTTTGTTATATGGAGGTGAATCATGGACTACTGGCAGGCAAATGAGTAAATCATTTGGAGGCAACAGAGATGCAGTTCCTTGGAGGAATGATGAGGATCCCATGGACAGCTAAAATATGAGTAATGTCTGAGAAAAGCTAATGAAAGACACACAATAATAAAATAAGCAAAAGGCAACAATTCTGGAGCATGTGATGAGAAGGAAGAAACTGAAAACATAACAATGGGCAAATCTGAAGGCAGGAGAGGCAGAGGATGACTGAAGGAACAGATGTTAGAAGGCATGGAAAGAAATCAGCAACAGAGTTACTCAGAAATGTCAAGGACCGAGGTTTATGGAGGAGTATGACCCCCCAAGTGGAACGAATTCAAGAACATTGCAGAGATAAGACAGATGACTGAACAACAACCAGTCTCATGAGTGATCAGGAAAAGGAGATGGACATATGTTGGTCATGTGATGAGAAGAAACGATCAGAGAATCCCAAAACAAGCTATCCACACAAAACAAGCTATCAGGTGGAACACAACAAGATGAAGAAAAAGAGACAGACCGTGTGAAACTCTAAAGAGGACATTGTTAAGAGAGGCCAAATTAATAGGCATAAAATCCCTTGATGAGGTTGAAAAGCTCGCCAAAAACAGTAGAAATTGGCGAACTACCTTGCGAGCCCTATGTGACATTTAATGGCACAGGAGGGATATAAGATATAAGATAAGATGACCTCCCACACCACATGGCATGTGATGATTATGGGAGGAAAAAAGGAACACACTTCATATAAGTAGTTTGGTATTACAAGCCACAGTTCTTCATATAAGTAGTTTGGTATTACAAGCCACATTTCTTCATATAAGTAGTTTGGTATTACACATACACACGCACACACACTATTCACTACTGATTACTGTAGCAACCAGTCTCCAGTGTCATATTAAATGAATATGCAGATTGATAGTCAAAACATTACATGCTTGTACTTTAGACTTTCTGGTAATGAGAGTTTCCCTTATAAGCTGTAAGGTGAATAACCTAAATTTAAGCTAAAGTTATGCTTAATTTTTTAAATGTGCCACAGACTGAGTAAAGATATGGTAAGTGGCAAAAAGTGTCACCATGAATTGACATATAATAACATAATAATGGCAGAAAAATCATGTGCAATAAAACAATTAGCTGTGTGATAGAAATATGACATAGAGTAAACATGACAAGTATGAAGAATATCATGTGCAATAAAGATTGGATAAATGATTAAAAAATGTCATTTTTATGCGCTTCAGCGTTATGTTTAGTGGCAAAAAAAGGAAGTCATATATCGTGACATTGTGGTTGGCAAAAAAAAAAATTGTCATGTTGTGGCATCATAATTAACGAGAAAACTATTCCCCATGAAGGTCACAAGCACAGTCAACTGTAACAGTTGCTTCTCGCCAGCAGACACCATCCATCTCAATAACCAGGAGTTCCATTATCATTCCAGTTGTCAAGTACAGGTTGGTGTCTTGGTTTCAGTCTTGGTAGTCACTTTCTTGTGCTTAGATATAACCCAACCACAGAAGTGGATGTCTAGCTTATGAGCTTGCCTCTAACATAAGATGTTCCTGTACCGTGTAGAGCTTCTTAAACACGTGGAGTCTGTAACATGATTAACTGTCATGTGTTGATGTTATTATTAACATTATGTCTGTGTTATGTTGTAGTGAGGTTCACAGATGATCTTAAACAATAGGTAAAATTCATGTTTTCATGCCATTAAGACATACTGGGGATAAAGTGTTAGGCCTGTATTTCCACCACTCTAGGCACATTTTGCTTCTACCATCAAGATCGCCCTGTGATCCACTGAATTTACTCCTGTGGTCCTCGCGGTAGTCTCATTTTGGATGGAAGCTCAGAGCATCGCGGGGCCTGGGCCTGTATTCTCAGTGGGTCACAGAAGCGGCATTGTGTGACACTGTGGTTTTCATTGCACCAGTTTAGAGTTGGACTTCTTCACTGGAAAACCTTGATATGTTTTGGATATGAATATATCCCCGCCGGGTGAGAAGTGGTTGCCAATACAGCTTAGAGATGGAATTCTTCACTGGAAAACCTCAACATGTTTTGGATATCAGTATATCCCCACCGGTTGAGAGGTGGTTGCCCATCCAGTCCAGAGTTGGACTTTCTCACCATAAAACCTCAACGTGATTTGGATATGAATATATCCCCATCAGGTGAGAGGTGGTTGCCTATCTAGACTGCACTGGTCCAGTGTCTCCAATTTCAGCATTTTGTGGTCGTGGCCACTACCCTTCCTGATAGTGACTAGGACAGAGCTTTTGTCGAGGAGGACGAATCCTTGCCACTAGTAAGTTTCACCCCTGGGTTAAGCCAGTTTAGGCGTATTATCCCCATATGGGTGTATATAGGATGTGACCGGCCTCCAGAGTGGAGGTACCATGATATGCGTAACCATCAAGTTTCACCCCTGGGTTAAGCTGGTTTAGGCATATTGCCCCAGTATGGGTGTATATAGGATGTGGCCGCCCTCTAGAGCAGAGGTGCCGTGGTATGAGTAGTCCTCACCGCAAAACTACTGGCCATACCGATTAAACTTCACTTAATCCTTTCCATCACCTTTTTCACAGCAGTGCCGTGCGGCAACCATAATCACATTTTTCTTCATTGGCCGGGAGGGATTTCACCCCCCCCCCCCCCATGCAGCAGCCGAAGAATCTCACCAGCAGCGTCTTAGTTTAAATCCTGGGTTAAGGCGGTTTAGGCATTTTGCCCCAGTGTGTGTGTATAGGACGTGGCCTGCCTCTAAAGCAGAGGTGCCATGATATGAGTACCCTCACTGCAAGACTGCTGGCCAAACTGATAAAACTTCAATTAATCCTTTCTGTCACCTTTTTCCAAGGTGGTGCCGCACTGCAACCCTAATCGCATTTTTCTTCATTGGCCAGGAGGAGTTTCACCCCACGCACAGCAGCTGAGAAATCTCGCCAGCAGCAACAAGAAATAGCAATATTTATATCATACATATTGGCATGATTAACTGATACATGCTGTAACATGATAAACTCACATACATGCTGTCATATGACTGTGGTGGGAGATATTTCTATGATTACAAGCTAAAAGTTCTGTTCAGCTGATGCCATAGTGAAGAACTTGGTCAACTTTTGTAGTATTTCTGTTCTGCAGTACAAGCAGTTTTGAATTTTTTTTTTATCTTAGTATTTAATTTGGCTTTGGCCATTTAAAAGCACTAATGTTCAAATGTTTTCTCAGTGGGCTGTTGCTGATTCTGTTTAGATTTTGGTGAAGGGTCTTTGATTTGTCAGCAGTCTAAGCATAATATTTTGGTTTTTGTCTGTTGCAGATAATCTCATTCATGTTTTCAGTCTTTTTTATATTGTTAACATTTTCACATAGGACCCTTGAAGCATGCTTCTTGGCCATCTCAGGTACTGCTTCACATAAGTTGTTTAATTGTGTCATTCACACTGTGATATATGAAATATACTGTACTGTGACAAACAGACTCATACATGTAATGTAATATGATTAAGCACCACACACACTGTAATAGACTGATTCACACATACATACTGTTATTTGATTAAGTGTCATACATAATATGTTGAATGATAAATTCATTACATGCTCACACATAAAATATCACATACCATGATATACGACAGTCAGTCAGTCATTTGCATGTCCTTTGTGAAACTTTGCTTCCCTAACAGCTCTCCTGTAGGCCTCTCGGTTGTAAGCAAGATGCCCTGCTGCTGATGCATCCATTTGCAGATTATCAACGATGTCTTGCAGCCATCTTTGCCTTGGTCTTCCTCTCTTTCTTTTTCCCATTATGTACCCTTCTAAGATGGTCTTCTCTAAATTCTCATGACATTTAATGTATCCAAAATATTTAAGTTTTCTCTGTTTAATTTTCTTTACTAGCCAACCTTCTTCAGTATTAAGTTCTTGTAGTATGGATATATTTGTTCTTTTTTGTGTCCATGATATCTGAAGAACTCTTATGTAGCATTTACATTCAAAAGGCATTTATGTGTTTCTCAGCTGTTATATAAGACAAACTAACCCATACTATGATATAAAACAAATTCACACATATAGACAGTGTTAGAGTTCAAGTGTATGCATACATATGTCCATGTAAGTCTGACTTCTGTTTGGAATGTATAGACCTAACTCTCATTTATGGCCTGGTATGCCAATCTAAGTTTCACAAACTGTAATTAATCTAACTCACCTTCATAGATGAGTCTTCTTCATCATTTGCTGAGACACTGACAAATGTCTCTCTCAATAAATGTGGCAGTTAGTCTCAGGTTTTCAGCATCACTGTAGAGCTTCTCTTGTAGGGGGCTGGGGTCTGGCCAGGTCCTTTGTCTGAGTGAGCTGTGGAGGATGTGGTGTCTGTTGCTCTTTCCTGCTGGCACATCATTCTGTTGTTCCAATTTTCAGCTTCTGATATATAATGTATGTGCACAGACTTTGTGATATGTTATGTTTTTTCATATGGATTGTGTAAAAAGCCATTGCATTCAGAGACCATAAACTAGGTCCTGTAATTCATTGTATTTATATTTGTGACATGAATTATTATAACACTATTAACATGCATATGTTTTCTTAACATAAATTGCTTACATTAGTGGAAATAATGGTACAGTTTTTCATGAACTAGTATTTTAACATAACATGTTTGAGTTTGAAATGGTATATCATACAAAACAAGCAATATATTATTTATACTGTGATATGACCTGGGATTCCTGTATATCTTTTATAGGACTTCACTCCCTACTGTTATGTTGTCTAGGGCAGACGTCAGCTTCTGGAGCATTCTCAAACAATGTGTAGGGAAGGTAATAGTCCATATTACATGTCTGTGTGTCAGTTTCAGTCTTACGCTGTTCTGGTCATAATTTGCCAGTCCTGGAGTTCCAGTTTTGCATGTCCCAGTCATGGATGTCCCAGTCATGGATGTCCCAGTCATGGATGTCCCAGTCATGGATGTCCCAGTCATGGATGTCCCAGACATGGATGTCCCAGTCATGGATGTCCCAGACATGGATGTCCCAGTCATGGATGTCCCAGTCATGGATGTCCCAGACATGGATGTCCCAGTCATGGATGTCCCAGACATGGATGTCCCAGACATGGATGTCCCAGTCATGGATGTCCCAGACATGGATGTCCCAGTCATGGATGTCCCAGTCATGGATGTCCCAGACATGGATGTCCCAGTCATGGATGTCCCAGTCATGGATGTCCCAGTCATGGATGTCCCAGACATGGACACCCCTGAATATCTCAGTTGTGAATATTCCAGTTATGGCTTTTTCATCTGTGAAAGTTCCACATATGAAGTGAAGAAATTAATATTCTGAAGACAAGAAACGAGGAATTGTAGGAAATGATGGTGCCAGAGCGTAGATGAAGAAATTTAGAATAAAGGCATGGGAGATTAGAAATGAAGTTTATAATATGGAGAGTGAGATTATGAATATATTATTAAATATGGAATGTGAGATTAGAAAAGAAGAATCTTAGAAAATAAAAGCATATGACTGGAAATGAGCATGTTTGAAGTATGAGAACATTAAATCGTAAATAAAGAAGTTTAGTGATTAAAGCACCTGATTATAAGTCAAAATTCAAAAGTTTAGAAGTCCTGAACAAAGACAAGAACACAGCAGAGTTGATTTATTAAGTGAATATTTTCAGCTCAGCAGAAGTGAATATTAACAACCTTCGGTATGCTGACGACACAGTACTGATAGCTGAGAACCAACAACACCTGCAAAATCTCTTAGATAAAGTCGCCAAAGAAAGTGGACAGAAAGGCCTTACTTTGAACATCAAAATGACAGAGACTATGGTTATATCTAAGAAACAGAATCCACCAGCATGTAGTATAAAATTAAACGGAACTATTCTAAAGCAGGTGCAGAAATTCAAATACCTTGGAGCAGTAATAACTTCAGATGGGAAATCCAGAACAGAAATTAGGAACAGAATAGGCCAAGCAAAGATTGCATTTCAGAGAATGAGAAACATATTAGCCAACACATCCTTATCAATGAGTGTTAGAAAACGAGTCCTAAAATATTGAACCTATCTTGTTATATGAAAGCGAATCATGGACAATAGGCAGGTCTGCACAAAAATCATTGGAAGCAGCAGAAATGTGGTTTATTAGAAGAATGTTGCGAATCCCCTGGACAGCAAAAATAACTAATGAAGAATGTAGGAGAAGAGCTGGAGAGACAAAAAAACCTTGTCAAAAAAATAAGAGAGACAATGTACTTTCATAGAACATGCAATGAGAAGAGGGGACATTGAAAATATTATAACAACAGGAAAGATAGAAGGAAGAAGATCAAGAGGAAGACAGAGAGAAATGATACTGGACAGTCTGACAGGATGGTGTGAGAGGAGATCACCAACTGAACTGATGGCCTGCATGAAGGATCGTGTACTCTGGAGAAGCATAATAGCCAACGCCAGTCAGCACGACACCTGATAATGATGATGATGATGAGAAGTGAACACATTATATTATCTTAACTCAGCAGAGGTCCTAACATGAAAATACATTTAATATAGCAGGGCATTTACCCCTGGAATGTCCTGAATTATTAACATTATTGAAAATTAATATGGCCATTACTAGTTCTTTCTGCAGCGAGTGTTGTGTAATGTTAAAAGACCTGTAGAGAGCTATTGATTTTTGTTGAAAACTAGTAGGGGTACATAGCATGCCTCTGGTAGGCAAGGCAGAGGAATGAATCCTACCACTATGTGGTGACAATAGAAGAAGAAAATATCATTTTGCCTGTAGAAGTCTGGTGCTCTGGAGCAAAGTTTTGCAGGAGGGGCTCAGAGTGGCTGCTTGCGGTATTTCCCAATCTGGAATGCACTTATATTTTACATCTCTCTCTCTCTCTCTCTCTGAACCTTAAGTGCCCAGGGCACATGGGGCTTCCGCAAGGGTTTTCCACAAATGCCTGTCCTTCGCCTTTTTTTCTGCTCTTGCCCAGGTGAGCCCTCTATTGCTCAACATCCTTTCTGTTGTTCTTCTCCATGTCTCTTTTGGTCTACCCTTACTTCTGTTCCCCTGTGGTGTCCATCTTAGTGCTATTTTTGGTAGTGAGTTGTCAGTCATTCGGAGCACATGTCCCAACCATCGCCAGCGTCTTTCCTCAATAATATTTTACATACTTAACAGTTTCTAATGTATCTTTCTGGCTGTACAAAATTCAGTGGAGATTCAACAGTGTGCCCTCTAAGGTTTTGTGGTTAATGCATAAAATTATGAACCCGTGTGTGAGTATATTCTCAAAAAAAAAAACAAACAAAAAGGTTGTGTTTGCAAATGTGCATCATAACATCACAATATAAGGTATAGTTTTAAGTTATCATTAAAAAAAAAATTACAAAAATCAAAGAAAGCATGTAACACTGGCATGTTTTTCTTCAGTGCTTCTAAAGAACTGAGTAACATCAGAAAGTTGATATGTGAAAGTAGCAGTTTTATTACTCTGTGTGGTGTGTAAAATTATATGCATGTGAACACAACTGTGCTGCCATGCAGCTTAGAGGGAACATTGATTGTTAGGTTTTCAGTTCTGTTGCCATGCAGCTTAGAGGGAACATTGATTGTTAGGTTTTCAGTTCTGTTGCCATGCAGCTTAGAGGGAACATTGATTGTTAGGTTTTCAGTTCTGTTGCCATGCAGCTTAGAGGGAACATTGATTGTTAGGTTTTCAGTTCTGCTGCCATGCAGCTTAGAGGGAACATTGATTGTTAGGTTTTCAGTTCTGTTGCCATGCAGCTTAGAGGGAACATTGATTGTTAGGTTTTCAGTTCTGTTGCCATGCAGCTTAGAGGGAACATTGATTGTTAAGTTTTCAGTTCTGTAACAGGCAGAAAAACAATCTTATTAAAATGTAGCATATCATTGTTCGTGTCTGGTGGTGTGCATGAAAGGTATACAGAATCTTCATTTTTGATTCTGAACTGTTTCATACATTAATAACCACCAGGAACTGTCAAAAATCACCATGCCTGTTGTGTTTAATGAACCACTAAGCTTCATACAGAGATTATCCGAATACATGGAGTATGCTCCCCTGATTGATTCGGCAGCAAAATGTGATAATCCTATTGAAAGAATGGAGGTGAGTTTTGTCTGAACTAGAAATATATTGAAAGGATAAACTGAGGTTTTTTTTTTGTATGTTCAGAGAATAAAGGTGAACTTTGAGTATCTCTCTCTCTCTCTGAACCTTAATGCCCAGGGCACATGGGGCTTCTGCAAGGGTTTTCCACAAATGCCTGTCCTTTACCTTTTTTTCTGCTCTTGCCCAGGTGAGCCCTCTATTGCTCAACAACCTCTCTGTTGTTCTTCTCCATGTCTCTTTTGGTCTGTTCTCCGGTGGCGTCCGTCTTAGTGCTATTTTTGGTAGTGAGTTGTCAGTCATTCGGAGCACATGTCCCAACCATCACCAGCATCTTTCCTCGATAATTGCTGTCAGTGGCTTCATCTGCATCTCTGCCAACAAGAACTTTAAGTATACTGAGGAAATAAAAGTGAGATTTTTAGTATATTGAAGTATTTGAGAATACTACAAGAATTAACATGAGTTCTGAGCATTTTAAGAGAACTGGCATGAGTTCTGAGCATTTTAAGAGAACTGACATGAGTTTTGAGTATGCAGCCAGAATTTTATGTGAGGTTTAGAATATACTGAGAACATTTCAATGAACTTTGGGCATGTTAAGAGAATGGAGAAGTTTTTAACCTTGTTGAAAGAGTTTTAAGTGAGTTTTCAGTATGTCGATAAAAACAAGAGGTAAGTTTTGAGCATGATAAGAATTTTGAAGCATGGAGAGAGCATACAAACTGCACAGTTCAGATCAGCCTTATCCAGCTTCACAAAATATAGAGCTAGCATGATATGATGTGTGCATTTTAGCTGGTGCACACAGACATATGCAGTCACTGCTGAACTGCTGTGGAAACTACTTCAGCATTAAATAAATTTTAGAAATTTGAGCCAGCACTGTCAGGTTTATCATTGGGTAGATGAGGAGGGGCTTATCAGTTTTGTTGGTGATGTATATGAAGCAGCTCTGTCAGTTTTGTTGGTGATGTATATGAAGCAGCTCTGTCAGTTTTGTTGGTGATGTATATGAAGCATCTCTGTCAGTTTTGTTGGTGATGTATATGAAGCAGCTCTGTCAGTTTTGTTGGCAATGTATATGAAGTAGCTCTGTCATTTTTGTTCTTGATATACCCCATATTGTTCTGTCCAGTATATAGCGGCATTCGCCGTCTCGGCTCTCTCCTCCAATTGGGAGAGGATTGGCAAGCCATTTAACCCTCTGCTTGGAGAGACCTACGAGCTGGAAAGGTAAACTCACAATTTGTGGCAGTGCTCTTTTAAAGGTCTTGTCAGGCCACAGAACTACGCAGACCAACCCAAATCCGTGACGGAAAAAAAGAGAAAACAACTTTATTTTCTAAAACCCTCTGCTCTGACTTCACTTATTCTAATGGTCACGTCACAGATTGGCTAATTCTATGCATTTTTATGAAAAATATTGTACGGTGGTGTCACGTCTAGATCAGTGCCCTGATAAGTAAAGGGTAAAAAAAAGGCAAAATTTCCATTTCCGTGCTATTAAGGCATATTGGAGAGCACAGTGTCAGGCCTAAATAATCACTTGTTTCTTCAGCATCGTATCTTGGTGCATGTTTTAAGAGAATGTTCCAGGGGTGCCCTGTCTGAGCACATGTCACACCTGGACATCCTTGATGTTGTAACCAGGTATTGATGATGCCACAACTAGGTCTCCATATCATATTTTTAATAAATGTGAGAAGTATACAGATAACTAGAATTAATCAAATCAAGGACTATATCAGGAGGAAAAGATACCATTGTAGTATCCCTATTGTAAAGTTAATATTGTTGTAAGTTCCCCATTGTATAGTTAACAGTTATAATCTCCCTCTTTTATAGTAAATACTTGTAATCTTCAGTTATAATCTCCCTCTTTAATATTGAACACTTGTCATCTCCAGTCTAGTCATTCTGTTAGTTTATTTAACTCATAGTTTTTATTCATTAACTTGCAATGTCAAAGTTTAAGTAAAACTGACATTTTTGCAAACAGTAACATACATTCTTGTGAAATAAGTTAGCATGTTAACTGGGTTATGCTGTCCTCATTTGGTGATCAGACCAGACCTGGGCTTCCGTTTTATGGGAGAGCAGGTGAGCCACCACCCTCCCATCAGTGCCTTCCATGCTGATGGCAGAGGCTACACTTTCCATGGTTCAATCCAACCAAAACTGAAGTTCTGGGGCAAGTCTGTGGAGATTAACCCTAAGGGTGTAATCACGTTGACTCTGCACAAGTAAACTTCTGTGTCTGTGTTGTTGTTGGCGATGTTGTTGTTGTTGGGTGGTGTTGGCGGTGATGTTGTGTCATACACAGTGGATGAGAGAAGTGATTGTTTGATATTCTCCTTGTAATTGTGAGATGAAGCACTTTTCCATTCAGTGCCAAGGTGAAGGTCTGTTAACACTTGGACTGAGTCAGACTGGTAGCAAGCTTTCTGGAACTTTCTTTATTTCATAGAGTGTACCCAGTGACTGGTATCCTTATCTTTATGCCGTGTGGTTCTAAGGACTGTTATTGCCGGAGGTGGGGTGGAGAATTCGATCTCCACTCCAACGGCGTGCATCTCAAACAGCCTTTGGCAGTCAAGTCCAGCTCCTGGCCTTCCCGTGGCAAAACTGTTTAAACTGACAGGAGAAGGGGCGAGGGCGAATATCTGGCACCTAAAAACCAGTTACTTAGGGTAGATGAGTGGCACGTTTGGTAGCTCATCTGCCGCTGTTGACGAGATTCTTCAGCTGTCGTGCGTGGAGCGGTGCTCCTCCCGACCAATGAAGAAAGGTGCAAATGGGGTTGCCACGCAACATCACTGTGGAAAAGGTGGTAGAAAGGATAAAGCGAAGCAAACAGTCAAATCACGGCACCTCTGGTCTGGAGGTCGGCCACGTCCTGAGTGCAGTCATATCGGGTGAAATGCATGAACCAGCTTGTCCCAGAGGTTAAGACACTGCTAGTGAGACTCTTTGAATGCCGCGCGTGGAGTGAAGCTCCTCCCGGTCAAGGAAGAAAATGCGGAAAAGAAATAAAGGTTGCTGGCCGATGTGAAAAGGTGGTGGAAAGGATAAAGTGAAGTTTAATCAGTATGTTCAGTAGTAGCGCTGCGAGAGCTACACATACCACGGCACCTCTGCTCTAGAGGCCGGCCACGTCCGAAATACACCTACACTGGTGAAATATGCCTAAACCGGCACACACCAGAGGTGGAACTTGATGGCCAGACATGTCATGCCGCCTCCGCTCTAGAGGTCGGTCACACCTGATATACACCCATACTGGTGAATTTTGCCTAAACCGGCTCACACCAGGGGTGAATCTTGAAGGTTATGCATGTCACAGTATCTCTGCTCTAGAGGTCGGTCACGTCCCAAACACGCCCATACTGGGATAATGCCTAAACCGGCTCAACCCAGGGGTGGAAGTCACTAGTGGCGAGGATTCGTCCTCTTGGACAACAGCTCCATCCTGGTCACAACTAGGAAGGGTAGCGGCCACGACTGCAAAATGCTGAAGTCAGAGACCCACCAAGAATACAGGCTAAAGCCCTGCGATACTCTGAACCCCTTGTGGTCCTCTCGTGGATCTCGTGTGGTCCTTTCGGGGACCACACAGGAGACCACAGGACCTAACGAGGACCACAGGCATAAATTCAGTAGGATCACAGTGCGGTTTTGGTGGTAGAAGCGAACGAAGAAGAGGAAGAAGAAGTTTATGCCGTGATAATCGCCAAGGCTTAAGCAACATTCCTATCTCCCTGCCATGTTAACCTCCAGAGTTTAAACAGCATTCCTACATCCCTAATATGTTATTTTAAAAGCTTAAATGACATTTCTAGCTTCCTACTCTGCTACCTTCTAAAGCTAAACAGCATTTCTATATCCTTCCTGTGGTAGTCCTTCTTCCTCCCCCCCCCCCCCCCCCAGTCTTAACAGCATTCCTGTGTCCCTACTATGCTAGATGCCCCTTCCCCTGGCTTAAATGGCATTCTTTACCTCCACACCATTCTAGCCCCTAAGGCTTAAACAGCATTCTTTACCTCCACACCATTCTAGCCCCTAAGGCTTAAACAGCATTTTTTTTACCTCCCCACCATTCTAGTCCCTAAGGCTTAAACAGCATTCTTTACCTCCTCACCATTCTAGCCCCTAAGGCTTAAACAGCATTCTTTACCTCCACACCATTCTAGCCCCTAAGGCTTAAACAGCATTCTTTACCTCCCCACCATTCTAGCCCCTAAGACTTAAACAGCATTCTTTACCTCCACACCATTCTAGCCCCTAAGGCTTAAACAGCATTTTTTACCTCCTCACCATTCTAGCCCCTAAGGCTTAAACAGCATTCTTTACCTCCACACCATTCTAGCCCCTAAGGCTTAAACAGCATTCTTTACCTCCCCACCATTCTAGCCCCTAAGACTTAAACAGCATTCTTTACCTCCACACCATTCTAGCCCCTAAGGCTTAAACAGCATTTTTTTACCTCCCCACCATTCTAGCCCCTAAGACTTAAACAGCATTCTTTACCTCCACACCATTCTAGCCCCTAAGGCTTAAACAGCATTCTTTACCTCCACACCATTCTAGCCCCTAAGGCTTAAACAGCATTCTTTACCTCCACACCATTCTAGCCCCTAAGGCTTAAACAGCATTCTTTACCTCCCCACCATTCTAGCCCCTAAGGCTTAAACAGCATTCTTTACCTCCACACCATTCTAGCCCCTAAGGCTTAAACAGCATTTTTTACCTCCTCACCATTCTAGCCCCTAAGGCTTAAACAGCATTCTTTACCTCCACACCATTCTAGCCCCTAAGGCTTAAACAGCATTCTTTACCTCCCCACCATTCTAGCCCCTAAGACTTAAACAGCATTCTTTACCTCCACACCATTCTAGCCCCTAAGGCTTAAACAGCATTTTTTTACCTCCCCACCATTCTAGCCCCTAAGGCTTAAACAGCATTCTTTACCTCCACACCATTCTAGCCCCTAAGGCTTAAACAGCATTCTTTACCTCCACACCATTCTAGCCCCTAAGGCTTAAACAGCATTCTTTACCTCCCCACCATTCTAGCCCCTAAGGCTTAAACAGCATTCTTGCTGCTTTGCTTATGTTACCCCAGACTACAGCAGCACAGTAGTCTGTCACCAAGAGCACTGTGGAAGTCTAAAACAGGATCTTAACCAGACTGGCTCACTGCCTGTGATAATGGTACCACCATCCTAGCAGCAATCTCGTCTTCATTCCTTCATGAAACGGGAAATCTGTAAGGTATCCTGACTTGCCCAAGACAGGATTGGCTGGAGAACCTTTGTTAATGCTGTATGCTTCAAAGGGAGTACAGGGAACTGATGGTGATGACCAAAGATTTTGCTGGGTATGTCAGCCATGTCCTGATTGTTGTTACAACAATCTGGACATGGCAATGAACTTTGTGTCTGGGTGATTTAAATGCAAAAGTAGGGACTGAACAAGACAATGAAGCTACTGGCAAGTATGGACTAGGTATCAGAAATACGTGAGGAGAGATGTTGATTGAGTGGGCAGAAAAGAATAAAATGATAATAGGAAATACTTGGTTTCAACAACACCAAAGGTGACTATGAGCATAGAAAAGCCCAAATAATAACATACGTAACCAGATAGATTACATTATGATCAACAGAAGATTCAGGAACTCACTAATATCCGTGAAAACAAGACCAAGCGCAGACTGCAACAGTGACCACATACCAGTTGTAGGAAAAGTGAAAATCAGGCTAAAGAGGTTAAAAGTAGCAGTTAAAAACAAAGAGCTAGATAGAGAGCTGTTACGGAAAGATAAGGCAATACAAGAACAATATAGGACCATAGTACATAATAGGTATAATACTATAGAGAAGATTTAAATGATTGATGAACAATGGAATATGCTTAAAGACTCTATTCAGCAAACATCTATCAAAATCCGACCTCCAAATAAATGACATGCTAAACAGGGGTGGATGACAGAAGAAATTTTGCAGCTGGAAAATAAAGCTAAGGAAGAGTGGCTAAATAAGAAATATGATGAAATAGAGACATACCATCATGGAAATGCAAGAGATATATACAAACAAATAAAGGAGTTAACAAACAAAAGAACATACCACAAGACTGGTTGCCAGAAGTCAGAGGAAGGGCATACAATAATGGACAGAGATGAAATAATGGCACGATGGTGGGAATACATTAGAGAACTCCATGAAGACAATAGAAGTGAAATAGATATATGAAATAATAATGAAGGGCCTCCCATATTAAAAGCAGAAGTGGAAGAAGCCATCAAACACATGAAGAACAAAAAAGCACCAGGACCAGATAAAATCACTAAGGAAGAATTGGAAGCATTAGGAGAGCTTGGCCTAGAAATAATTACCAGATTGTTGAATGACATCTATAACAGTAACTATGTCCCTTCAGACCTTTTGCAATCAGTTTTCATTGCCCTACCAAAAAAAACAAGATGTGAAGACCATCGAACCATTAGTCTTATGATCCGTGTTACCAAAATCCTGTATCGTATTGTCATTAGAAGCGTCAGGGCAAAATAAAATCAGAATAAGCTGAAGAACGGTGTGGCTTCGTCGAAGGAAAAGGCACAAGTAATGCCATATATATATATTGAGAACATTGATGGAAAGATCAGTAGAAGTAAAGATGAACCTATACTTATGCTTCATAGACTACTGTAAAGCATTCGATAAAGTGAGACACACAGAAATTGTAAGAATGCTGGAAGATATCAACATAAGTGGGAAAGATCTGAAACTCATCAAAAACATATACTGGCACCAATCAGCAGCAATGAAGATTGAGAACCAAATAGAAGCATTCCAAGACATAAAATTGGGAGTGAGACAAGGATGTGTTCTATCTCCTGACATCTTCTTCTTGTACAGTGAAAACATAATGAGAAATATAGAGAGCTTGCCAGGTATATCAATTGGCGGGTACAACCTTAACAACTTAAGATATGCAGATGACACAGTTCTGATTGCTAAAAGTGAAGGGGAGCTACAGGCTCTTCTGGATATCATGATTCGTGAAGGTAAAAGTAAAGGTCTCAGCCTGAATAAAAAGAAGACTATAGTCATGATCATCTCAAAGAAGAGAATACCACCAAAATGCAGCATTACCATCGATGGCACAGAACTGAAACAAGTTGATAGATTCAAGTACTTAGGAACAATTGTAACGGCTGATGGGAAATGTCACAATGAAATAAAAAGCAGACATGGTCAGGCCAAGTCAGCATTCCAGAAAATGAGAAACATCTTGTGCAACAGATCCATATCAATGGAAACAAGATTCTGAATACTTAAATGTTACATCGAGCCAATTTTTTTATGGATGTGAAGCATGGTCCATGAATAAGAGAGTACAACGAGAAATGGAGGCCATGGAAATGTGGTTCATAAGAAGGATGTTGAAGATAAGAAAACAGCTAAGAAAACCTATGAAGAAGTCTTAAAAAAAGAGACTGAAGTTAAAAGGTAAATTGCAGCAAAGATCAGAGGCAGACAAGTGAGATTTATAGGACATTTTCCAAGAAGAGGAAAATTGGAACACATTGTGGCAATTGGAAAAATTGAGGGAAGAAGAGACAGAGGAAGACAGATAGAGAAATTACTGGATGGGCTGTCAGTGTGGCTAGGAAGAAAGTCACCAGCATGTCTCATAATCAAGTCTAAAGACAGGGAATTGTAGAGAGAAATGATCACCTACACCACATGGCACTGCACTTGATTGATTGATTGATGTCAACCATATTTCTGTTTCTGTCACCATTTGTCAGTCATGTTTCTCTTTCTGTAGCTAAACACTTTCCTAAGCGTGTTTGCCACGTTTCTCTTTCTTTAACAGAAACTGTGCTAAGTGCATCAGTAATGTTTCTCTTTTGTAACAATAACTTTGCCAAGTATATCAGTCATGTTTCTCTTTTGTAACAATAACTTTGCTAAGAATATCAGTAATGTTTCTCTTTTGTAACAATAACTTTGCCAAGTATATAAGTCATTTTTCTCTTTCTGTAACAATAACTTTGCTAAGTGTGTTAGTCATGCAGATGATGTACATATATTTCAGGTACAGAGAGACATATTCATGGCAGAATCCCAACCTTTTGGTGCACAACATTATGTTGGGAAATTTGTGGGTGGAGCATGTAAGCAGATTGTTGCCATGCTTTTTTTCTCATTTCCAATCAATAAATGAAGAGTTCTTGACTACACCAGTAGCAGCAGTATGTGGTTATTAAAGTTTGAATCAGGACTGTAAATGTAATTGCCGTTTCGTGTAAAAAGTTCTAGAGATCAAACTAAATTGAATATAGTGGTTTTTAACAAGGAAATGAATAAGACAGGTTTAGGAAGACAAATGCAGATGAAGAATGTAAGAGGAAGAAAATTCACAAAGGAATGACTGAGAAATAAACTTTTTTTTTCTAACAGAATGATTTGTGTAACCATGAAGGGACTGCACAAAATGAAGGGCCTCCAAGAATTTTACAATGATCCCCTGCCTCCCTTTTATTCTTGTATGTAACAACTAAAGTTTCAGGCACCTGGGTAGAGAAGTTGCTAGTGCACTAGTCTCTCATGACAAAGGTCAGTGGTTCAGATGTGGCCAGAGACATTCCCAGCTGTAGATTTGTGTAGCTGGGGAAGGAAAGGTGGCCAGAGGCATTCCCAGCTGTAGATTTGTGTAGCTGGGGAAGGAAAGGTGGCCAGAGGCATTCCCAGCTGTAGATTTGTGTAGCTGGGGAAGGAAAGGTGACCAGAGGCATTCCCAGCTGTAGATTTGTGTAGCTGGGGAAGGAAAGGTGACCAGAGGCATTCCTAGCTGTAGATTTGTGTAGCTACGGAAGGAAAGGTGGCCAGGTGAGATGCTGACCCATCACTTCCAACAGTTCAAGTAAAATACGAACATAAAACTGTATCCCCGGGTGCTTCTGTGACATAAGAGGGCTGTTTTACCCTCCCTCGCCTACTAAAGCCTTAGTGGCATTACCGTTGGTCACTGTATGGGTGTAAAGTCTTCTGACAATCCTGAAGTGATGTAGATATTGTTGTTTGTTTAAAAAAAAATCAGTAATAAAATAAAAGCAGCTCAGAATGATGAAAATCTGTTTAAGAGAGGTCCAGTTCGTCAAAAGCAAATATTTTCTGAACAGCCTTTAACATACAGTAAGTTTTTGAAGCACCATAATACACCGCAGACATTCAGCTGCTGTGAGTGTATGTAAAATATTTGCCTATATGAAATCTGATTAGCAGAAAGTACATGTAGCAACAGTAGGGACTGTAGGCCTTTCTTGTTTTATACGTAGGTTACATTTTAGCATTCACTGTTACTTATATAACTTATAAGCATGTTAAGTTAAATTATTTGATCCTTTTTTTTTTTACTTTTGGCAGTTGTTTATGATCATGGACAATGTGTTCTCACAGCAGGGTCAGTCTTTCTAGTATATTTTCGGCTGGCCTACAGATCAAGCAAAAGGTCATGGCCTGATGCTCAAAAATATTATTCAGTCCCTGTATATAACCTTTCTGTTATATTTAAAACGACTTTGTGAAAGAACTGGACTCATAGAAGAGCAGGAGATTAATAATGTTTGGTACAGGGCACAGGGAGTTTTGAGATCATTATTCTCTTCTTCCTCCAGATCATTGCCCGTCTCACTGCCTCCCTGAATGTTATGTGGTCATACGCAAGTTGACCGGCGTCTCACAGTGACATTCAGACTTTTCATGATGTCCTGAGTCCGCCTGCAGCAAGTCTGTCCCTTTTCGCTTTTGCTGGGCGCAGTGCTTCTAGTATCAGCCTCACCAAACCATCGTGCGGCCAGAATATTTCAGCTTTCTAATTTTGATGGTGTTTACGAGCCAGTTTTCTGCGACACCTAATCTCATAAATTTTTCTTTATTTGATTTTCTTTCTATCCGTGATATTCCAAGTGCCCTTTTGTAACATTTCATTTCAGATGCTGTTATTTTCTTTTCTAGTGATTTGTTAAGCATCCATGTTTCACATCTGTACACTGCCATTGGGAATATGTAAGCTCTTAGTGAACATGGTTTTGTTTTCTTGTTGGTACCTTGCCACACACTTTTTATTTGCACAAGATTCTGTGATGCAACTGCAATTCTTCTTTTGATTTCCACTGTGCAGTCACCATTGGTGATGATGACTGAACCCATATCTTGAAATTTATTTATGTTTTCTAGCTCTTCGTGGTCCAATGTAATTTTGGGTTTGCTTCTCATTTTGTCAATTATCATTACTTTGCTTTTGTTGGTGCTTGAAAAGAGGTTCTGAAGTTTGCTTGGTGGAGAGAATCAACTGTTGCAGTACTTCTGAGCTGTTTGATAGAAGGACAGTATCATCAGCATTATCTAATTTCTGGAATCTGGTGGTCCCTTGTGTTGAAAGTGTCAGACTTAGTTATTTCTTGTTCATCACTTACATTCCTCATGATCATTGTTTTACAGTTGTTTCTTACATCCCTAGAAAATTTTATTGAAACATTTTTTTGTGTATTATATAACATTTTCACCATTTTTTTTTCTAATATAGCCTAACTAGTCATTTTATGCTGTTTTTTAAAAAATATATGTGATGTAATGTTTGTGTGTCAAGTAATTAGTACGCCTCTTTGATATCTCTAGTATGGTATCATGGAAATAACAAGTGATAAAGGCAACATCTCAGCAACCCTGAATTTCAAGCAGAGTGGTTGGTTTGACAAGGAGTTGCATCAGGTTGAAGGTTTTATATTCAGAGGAAGGTAAATTATGCTTTGAGGCTATAACTATTTGTTTTATGTGAACACAAAAATAGTGAGTAGTGACAGGTGACCTGGTAGCACTGAATCTTTTGTTTGTTCATTGGTCACATACAGCACATAATATATATTTTTGATAGGTGGCCAGACACCACAGAATCTGTGAACTGTCTTTAAATGACCAGATAGCACAATGTCAACCTACTTTTGATAAGTGACTATGCAGCACATGAGATATGAATTGTTGATAGATCATTATATAGCACATGAGACATCAGTCATTGATAGATAACCAGATGCCACATGAGATATGGTTTATTGACAGACCACAAGAGAGCACATGATAATGATAAGTACTTGGAGCCATAAGTTATATGGCTTCCAAAAAAACTGCTTTCTTATTAGACTAGCCAAGGACAGCCTTGTGAAAAACTAATGATGGACACCATGCACCAGAGCTGAAGCATTATACAGAAGCTGGCAGGAGACTGTGAGAAGTGGAGAGAATTTATTACTGCTGTGTTAAGAAGCCTGAAGACGATGTAAGAAGACATTAATGAGCGAACGCTTTCTTAGAAACGAAGAGCACAAGGCACAAAGTGTATGGGCCAAGAGAGATGTAAAGTTTGAAAGAGGGAGACAAAAGAGGGGGGGGGGGGGTAGAGTGGGGTTGGTTAAGACATTGTCCTGTTTGGCAGTCATTAGCCCATAGTTGACATGCTAGTGTCTGCATTGACAAATCAGTGTCTGGGTTTACACATTAGTGTTTTGCGTTGACAAATCATAACCGACAAAGACCCGGTCCCACCTCCCTATTGGTACTCCAGTAACAGGCCTAGTTTGGCTAACGGGGCAGGGATCACAGCAGTTTAAAAGCTGGAATCTGTTAAAGAATACATCTTGCTCACCCCCCCCCCCCACCCCCTTGTTTTTTTTAAGCTCACTTGGGGGCTGAAAAAATATCACTCCCCCGTCCCCATATTCCACTTCCAATCATCCACACCTTCACTTCATCGACTGCAATGAGCATCAGGCTTGCAGCTCCAGGGAGATAGAGGAAGAAGAGAAAGGTCGTGTAAGCAGGAGAGACATTGAAACTTAAGATAATTGAGATTTAAGATAACTGAGATTTAAGATAATTGAGATTTAAGATAACTGAGATTTAAGATAATTGAGATTTAAGATAATTAAGACTTAAGATAATTGAGATTTAAGATAATTGAGACTTAAGATAATTGAGATTTAAGATAATTGAGACTTAAGATAATTGAGATTTAAGATAATTGAGACTTAAGATAATTGAGATTTAAGATAATTGAGACTTAAGATAATTGAGATTTAAGATAATTAAGACTTAAGATAACTGAGATTTAAGATAATTAAGATTTAAGATAACTGAGATTTAAGATAACTGAGATTTAAGATAATTGAGATTTAAGATAAGTAAGACTCAAGATAATTGAGACTTAAGATAAGACACACAACATGAGAAAAGATCATTGCAACAGAAAGACTAAGATTCAAAGCTTCAGCAAAAACCAGTCTGCGTGGACATAGTTAAGATTATTTGTTTACTTTGCAACGAAGTTCTTATTAGTGCTGATAATTATGTTGATGTTATGTTATATACATAATTATTCCTAATAATGTTGCTAATAGTTGAGAAAAAAATAAACAAAGTGTTTGAGACAAGACCTTATATGAGACGTGGGACCTTCCAGTCTTTTGTGTAAGTTGGAAGGCTATTATAAGAATGTTATTTTACATTTGTGTAAGAGTAAGGACTTTACATGCCATCAGTGTAAGAAGTAAGAATATGGTGAAGTACACATCTGCATACAGGATGAACATTCAGACTACAGATAAGACAAAAACTCATCTTTAGAAGTTTAAAACTGAAAATTGTGAGCTGCATTATCAGGAAATAGGGAGAGGAAAATAGAAACTAAAGCACACACACAAAAAAAACTTTGAAAATGCCCTCTTGACTACAACAGAATGCCCTCTTGACCACAACAAAATGCCCTCTTGACTACAACAGAATGCCCTCTTGACTACAACAGAATGCCCTCTTGACTACAACAGAATGCTCTCTTGACCACAACAGAATGTCCTCTTGACCACAACAGATTGCCTTTTTGACTACAACAGAATGTCCTTCTTGACTACAACAAAACAGATTGCCTTTTTGACTACAATAGAATGCCCTCTTGACTACAATAGAATGCCCTCTTGACTACAACAGAATGCCCTCTTGACTACAACAGAATGCCCTCTTGACTACAACAGAATGCCCTCTTGACTACAACAGAATGCCCTCTTTGACTACAACAAAACAGAATGCCCTCTTGACTACAATAGAATGCCCTCTTGACTACAATAGAATGCCCTCTTGACTACAACAGAGTGCCCTCTTGACTACAACAGAATGCCTTCTTGATTACAACAGAATGCCTTCTTGACTACAACAGAATGCCTTCTTGACTACAACAGAATGCCCTTTTGACTACAACAGAATGCCCTCTTGACTACAACAGAAAGCCTTTTTGACTACAATAGAATGCCCTCTTGACTACAATAGAATGCCCTCTTGACTACAACAGAATGCCCTCTTGACTACAACAGAATGCCCTCTTGACTACAACAGAATGCCCTCTTGACTACAACAGAATGCCCTCTTTGACTACAACAAAACAGAATGCCCTCTTGACTACAATAGAATGCCCTCTTGACTACAATAGAATGCCCTCTTGACTACAACAGAGTGCCCTCTTGACTACAACAGAATGCCTTCTTGATTACAACAGAATGCCTTCTTGACTACAACAGAATGCCTTCTTGACTACAACAGAATGCCCTTTTGACTACAACAGAATGCCCTCTTGACTACAACAGAAAGCCCTCTTGACTACAACAGAATGCCCTCTTGACTACAACAGAAAGCCCTCTTGACTACAACAGAATGCCCTCTTGATTACAACAGAATGCCCTCTTGACTACAACAGAATGCCTTCTTGACTACAACAGAATGCCTTTTTGACTACAACAGAATGCCCTCTTCACTACAACAGAAAGCCCTCTTGACTACAACAGAATGCCCTCTTCACTACAACAGAATGCCCTCTTGACTACAACAGAATGCCCTCTTCACTACAACAGAATGCCTTCTTGATCACAACAGAATGCCCTCTTGATCACAACAAAATACCCTCTTGACTACAACAGAATGCCCTCTTGACTGCAACAGAATGCCCTCTTGACTGCAACAGAATGCCCTCTTGGCTACAACAAAATGCCCTCTTGACCACAACAAAATGCCCTCTTGACCTCATTAGACTGTCTTCTTAACCACTGCAAAGTGTCATGTTGACTACAATAATATGTCTTCTTAATCCCAATAAAATACTGTCTTTAACACAGCAAAATGTCATGTTGACCACAACAAAATGCTTTTTTTTTTGCTCACAAAAAAAACAAAAAAACATCTTGACTATAGGAGAATGTCTTCTTGACAATAACAAAATGGCTTATTGACCACAATAAAAATGCCTTGTTGACCATAACAAACTGCCTTGTTGACTACATGATATGGAGAAAAAAACCACTATTAGTTCTCATACCCCTTTGAAACATACTGACAGCTCACTTTATTGGTTTGAATTTGTTATTTGAATCAGTCTGTACCAGGAAATTTCTGATTGCCATTAGTGATTTGTGCTTCTTTGTTGTTCAACCATGTTAATGCAGAAAACAGAGTTCCAGCTTTTTTTTTTTTTGTTTCTGTCTTGCTGATAAGAAAAGTTATTTGTACATTTAAAATGTATTTGTACATTGATTTCAGTTAGTCTTCTCCTGTATTTGTGCATTGATTTCAGTTAGTCTTCTCCTGTATTTGTGCATTGATTTCAGTTAGTCTTCTCCTGTATTTGTGCATTGATTTCAGTTAGTCTTCTCCTGTATTTGTGCATTGATTTCAGTTAGTCTTCTCCTGTATTTGTGCATTGATTTCAGTTAGTCTTCTCCTGTATTTGTACATTGATTTCAGTTAGTCTTCTCCTGTATTTGTACATTGATTTCAGTTAGTCTTCTCCTGTATTTGTGTATTGATTTCAGTTAGTCTTCTCCTGTATTTGTGTATTGATTTCAGTTAGTCTTCTCCTGTATTTATGCATTGACTTGAGTTAGTCTTCTCCTGTATTTGTGCATTGATTTCAGTTAGTCTTTTCCTGTATTTTATATGGTGTTACTGTGGTGTAGTCCCTGGTTTGATTTCACACACAGGACGGGGAAGAGGGGGGGGGGGGGGGTAACAAACCGGCACCAGGGGCAACCCAGCCTCAAAAAATGTGTACCTGAGGTTTCCCTAGAAAAACAAGTCAGCGAGGCCAGGTGCTAGCATCCCTACATCAAATGCTGCAGTGGCCTAGATATGTGAAGGCACTAACACTTCACACCCTTACTACGGCATGCAAATATTATTAGATTTGTATTTTATATGTAATTGTGAATGGATTTACAGTAGCCTTATTCTGTATTTTAAATATAACAGTGTACCAAATTAAAGTGGCCTCTCCTGTATTTTCTGCGTAATTGTGCACTGATTTGTAGTGGCCTTCTGTACTTTATGTTTAATTAAACTTATTTATGGTGGCCTTCTGTACTTTATGTTTAATTAAACTTATTTATGGTGGCCTTCTGTACTTTATGTTTAATTAAACTTATTTATGGTGGCCTTCTGTACTTTATGTTTAATTAAACTTATTTATGGTGGCCTTCTGTACTTTATGTTTAATTAAACTTATTTATGGTGGCCTTCTGTATTTTATGTTTAATTAAACTTATTTATAGTGGCCTTCTGTACTTTATGTTTAATTAAACTTATTTATGGTGGCCTTCTGTACTTTATGTTTAATTAAACTTATTTATGGTGGCCTTCTGTACTTTATGTTTAATTAAACTTATTTATGGTGGCCTTCTGTATTTTATGTTTAATTAAACTTATTTATGGTGGCCTTCTGTACTTTATGTTTAATTAAACTTATTTATGGTGGCCTTCTGTATTTTATGTGTAGATGTGCACTGACCACAGCATTATCACTTGTTCTCAGAATGTAAATGTGCACTGACTAAAGCATTATCACTTGTTCTCAGAATGTAAATGTGCACTGACTAAAGCATTATCACTTGTTCTCAGAATGTAAATGTGCACTGACTGAAGCATTATCACTTGTTCTCAGAATGTAAATGTGCACTGACCGAAGCATTATCACTTGTTCTCAGAATGTAAATGTGCACTGACCGAAGCATTATCACATGTTCTCAGAATGTAAATGTGCACTGACCGAAGCATTATCACTTGTTCTCAGAATGTAAATGTGCACTGACCGAAGCATTATCACATGTTCTCAGAATGTAAATGTGCACTGACCGAAGCATTATCACATGTTCTCAGAATGTAAATGTGCACTGACTGAAGCATGCCTCCTTATATGTTTAAGAGTGAAGGAACGAGTCCTGCATGGGAGCTGGATTTTAGGGTTGTCCTCTTGCACTCCAGATGAATATGACAGGTATTTGTCTGATGCCAAGGCCAAGGCTAAAAAGGGTGAACATGTAAGTCTGGTCATAGCATTTTAAACTGCTGGTCTGTGGCTGTCAGTTTTATGTCTATGATTTTCTGTGTCAACCTACGAATGATTGCAATAATGTTTCTAGTGTTTATCTTTAGATGAGTGTTAATGTTTCTAGTGTTTATCTTTAGGTGAGTGTTAATGTTTCTAGTGTTTATCTTTAGATGAGTGTTAATGTTTCTAGTGTTTATCTTTAGATGAGTGTTAATGTTTCTAGTGTTTATCTTTAGATGAGTGTTAATGTTTCTAGTGTTTATCTTTAGATGAGTGTTAATGTTTCTAGTGTTTATCTTTAGATGACTGTTAATGTTTCTAGTGTTTATCTTTAGATGAGTGTTAATGTTTCTAGTGTTTATCTTTAGATGAGTGTTAATGTTTCTAGTGTTTATCTTTAGATGAGTGTTAATGTTTCTAGTGTTTATCTTTAGATGAGTGTTAATGTTTCTATTGGTTATCTTTAGATGAGTGTTAATGTTTCTAGTGTTTATTTTAGATGAGTGTTAATGTTTCTAGTGTTTATCTTTAGATGAGTGTTAATGTTTCTAGTGTTTATCTTTAGATGAGTGTTAATGTTTCTAGTGTTTATCTTTAGATGAGTGTTAATGTTTCTTGTGTTTACCTTTAGATGAGTGTAAGATGACAGTTTTTACTGAAGTTGAGAGTCTTTCTGTTCAGTATCTATAAAATACATTTATTACAAGCACACACTTTTGAGGGGGTATACAGTTATAGCAACCCCAGAAGAATAGAACAATTGGAACATATTAAGAGACAGTGTACAGCTATAGCGACATCAGAAGATAAAACAACTGGAACATATTAAGAGACAGTATACAGTTATAGCAACATCAGAAGAATAAAACAACTGGAACATATTAAGAGACAGTATACAGTTATAGCAACACCAGAAGAATAAAACAACTGGAACATATTAAGAGATGGTGTACAGTTATAGCAACACCAGAAGAATAAAACAACTGGAACATATTAAGAGACAGTGTACAGTTATAGCAACACCAGAAGAATAAAACAACTGGAACATATTAAGAGACAGTGTACAGTTATAGCAACACCAGAAGAATAAAACAACTGGAACATATTAAGAGATGGTGTACAGTTATAGCAACACCAGAAGAATAAAACAACTGGAACATATTAAGAGATGGTGTACAGTTATAGCAACACCAGAAGAATAAAACAACTGGAACATATTAAGAGATGGTGTACAGTTATAGCAACACCAGAAGAATAAAACAACTGGAACATATTAAGAGACAGTGTACAGTTATAGCAACACCAGAAGAATAAAACAACTGGAACATATTAAGAGACAGTGTACAGTTATAGCAACACCAGAAGAATAAAACAACTGGAACATATTAAGAGATGGTGTACAGTTATAGCAACACCAGAAGAATAAAACAACTGGAACATATTAAGAGATGGTGTACAGTTATAGCAACACCAGAAGAATAAAACAACTGGAACATATTAAGAGACAGTATACAGTTATAGCAACATCAGAAGAATAAAACAACTGGAACATATTAAGAGACAGTATACAGTTATAGCAACATCAGAAGAATAAAACAACTGGAACATATTAAGAGACAGCATACAGTTATAGCAACATCAGAAGAATAAAACAACTGGAACATATTAAGAGACGGTGTACATTTGTTCCCTTATATATTAAATCATCATCCAGAAAGGATTTCCACCATTAAACATTGTTCCTCCCATTGTAAAAAATTCTTCCCTATTTCCTCTCTTGAAAAAATTCTTCCTTGAGGAGCCACCTGCCTTCTGTTGAGAATCACTGTTTTAGAAGATATGCCAGTGTAGCAGCCCTTGGATGTTTCTGAAGATAGTACGTAGATTTGGGTGTGAAAAACAACCTGCTGTATGCAGAAATAGTTTACGAGGTTTTTTTTTCTTCTTTATTTTTGTTTTATGTTTGAGAGTTTGAGAAATAACAGCAATTTCTTGTCAGGACTTAGCTTTGAGAGGGTTAGAACTGGCAGATTTTGAATTATGTGTGCTTCTGTTTGTTCAGAATGATGACAAAGCACACCTAGCAAGTGCATACAGCAACATCACCAATCATAAAACCTTATGGAAAGTCAGTCCTCGTCCAGCAAATTCTTCAGATGTAAGAAGATGTAATTCAAAGTGCAGCATCATTTGATGTTTTGTTATCAGACGTATTTTATCATGTAATATATTGTCATTTCAAATATTCATTCATTAATTCATTTGCGGAACTTTGCCTCCCTAACAGCACTCCTGTAGGCCTCTCGGTTGTGAGTAAGATGGCCTGCTGCTGATGCATCCATTTGCAGATCATCAACGATGTCTTGCAGCCATCTTCGCCTTGGTCTTCCTCTCTTTCTTTTTCACATTATGTACCCTTCCAAGACGGTCTTCTCTAGATTATCATGATGTTTAATGTGTCCAAAATATTTCAGTTTTCACTGTTTTTAACCTCTTTACTAGCCAGCCTTCTTCAATATTAAGTTCTTGTAGTATGGATATATTTGTTCTTTTTTGTGTCCATGGTATTTGAAAAACTCTTAGTAGCATTTACATTCAAAGGCATTCATGTGTCTCTCAGCTGTTTTGTTAAGTGTCCAGGTCTCACAGGCATATGTTGTGATGGGAAAGATGCATGCCCTTAAAAATCTTATTTTTGTAGTTCTGTCTGTTCCTCTCCACAGATTCTTTATTTGTTTTACTTTCTGAAGAGTGATAGATGTCCTCCTTTTAATTTCCTTCATTATATCTCCATTATTAGTCAGTAGTGATCCAAGATATTCAAAACTCTCCACTTCTTCCAATTTTTCCTCATTGATACATACTTCATCTGCCTTGTTTGTTTTGTCAGCTACCTTCAGTTTAGCTTTCTTCTCATTAAGATATGCTCTTTGCTGTTCTTACAGACTGACATAATTAGTTTTTCCATTCCTTTTTGTGTTGTGGACAGTAATACTGTGTCATCAGCATATCTAATCTCTGGTATTTCATAACTTCCAATTGTTATGGGATCGTAATATTCTTTGTCTACATCTTCTCTAACATTCCTCATTATATTTTCAGTATACAAGTTAAATAAGTAAGGTGACAATATGCACCCCTAACGGACCCCTTGTTTTATGTCAAACCAAGTTGTTGTTTCGCCATTTATTCTTACTGCTACCTGTTGGTCTAGATACAGCAGTGATATTAATTGTATCACATGTGTTGGAAATCCCATGTTTTTTCTATTATTTCCCTAAGTTCCTGGTGTTGTACACAATCAAATGCCTTTGAGTAGTCTATAAAGGCTAAATATAGATTCACATTAAACCCTCTGCATTTCTCTATTATTAATCTTAGACTGAATATATGATCTCTTGATCCTCTTCCTTGCCTGAAACCAGCTTGGACCATATTGACTTCTTATATTTTCTTACGAAGTCTACCCATTATGATTTCTAACAGAATTTTACTGGCATGACTAATTAGGGCAACAGTTCTGTAGTTTGTGCATAATTTCAGGTTACCCTTTTTTGGCAGTGGTATGAATACAGTTCTTTTCCATTCTTTTGTCCAAATACCTGAATGCCATTTCTTTTTACATAATGCATGATAGATTGTTGCACATTCCTTTCCTCCTGCTTTAATAAATTCAGCTGTTATATCATCACATCTTGGTGAATTACCATTTTTCAGATTCTTTATTGTCCATAAAACTTCTTCTATTGTCAGTTTGGGTTCTTCTCCTCCAATAATAATTCACAGATTTCTGCTTTCACGGTCAGTTGTTTCATTCATTCCTCTGCAATATTCCTTCCATCTTTCTAGAATTTCCTGTTTCTGTCAAGGTGTTCCCGTCTTGTCACAAATTACATTTAGCTTAGGCGTGACATTTCTCATCAGTGTCTTTATTTCTTTAAACATTTCACTATCTCTTCCACACTTCTGATGTCCTTCTATTCTTTCACAACAATATTGTATGTATTGTTTTTTGTCCTTTCTTATGTTTCTTCGTACTTCTTTTGTTAAAGATTTATATTCCTCTTTGTTGTTGTTTGTCACTTTCCATTGCGTCTTCATTTCTCTGCATTGTTTTATCAGTTCTAGTGTGCCTGCTGTAATCCATCCATTCTTTTGTGTTTTCTTTACTGGAACCATGTCTTTAGCTGTTGTTGTTAAGATATCTCTGGCCTGCATAGCCAATTCATCTGGTGTCATCTCCTCCTGTACAGCCATCAGGATTTCGAAACGGTTCTTCACTTCTATACCGTATTGTTCTGGTATTTTTGTAAGATCAACGTGGAGTGGTCTTGATCACGTAACTGTCTTTTTTTATCTTTATCTTCATGTCTTCTATTAATAACTTATGGTCCGTGTCACAATCAGCACCTGGTAAAGTTTTTGCTGATGTTATGCTTGATCTCCACCTTCTTTGCACTGAAATGTAATCCGTTTGATTCTTGGTTTTCCCATCAGGTGATGTCCATGTGTAAAGTCTTCTTGGATGTTGTTTAAAAAGTGTGTTAGTGATCATTAGCTCATTTTCCATGCAAAACGCCATTAGATTGTCACCTGCCTCATTTCTCTGTCCTATGTTAAATTTCCCCACAACATATCCTTCATCTTCTGCTCTTTCTGTACCAATCTTTGCATTAAAATCCCCCATTATTAATACAATATCATTTTTCCATACCTGGTCTATCATTGTTTGTGTTATAAAAGTCTTCTACTTCTTCTGCTGCTGATGTAGGTGCATATATCTGGATGATTGTTACATTTCTAAGAGTGCTCTTAAGTCTGATAGTGAGGATTCTATCACTTACTGGATTGTAACCTAGTAATGCTTTTGATGTTAATTTGTCCAAGTAAAAAGCCACTCCATTCTTTCCTCCTAGTTCTCCACCAGAGTATATAAAGATATTATCATTCTCGCTCTTGAAGTGTCCTGATCCTTTCCATCGATGTTCGCAGATTCCCAAAACGTGCATCCCCATTCTTTTCATCTTTTCGCTTATTATTTAATACTTTCCCTCATACATACTTCTTACATTCCATGTTCCCTATCAAAGGAGAAGTAAGACACCTCCTTACCTCCATCAGTCTACGGGACACCCTTGGGCAAGGTGAAGTATCCATATAGCCCCCCAATCAGGGTGATGTGAAGCCATGGGAGCAGGTGGTGGATGGAATGGGAGAGCAGCCGACAGATAATATTGGTTATAGTCACCATTCTATGATGGTAGGCAGATGATCTCAATGTAGGGACAATGGCTATGATCACTGACTAGTACAGTCACTGCCCAGAAGGAAAGCAGTGGTAAACTATCTTCTGGAAATATACCAAGAAACCCAAACAGCAACATGGAAAGTCAAATAAGAAAAAGATCTGGTGGTGAGGCCCCCAGGCCAGATAGATCTAATTTTAACACTGAGGAAGAGTGTGAGACAGAGGTCAGTACTAGTAATTGTGATAACGGACAAAATCCTGACAGTGTTACCAAGGAAAACTCCTGCATTTCAAATATGCCTTGACATAAAACCAGGGGTTTGTCAGGGGTGCATATTGTCGCCTTATATACTGAAAATATAATGAGGAATGTTAGAGAAGTTGTAGACAAAGAATATTACAATGTCATCAAAATTGGAGGTTTTGAAATACCAGAGATTAGATATGCTGATGATACAGTATTATTGTCCACAATACAAAAAGGAATGGAAAAACTAATTATGTCAGTTTTAAGAACAGCGAAGAGCATATCTTAATGAGAAGAAAGCTAAACTGAAGGCAACTGACAAAACAAATAAGGCAGATGAAATATGTATCAATGAGGAAAAACTGGAAGAAGTAGAGAGTTTTGAATATCTTGGATCACTACTAACTAATAATGGAGATATAATGAAGGAAATTAAAAGGAGGACATCTATCACTCTTCAGAAAGTAAACCAAATAAAGAATCTGTGGAGAGGAACAGACAGAACCACAAAAATAAGATTTTTAAGGGCATGCATCTTTTCCATCACAACATATGCCTGTGAGACCTGGACACTTAACAAAACAGTTGAGAAACACATAAATGCCTTTGAATGTAAATGCTACAGAAGAGTTCTTCACATATCATGGACACAAAAAAAGAACAAATATATCCATACTACAAAACTTAATACTGAAGAAGGTTGGCTAGTAAAGAAGTTAAAAACAGTGAAAACTTAAATATTTTGGACACATTAAACATCATGATAATCTAGAGAAGACCGTCTTGGAAGGGTACATAATGTGAAAAAGAAAGAAAGGAAGACCAAGGCGAAGATGGCTGCAAAACATCATTGATGATCTGCAAATGGATGCATCAGCAGCAGGGCATCTTACTCACAGCCGAGAGGCCTACAGAAATGCTGTTAGGGAGGCAAAGTTCCGCAAGTGACATGCAAATGAATTAATGAATGAATGTTGTCATTTTTAGTGATACTGTGTGTGCTTGAGGGTTATTTTAGAGTTGTATAATGATAGCTCTGTATTTCATTTCCTTTCTGCCCTTGTATGTTATTTTTGGATGTTTTAGTTACTGTTAGGGGATGAAGACACTCAGTGACTCATAAATGACATTGTAGCATCAGAGTTTGCAAATCATAGCCAACATGCTAGCATCAGGGTTTGCAAATCATAGCCAAAATGCTAGCATCAGGGTTTGCAAATCATAGCCAAAATGCTAGCATCAGAGTTTGCAAATCATAACCAACATGCTAGCATCAGGGTTTGCAAATCATAGCCAAAATGCTAGCATCAGAGTTTGCAAATCATAGCCAACATGCTAGCATCAGGGTTTGCAAATCATAGCCAACATGCTAGCATCAGGGTTTGCAAATCATAGCCGACATGCTAGCATCAGAGTTTGCAAATCATAGCCAACATGCTAGCATCAGGGTGTGCAGATCATAGCCAACATGCTAGCATCAGGGTGTGCAAATCATAGCCAACATGCTAGCATCAGGGTTTGCAAATCATAGCCAACATGCTAGCATCAGGGTTTGCAAATCATAGCCAACATGCTAGCATCAGGGTTTGCAAATCATAGCCAACATGCTAGCATCAGAGTTTGCAAATCATAGCCAACATGCTAGCATCAGGGTGTGCAGATCATAGCCAACATGCTAGCATCAGGGTTTGCAAATCATAGCCAACATGCTAGCATCAGGGTTTGCAAATCATAGCCAACATGCTAGCATCAGGGTTTGCAAATCATAGCCAACCAAGATTGCCACCTTTCTGTTGGTACTCCAGTAACGGGCCTAGCCTGGCTAACAGGACGGGGATCACCATGGTTCCCATGGCTGGGGAGTCTGTTAAAGAAGTATTGCATGCCTCTTACTTTTTAGCTGCATGCAAGGACCAGAGGGAAAAAAAGTCAGCATAACCTGCTCTCACTTTGACATGAGGTTGTACCTCAACATCTTCACCGCATCAACTGTAAAGACCATTATGCTCACAATTCCAGAAGAAGAAGAAGAAGTTATATTTTGTTCTAGATTTCATTTACCTACATTTTTCAACTGCATGTCAGTTCCCAGTTTGTTTTATATTTCATTCATCTCTTTCAATGAGGAAAAATTGGAAGAGGAGGAGAGTTTTGAATATCTTGGATCATTACTAACTAATGATGGACATACAATGAGGGAAATTAAAAGAAGGACATCTATCACTCTTCAAAAAGTTAAACAACTAAAGAAGCTGTGGAGAACAAATGAATGGACATACTTTATTTTCAGATAGTGAATTGGGCACTCAGGCCTGTCTAACATACAGCCCTTCATCATACAGATTTCACTCAGTCACAGTCATTCAGCATTTGTTAATGAGCCAACATCATGAAGACACAATTAAATGATTACATAAATAAATAATAAACTTATCTCTTGTCCATACACTCCATGCTCTGATTTATGCAACAACATAAAGAGGAACAGACAGAACTACAAAAAAAAAAGATTTTTAAGGGCATGCATCTTTCCCATCACAACATATGCCTGTGAGACCTGGACACTTAACAAAACAGTTGAGAAACACATAAATGCCTTTGAATGTAAATGCTACAGAAGAGTTCTTCAAATATCATGGACACAAAAAAAGAACGAATATATCCATACTACAAGAACTTAATATTGAAGAAGGTTGGCTTGTAAAGAGGACTAAACAGTGAAAACTTAAATATTTTGGACACATTAAACATCATGATAATCTAGAGAAGACTGTCTTGGAAGGGTACATAATGAGAAAAAAAAAAGAGGAAGACCAAGGCAAAGATGGCTGCAAGACATTGTTGATAATCTGCAAATGGATGCATCAGCAGCAGGGCATCTTACTTACAATCAATAGGCCTACGGGAGAGCTGTTAAGGAGACAAAAGTTCCACAAGGGACATGCTAATGACTGACTGACTGACTGACTGACTTTCTGTGTACATCAGTTATTATTTTTCTCTTACTTCAATCACTTTATATCTGCTCTTTTCTCAATCTCCATCATTTTTTCATCTCTGCGCAATTATTTTATTTATTATTTCTTCATCTACATCATTTACGGGCATTTCTTTTTTCTCTCCTTTCCTTTCCTTATCTCTCTCTTTCTTTCTTTCTTTTTGTTTTCCTTATTCAGTCTTTCATCATCATTCACTAGTGATTGTTCTTGTATATGTCAGCTTATCTTGGAAGTAAAGGTGAAGACAGTTATGGGAATATAAAGGTGATGAACTCTTAGAGATGACTACAAACTAGAATGAAAGGGGTGTTTGACAACTCTTAGAGATGACTACAAACTAGAATGAAAGGAGTGTTTGACAACTCTTAGAGATGACTACAAACTGGAATGAAAGGAGTGTTTGGCAACTCTTAGAGATGACCACAAACTGGAACGAAAGGAGTGTTTGGCAACTCTTAGAGATAAGCAAAAACTAGAATGAAAGGAGTGTTTGGCAACACTTAGAGATGACCACAAACTAGAATGAAAGGAGTGTCTGGCAACTCTTAGAGATGAGCACAAACTAGAACGAAAGGAGTGTTTGGCAACTCTTAGAGATGAGCACAAACTAGAATGAAAGGAGTATTTGGCAACTCTTAGAGATGACCACAAACTAGAATGAAAGGAGTGTTTGGCAACTCTTAGAGATGAGCACAAACTAGAACGAAAGGAGTGTTTGGCAACTCTTAGAGATGAGCACAAACTAGAACGAAAGGAGTGTTTGGCAACTCTTAGAGATGAGCACAAACTAGAATGAAAGGAGTGTTTGGCAACTCTTAAAGATGACCACAAACTAGAATGAAAGGAGTGTTTGGCAACTCTTAGAGATGAGCACAAACTAGAACGAAAGGAGTATTTGGCAACTCTTAGAGATGAGCACAAACTAGAATGAAAGGAGCATTTGGCAACTCTTAAAGATGAGCACAAACTAGAATGAAAGGAGTGTTTGGCAACTCTTAGAGATGACCACAAACTAGAATATAAAATGTAGTACTGAGGTTCACAAAAATTAATAACCCCAGTAGATCATTGTTTAAGAACTGGACCAGACTATTCATAAAATGATCATTTAGAAACATTTATAAATGGAAATAAATAGAAAACAGCATTTGCTTAATTAAACCTGGAAGATGATTGTCAGTCAAGTTGTGTATGTTTCGTATATACACTTTGTATATACTAGGGTTCCTGTTCAGTTAAAAAAAGTTAATCACGATTACTTACACAATTAGAATTTTTAATCACAAATTAAACTACATCAAAATTTTTTATGTTTCTTTCGAGCATGTTAATATTACTCTATAAAGCAGAAATAATTCTGTGATACTTTTAATATAAAACAGCCTAGCCAGTTTGTTTACAAATATTAAATTATTAAAGTTAGTGTAATAACAGTTTTGTGTAACATAAGTAATTGAATAAGCAGTGAAACACTAATTAGTCAGCAGTGAAAAGTAAGCTTTTCTTTTGTTGAAGAACATCACAGTACAATAATGCTGTCTTTAGAAGAATCTAAAGATGAAAAAAAAAAACTCATTCTCTGACTATTAAAGTATTTATTCAGCCAATTGCTAAAGCAGACCAGTTTACTTTAACTGGTTGGCTCAGTCAGTGCTCTTGACAACATATTCAGAAGCAGTAGTGGCTGGGGATGCTAAGTATTTTCAATCTTAGCAGTCAAAACTGGGAATTTGGCCTTCTGTAACTTCCACCATTGTAATGGATCCAAGTTAGTGTCAGTTTCTTGCTGAAGTCTGTGTCAAACAAGAACTGTTTTTGTGAAGAAGGAGAGATGTATCAGTGGCCTATCTTCAGAATCTGATGACAGTTCATGCATGTGCATTTTCTTTCAAAGTTTTCCTGGCATGTGTTGAGCATTATCAAGCTGGTCAGAATTTTCCAGAACAACTTGCAGCTCTTACCAGGCCTTGATTCTTTTGTCCTTTCACAAGCTTTTAAGATTTTTTAAATGCAGGCCCAGCAGTTACAGATCTTAACCATGAGAAGCTGAGGTTCAAGGTCAGTCAAAAAGCACATTCTTGAAGTGTGTGGTTCTGGGAGAGTTATCATCAGATACTGCTGTTCTGATTTCAAGATACTTTGGAAGATTCACTGAGCAGGAAACATACTGCTCTTCCTCAGCACTAGGGTTTTGGCAGTTATTTTGTTGTTGAGCAACCATTTTATGGTCTGCAGGGATCTTCTTCTTCTTATGCATTGTCTGTCTATATCTGCAGTCCTGTCTCTTTGATAAACTTCACTGTCTTTTGTAATTCATGTATGGAACCGTAGAGCTTATTTTATTTGGTGGTTTCACTGGGCCAGTAATTATTTCTCAGTGTCTCGTAGTTGATGCAGTTCTGGAGGATATGTTCCACAGTTTGGGGCACCTGGGCACATGTACATAGATTAGTAGTACCAACCTTAAACTTTGTATACATATGACTTCGGAGTCGGGTGTGTCCTGTACGGAGACGGAAGATGGTGACTTGTTCCTTTCTGTTTAGCATGCAATAGTCATCAGGTGGTGGTGTTTGTGGCTTCCTGTAGGTTTTTATCGTGCTTTTCTTCTGATTATAGGATTGGTATGTCTGGTTGCTCCATTTCAGTGCCCCCTTTGGCCAGACGGTCAGCTTTCTCATTGCCTGGTATCCCACAGTGGAGGGAGGGAATCCACTGCAAGGTGACTCTGTGTTGTAAGCCAATTTTTGACAAGGCATCCTTAAGGTCTGGTAGTTTGTTGCACTGAAGAGCTTCCAGTACTGATTTGCATCTGTGAGAATTACTACGGGGCATGTATCAATTCTGGAGTCTGATAGTTTTTGAACTGCAGCAATAATTGCCCTAACTTCTGCATCAAAGTTGTTGCAGTATTTACCAGTGGGTATGGAAATCTTGTCAGTGGTGTTGTTTGGATATTCAGTATGTGCTCCTGCCCTTCCATTCTTTATGGCATTGTGTGCAGATCCATCTGTATACACATGTATCCAGGTGTCACATTGATATTTATCATCTGGAACACAAAGTGTGGCTGTTGATCTTACAAGACTGCTTTGCATTTCACCATTCTGCACATTTTTCACTTCAGTCAGAATAGTGTATAATCTGCTTCTTTCCATGGTGTATTCTCTGGTACAGATGATAATGGAGCAACTACAGTTGGAAGGTCAGGTATCAGCTTACGCATACGCTTGGCCTGGCGAATGAAGCTGCTTCTTTTAAGCCGTCTTAGTGCCAAGTTATTGAATCTCTTCTTCAGGGGATGGCTTACAGAGCTGAGGAATTCTCTCCCAGATCATTACCTTTGTGTCTCTACGTTCCTTTAGCACTTGAACACCAGCTGTTTTCTGCATTTCTACTACTGATGTGGACCTCATGGCACCTATGATAATCCATAGTGACTGATTTTGTACCTTGTCTAGATTGTGCAGCGCAATGTTTGATGCTGTGCACTAAGCTGTTGAGCCATATTCTAAATATGGTAGAATACTTTGCTGATATACATTCTTGAGGACTCTTTCACTAGGTCCCCATGTGGTTCCACTCAGTTTTCATAGAAAGGCTAGTTTTCTTCTGGCTTTTGCTTCTGCACTGTTGATATGTTGCTTCCGGGTCAGTTTTGAGTCAAGAGTCACTCCTAAGTAAGTGGGTTGGTTGTCCATCCTTAAGGGTATTTCATTTACAAAGATCTTACCTGCTTTCTGTTTAGATGAGAGAGTGAACAGAGTGGTACTTGATTTCTCTGTGTTGATACTTACAAACCATTTGTTTATCCATGATGTCAAGATGTCTGCTGCTCTTTGGAGCATCTGTGTAGCAACTGTCATGTGTTCATCTGTATACCACAGTACCAGATTATCTACATACAGTGCCACTTTGATTCCATAGGGAAGTTTCTTGACCAGGTCATTAATGAATACAAGGAATAATGTAGGTGAATGGTACGCCATGTCGCAGCAGTACTTTCTGGCTTTTGTGTCCATCCATTACTACTCTAGCTCTTCTATTGTGTAAATAGGACTTTATTTAGCTGTACAGTCTTCCATTCACACTGCATTGCAGTTTCTTAGTTCCCACAGCAAACCTTTTTTTCCATACTTTATCAAAGTCTTTCCTTAGGTCTATTAATGCTGCAAGGTTTTTGTCTTGGAATGCATTCTCAATCTCTTCAGAGAGACAGGTCACTTGATCTTCCGTACTGTAGTACTGCCTAAATCCTGCTTGTTGTAGAACGAGATGGTTTTCACTTTCTAGGTACCATTTTAGCCTCAGGTCAATGATGCGTTCCATCGTTTTGCAGAGGCAGCTAGTGAGACTGATTGGCCTGTAGCTGGAGCCAGTATCACTGTTTTTCCCTACCATCCTTGCTTCCTTCCAGATTTGAGGTAACTTACCTGTGCTCCAGCACATATTGAAAATATCCAACAGCTTTCCTATTGCTGCCATTCACAGGTTCTTGATCATTTCATTGGACACTCCATCTAGTCCTGGTGATTTCCTTGGTTTCAGTTTACTGACTGCTAGGTCTAATTCACTGCGTGTGATTGATGCATCCTTGACCTCCACTTTTCTGCCTTGTTCCTCTTCTTTCTGTGGGTCAGATCGCACTGTACGCTCTTTCTCTGAATGAATATCAATGTTGTAGTCTTGTGCAAACATGCGAGCAAAGTGGTCTGCTACCTGCTTACCTGTTAGAGTTTTCCCATCCTCTATCAGTGTAATCTTTGTACTTCTTCCAGTACTCTCATCATTTAACTATTTGATTAGTTTCCACAGTTTACTTCCATGGTTTCAAAGTTTAGGGACTCTGTTTTCTCTCTCCAACTTTCCCGTCTGGCTTGCAGCTTGGCTCTCTGAAATTTGGCCTTAGCATGTTGGTAATTGTTGTGGTGTTCTTGGCATGGTCTATTTTCTGCTTGCTTTCGAGCTGCTTCCACATCATCATGGAATTTTCCAAGCTGACTAGACCAGTATGGTTTATAGTCCCTACAAGCTCCTTTGGGAATGGTTTCACAGGTGGCCTGAAGGATACAAGCATTGAATTCCTTCACTATGCTGTTAATAACCTTAATTTCTATGAACAGTGTCCCACCAGGATACCTGTACAATGTATGTACATTGCCCAGTTTGCTTTTTTATAGTTCCATCTGGGGAGAGGGCTACTGGTGTTAAGGAGTTTATTTTCTATTGTCAGGAAGACTGATTGAGGGTCGCTACCTCCAAGTTGTTTTCCAACTTCTCATGTAATGTTCCACTTCAGGTCTGGAGAGTGGAATGCCAGATCTGGTGTTGAGGTTGTATGCCAAGCTCTTGAGTAAAATGTTGAGAGATCCATTGGCTGGTTGATCAGGAGAAGTCCATTATCATCCTGCCAGCTCTCAACTTCCTCTCCTCTCTTGTCTATGTGGTCATAGCCCCAGCTCTGGGAATAGCTGTTAAAATCGCCACAGACCATCAGTCTCTCTTTATGTGGGTTTGTTTCTAGAGCAAGTGGGCGGTCATTAGGACAGTAATAGTTAAGGAGGTGGAGGTCTGTATTACTGGTAGATGGATCATCTGGTATTTGGCTCCTTCCATGTACACTCCCACCTGACATATGCTGATGTTATTCTTAACAAGTGTGAGTACTCCTCCTTTTCTTCTGTCCTGTTGGTCTGATCTAAAACACTGGTAGCCTCTGATTTTAAAGGTGACATCTTTGGTTAGGTGTGTCTCCTGTATGCAGCATATACTTACCTGCTCTGCAGAGAGTATGTTCTCTAGTTCCACCTTTTTTTGCTATAGCCATCTCTAACACTGCTGACACCCTCAGCATTCCATTGCATTATTTTAAGTTCTTGCTTTTTGGCAGTTTTCTGCTGTTGTATTTTTTGGCCAGTAGTTCTACTCTCATGTCTCATGGCTCCACAAGACGAACTTAGAGGACCTCCAGTAGCATTGGGTGGACCTTTTCGAGGCAGGGGCCCGGCACTGCACCTGCCTGGTTAGTCTTCACAGGGTGAGCACCATCTTTAAAAACTGCAGATAGAGACATTTCATTAGCAATAATGCATGGTACCCTGATTTTTGCAATGTGCCTTTTGGCTGGGTACCTCTGACTTCGACCTCTCCTTGCTTAGGCAGACTGTGGTCTTGCCCGGACTGCCATGAAGACAGTGGTGTAGGCTGGCCTGGCCAAAACTTTGTTTTCCAGCCTCTGGTGACTGTACTTAAGCCCTTTCTCCACATCAAATCCAGCATGCAACGCTGGCTGGCCAGATGGCTTTGAGACAGTTCCACAGAGACACTCCGAGACTTTGGGATGAGAGATCCGGTAAGTGCCTCAATGATATCCATTCCCCACCACCTATAGACTGCTGTTTTGTTTACATCATTCTGACAGCCATTGTTGTAAAGACCCATAGGCTTGTCATGTCCTGGATTCATTGGTCTCACACCAGACTTTTGTCATCCCCGCCTGCGATCTCTATGTCCCCACTCATCCACCAACCTAACATTTTAAAAAAAGGTAAAATTCCCGTTTCCATGCCATTAAGGCATGTTGGTTAATATGGCATTAGGCCCGTATTTTCCACGACGTTCGGCACATGAAAGTGTAATGTGGTCAGTATCACGCCTGGCCACTTTACCTTCCCAGATTTCTCTGGCACCCATTTTTAGAGGCTGGGTGAACCCCGGGGCCTTTTTTGTTGTGTACCAGAAAAAAAATCCCACTACTGGGACTGAAGCCGGTACCACCAGATTAGTAAAGCGAGCGAACCTGACAAAAAGAAAAATAACTTTTACAGTTAGTGTTGCTTGCTACAAGTTTATTGGCTACAGAAGTGGGTCAGAGTTTTTAAGCAAACAGATCTTCTATGTTCCCTGTCTCACAAAGACTATGTTAAGATAAGTGTGTCCTTAACACAGCTGTTCCCAAGGTTGGGGAGATCCTCAGGGATGCTGGATTGTCCTGGGTTTACATCTCATGTTCCTGATACAGTTGCAGCAGATGACTTTTCAACTTGGTGCTGTTTATAGGGTTGTGTTTAAAGTGTCCCACGACTTTGTGACATTTAGCAGAGAGGCTTTTAGTTCCAGTCTCTGCAGCTGAAAGATGTGTGCTGTGCAGGACGTAGTCTGAAATGCCAGGACTCCTAAAGCAGCTGCCATATTATGTACATTGTCCATGCCAAAAGTCATCACTTTATTGTAAACTGTTCATGATGAAAAGTGTTCTGTGCAGTTTTCAGAGTATCTCTATGTTCTTCAATATGTTTAAGAAAAGAGTACAACTGACTGAAAAATCCAGTCTTTGCCAGTGAAACGACCAGTAGCATCAAGATAACTCATTAGCCATGGACAACCGGCAGTCCATGTTAAAGCAGAAAATTCAACTCCTGCCATAACCTGCCTGATCTGCTGTCTCTCATGCTCGTACAAATCATCAGTTAAGTCGCTGATGGCCAACCTGGAGGCCAAAGTGTGGGACTGGCTTTCACTAGCAGCATGAGTAACGTCCCTAAGGTCTTCATCGTGACAATGTTAGTCAGCTATTCTCAGCAGCTCATTCTGCAGTGATATTTTGTATTTCCTTTGATTCACTGGTCTTGCCATCTCCCGAAATTCAACCAGTGTAGTCTGGTGGCGTGCCAGTTCAGTATTAGTGGATGATGTGCCCTTTATTTGATGCCTGTTGTTGAGCCATAAATGAATGCTTTGCACACATGAGATAATTCAGGGATTAATTGCTACAGGGATATTCGAATTTTATTGCAGTATTTGCAGACTAAAGTATTACTGGTTGTAAAGAAAAACTTTCCACAAAAAAAAAACCAACATTTTTTTCCACTTTATTCCATTTTAATTTGTTTGAAACAGGACAGTTGTCAGATCCTGTTACAGAATATCTGTTGTGTGAGTCCTATCATAGATATTCTCATTCAGTCGGTCATACAGCCTTTGTTTATTCAAAACACAGTTGGTGTGTAAACAATGTTTAGGCCTATTCTTGATCCATCCATTCTTGCACTGTCTGCTTGGACCACCAGTAAACTAGTACATTTTGGAGTTAGAAGTCCGCTTAATTCAAACTGTAGAAAGCTTCCATCACACGAAGTATTATCACATGTCTAGTGCCTTAAACATATCAAAGCATTTCTGAATACAAATATCTACCTTCTAAATACAAATATCTACCTTCTAAATACAAATATCTACCTTCTAAACACAAACATCTGCCTTCTAAATCCAAATATCTACCTTCAAAATACAAATATCTACCTTCTAAATACAAATTCAGTGTATAAATTCCAAAGATAGACAGTTATCGACTTAGTACATTCACACACTGGTATTCAGTCTAACCATAAGACAAACACAGAAGCAACTAAAATCTTGTACTCTCTTCTCAGAATGGTCCACGCAGAGTTCTCCTGGGCTGGTCTCGTGTGAATGGGAAACCAAGAATATTCTAGTTCAGCACAAACAGTGAATGTCTTTGGTTGCTTGGCCGTCAGCACATTTTTTTAAAGCTGCATCTTAGATTAGGCCTTAATTATGATGTCATTTGCCTGACCTGAATAGTTATTCTGTAGACTTTAGGGCATCACAGAGTTGTCCACCAGGGCCTGTCATGGCAACTAACCTGTGTTTAAGGCAAATCTGTTGTATGTCTATGTTTCAAAAGATTCTAATCAAACTAAAGGCTGCTTGCTGTCTGTGAGATTCCTGGCCTTGAGTAAATTTGATGTGTATTGCAATTTTAGATAAAAATCTGGCAAATTTGTGCCCAGATACTATGTTCTCTAATTTTCAATAATTACACACTCTAAAATTAATCCATTTATCAATTTAATAACTGAAATTTCTAATCATGGAATATCTGTTTTTCAGAGTCATCAGAACATCAGACAATGAAGAAGAAGTATATGCCCTCTTGCTACGATGCAGGAAAACATTTCTCTTGCACATTATATATTTGTGTACGATATGTATGGTGTTTTAGTTTTAAATGAGAGTCATTTGTGTGTGTGTGTATGTGTGTCTTGGTCTGTGACTTTGTGGACATGTGGATGTGTTGGTTTTATAAATGTCTGATCCGGATTTGTCTGTGTCTCATACCAGTACTACAAGTTCTCCACCTTCGCCATGTCCTTGAATGAAATGCTCCCTGGGATGGATAAGAAACTCCCTCCCACAGACTCACGCTTCCGTCCAGACATCCGCAACATGGAGAATGGCAAAATGGGTATGTGAACATCCTTCCAGCAAAAGGCTCTCGGTTTAGAGGAGATGCTGTGTGGTTCAGGAAGACTGTTAGTTTAATGGAAACCATGTGCTTTAGAAGACTGTCAGTACAGAAGTGACCTTGTGGTTTAGGAAGACTGTCAGTTTAGATGAGAGCATGTGGTTTAGAAGACTGTCATTTTAGTGTAGATCATGTGGTTTAAGAAGATTATCAGTTTAGAGGAGATCATATGGTTTAAGAATATCAGTTTAGAGGAAATCATGTGGTTTAAGATTATCATCAATTTAGAGGTAATCACGTGGTTTAAGATTATCATTAGTTTAGAGATCATGTGGTCTAAGATTATCATCAGTTTAGAGATCATGTGGTTTAAGATTATCATCAGTTTAGAGATCATGTGGTCTAAGATTATCATCAGTTTAGAGATCATGTGGTCTAAGATTATCATCAGTTTAGAGGAGATCATGTGGTTTTAGATTATCATCTGTTTAGAGGAGATCATGTGGTCTAAGATTATCATCAGTTTAGAGGAGATCATGTGGTCTAAGATTATCATCAGTTTAGAAGAAATCATGTGGTCTAAGATTATCATCAGTTTAGAGGAGATCATGTGGTCTAAGATTATCATCAGTTTAGAGGAGATCATGTGGTTTTAGATTATCATCTGTTTAGAGGAGATCATGTGGTTTAAGATTATCATCTGTTTAGAGGAGATCATGTGGTTTAAGATTATCATCAGTTTAGAGGAGATCATGTGGTTTTAGATTATCATCTGTTTAGAGGAGATCATGTGGTTTAAGATTATCATCTGTTTAGAGATCATGTGGTCTAAGATTATCATCAGTTTAGAGGAGATCATGTGGTTTTAGACTATCATCTGTTTAGAGGAGATCATGTGGTTTAAGAATATCAGTTCAGAGGAAATCATGTGATTTAAGAAAATTGTCAATTTAGAGGAAATCATGGAGATTATGTGGTTTAGAAGACCATCAGTGTAGTAGAGATTATGTGAAGACCATTTATATCATGTCATTTCTTTACATTTCTTTGGAGCTAAGTAAAGGGAAAGTAAACTTCTTATACTAAACCTGTGCTGTGATTCACATTTTTAGAAGATTGGAGCATCTGTGGACTTGTTTGGAGAGTGTATGATGATGATCCAAAAAAAAAATATTTCAACATTTTTCTTTTAGCAAGCAAATCTTTCTTTGCTCTGGCCACAAGCATGGAAAGAGTGAGAAGTGAAATTTGCTGAAGCAAAAGTATTGGGGAAAATATGACATTCCGTATGTCATTGTAATCACTCTGATTACAGTTTTTATAAGCAGCATTCATTTGACCAACAGTCTGTTAATGTGAGTTACAAATTTCAGTTCTTTCACCGTTCTGTATATGTAAGAGTGCTTGTGTGTGTTGTTGGGATGAGTGGCTTGAGCAGAGAGCCTGACATCAGTCCAGGAAAAGAGTATAACAGTTCCTCCTGATTGTTGTGCTGCAGTACAGGATATAGGAAAGCTTTCTTATCAGTGGGAGAAAAGATCCAGAGAGATTTGGACGGCAGTGCCAGGACATTTAGGCTGATGGTCAAGATGTCAATTATAGGGTGTATTAGCAATAGATTTAGATGTCAGTGCCAGGATATATCAACCATTGGTCTTTATCAGTGCCAGGATATATCAACCATTGGTCTTTATCAGTGCCAGGAAATATCAACCATTGGTCTTTATCAGTGCCAGGATATATCAACCATTGGTTGAGATGTGATCTGCATCTCTGAAACAGTCATTTAAACTGCTTTCAGCATGACCTCAGAAACATGATGTTCCTGGCTATTGTGATAGTAGGTATGATGGGCCTTAATGATTTTAGACAAGGCACACATCTTTGAAATAAACAGAATTGGTATGAGAATGGCTGAGAAGAGAGTCCCACACTGACAGTAAGAGCTACTCTTTCAGAGCAACTGTTGTACTGTGCTTTTCCCAGGGGGCCGCTGGCCTAATTCGTCCTCTCTTTTCAGGAATGATAATTGCGAAGCTCCTTGTTAACCCACACTTGCTGAGAACAGCAATCTTCACTTTCAGCCAGACTTCAAACATGCCGTTGTGTATCATCAGGGCAAACAGCTCTGATGATAGACTAAGGGTCTTCCAAATCTCTACTCACCTTTACTCTCTTCTCTTACCAAGTCATCTTTGGACATGACATTCCACATCGAACCCCAAAAGTGCTTTTTTTCTTTTTCGTATTTTTGTTTGTTTCAAGATTATAACTCATAAGTCTTTTTCCTAATCTGCAGCAATTTTCTGTGATCCATCTTCTTTTCCAAAAGGAGATCTGCTCTGTGACACTATTGTTTACTAAACTGCAGCAGAAAACGTTACTTCAGACATGATAGTGTTTTCTTGTTTTCGTTGTCCTGCTTGCGTCAGACACATGCAAGAGACCATGTTTTGGTACTGCACCTACGAAGACTAGATTTCTGGTGACATAATTTCTTTGTTTGTGTGGCCAAGATGTCACATGTCCAAGTACATATTAAAGACTTGCTGAAAGAACATCTTTACTGAGGGTGACTCATGACCAGGCAGCTGATAGATGGCTGCTCATCCTACACTGTTCTTCTCTTAATCATTCCTTTACTAATTTTGTCTCTCTTTCATGTCTGCGTGCTTTGTCTAAACTAATTTTGTCTCTCTTTCATGTCTGCGTGCTTTGTCTAAAATATTTGAGACTAATTTTGTTTTTGCTATTCATAATCCCTGTTGTTTCCAACTGTTGATTACTCTTTCATCCTTCCGGTGCCGTTAAACATCACACAGGGCCCGCACGGTAGTTCACCAAGATGTCCTGTCTTCGGTGAATTTTTCAGTCTCATCAAGGGATGTTGTGCCCACTGAATTGGCTTCTCTTAACAATGTTCTCTTTAGAGTTTCATGTGATCGACCTCTTTTTCCTTCAGCCTGTTGTGTTCCATTTGATAGCTTGTTTGGGGATTCTTTGATTGTTTCTTCTCATCACATGACTGATATATGTCCATCTTCTTTTTCTGATCAACCATGAGACAGGTTGTTGTTTGCTCATCTGTCTGATCTCTGTGTTGTTCTTAAATTCATTCCACTTTATACCGAGTATTTTCCTTAGGCATTTGTTTTCGAAAGAGTCTATTTCTTTAGTTGTTTTCCAGCTTGATTACTAAATAGTAATAAAACAACATCACACTTAGTATCAGCATTACAGCCTCTATTTCATCCAGAAACAAATGAAGAAGCCCTCTAAGAAGTTTCAGAACAACGAAAACTAGTTAAAAATTCTAAGAAAAAAAAAAAAGACAGTCAAAATTCCTTGGAGTGTCAAAAGAAGATAGAAGCTGATAATAACTGGAAAATTTAAGGGAAAAATGAGGAGAGGAAAGCCAAGAGAAAATTATCTCAGTGGACTGGCCAAGTGGCACAGTGAAAGAAAAGCGTTTGAATTGACTGGAAACACCAAGGACCGTACAAGATGGAGATGTATGGTCACCAGTGCACTCTGGCACAGCACACAATAATAATAATAATAATTCATACAAACCATCACAGTTATTTGAATGTTTCACTATCAGAAAAGTCTGCGGAGGAGAAGAACCGAGTGGAAGAAAAACAGCGAGAATCAAGGAAAGAACCAAAGAAAACTGATGCAGAATTGCAACCCCGGTGAGCACTTCTTCGGATTTTTTTTTTTAATGCTTTTTAATTCTGATTCTTATTCAGCTGTATTGCAACCACTTTTCTTGTTACTGTCACTCTCTGTGATATGTCACACAACTGCTTTTCTTGTTACTGTCACTCTCTGTGCTATGTCATGCAACCATTGTTATTGTCACTCTCTGTGCTATGTCACACAACCACTTTTCTTGTTACTGTCAGTCTCTTTGATATGTCATGCAACCGCTTTTCTTGTTACTGTCACTCTCTGTGATATGTCATGCAACCACTTTTCTTGTTATTATCACTCTCTGTGATATGTCACGCAACCACTTTTCTTGTTACTGTCACTCTCTGTGATATGTCATGCAACCACTTTTCTTGTTACTGTCACTCTCTTTGATATGTCACGCAACCGCTTTTCTTGTTATTGTCACTCTCTGTGATATTTGGTGGTAGGAAGAAGCATAATGATATACTATAATTGATTATGGAAAAAAAGGAAGGGCATAACTATTCTATAATTGTGCGGGAAAAGAAAAGAGAATAACTACTCTATAATTGTGGGGGGGAAGAGAAGAGCATAACTATTCTATAATTATAGCAGAAAGGGAAGAGCATAACTATTCTATAATTGTGGGGGGGGGAGGAAGAGCATAATTATTCTATAAATTGTGGGTGAAAAGGGAAGAGCATAACTATTCTATAATTATGGGGAAAGGGAAGAGCATAACTATTCTATAATTGCGGGGAAAGGGAAGAGTGTAACTATTCTATGATTGTGGGGGAAGAGTGTAACTATTCTATAATTATGTGGGAAAAGGAAGAGCATACCTATTCTATAATTGTGGGGAGAAAGGGAAAAGTGTAACTATTCTATACTTGTGGGGGAAAAGGGAATAGCATAACTATTCTATAATTGTGGTGGAAAAGGGAAGAGCATAACTATTCTATAATTGTGATGGAAAAGGGAATAGCATAACTATTCTATAATTGTGGTGGAAAAGGGAATAGCATAACTATTCTATAATTGTGGTGGAAAAGGGAAGAGCATAACTATTCTATAATTGTGGGGAGAAAGGGAAAAGTGTAACTATTCTATACTTGTGGGTGAAAAGGGAAGAGCATAACTATTCTATAATTATGGGGAAAGGGAAGAGCATAACTATTCTATAATTGCGGGGAAAGGGAAGAGTGTAACTATTCTATGATTGTGGGGGAAGAGTGTAACTATTCTATAATTGTGTGGGAAAAGGAAGAGCATACCTATTCTATAATTGTGGGGAGAAAGGGAAAAGTGTAACTATTCTATACTTGTGGGGGAAAAGGGAATAGCATAACTATTCTATAATTGTGGTGGAAAAGGGAAGAGCATAACTATTCTATAATTGTGGTGGAAAAGGGAATAGTATAACTATTCTATAATTGTGGTGGAAAAGGGAATAGCATAACTATTCTATAATTGTGGTGGAAAAGGGAAGAGCATAACTATTCTATAATTGTGTGGGAAAAGGAAGAGCATAATTATTCTATAATTGTGGGTGAAAAGGGAAGAGCATAACTATTCTATAATTATGGGGAAAGGGAAGAGCATAACTATTCTATAATTGCAGGGAAAGGGAAGAGTGTAACTATTCTATGATTGTGGGGGAAGAGTGTAACTATTCTATAATTGTGTGGGAAAAGGAAGAGCATACCTATTCTATAATTGTGGGGAGAAAGGGAAAAGTGTAACTATTCTATACTTGTGGGGGAAAAGGGAATAGCATAACTATTCTATAATTGTGGTGGAAAAGGGAAGAGCATAACTATTCTATAATTGTGGTGGAAAAGGGAATAGCATAACTATTCTATAATTGTGGTGGAAAAGGGAATAGCATAACTATTCTATAATTGTGGTGGAAAAGGGAAGAGCATAACTATTCTATAACTGGGGGGGGGGGGGGGGGGAAAAGGGAAGAACATAACTATTTTATAATTGTAGTGGAACAGGGAAGAGTGTAGCTATACTATACTGTTCAACAAAAGAAATGCAACAAATACGATGTTGCTATTTAAACTAAAGTTTTCTGATCAGACAAGGGCAAATTGTCTGAAACATTCACTTGGACTTCAACTTCACGTGCTGATGTAATTGTACTCAGCAGATGATTTATGAGCACAGAAAAGTGACACTGGTCAAAACAACATTTTTGACAATAACTCATGATAGGTTCATGAGAATCCTATGAAACTTACTGAACACAAAACTCACTGACCATGTTATTGAATGCCTATAAAAGATTGACACTCCTCGAATTAATTCATTTGAAAATTCAGTGCACAAGACTTATCATCATTGGACGTTTACAGACTGGACAGTCACAAAGTTTAGTGGCCAGACAATTTAATGTGGTTAGAAGCACCATTAGTCACCTTTGGAGACGATTTCAAGAAACTGACTCAGTTGCAGACAGGCCGTGCAGTGGAAGACCCATAGTTACAACTCTTGCCGAAGACCACTTCATACGGCTGCATCATTTCGGGAATCGATTTGCATCTGTGTCCTCAACAGTCCAGTCAATGACAGCAGCTCATTGAATTTCAGATCAAACAGTCAGGAACTGGCTGCACGACGCTGGTCTTTGGGCTAGAAGACCCTACAGAGGTCCTGTTCTTATGGACCGGCATCGCCAGAACCGACTACAGTGGGTGAACCAGCATCATCAGTGGACCATTGTGAATGATTGGAGAAGGGTTTCGTTTAGCGATGAATCATTCTTTCTGCTCCAGCAACACGATAGACAGAGAAGAGTTTACTGCAGAGTCCATGAGTGCTATGCCCAGAACTGTGTGGATGAGGCTCCTCTACATGGTGGTAAAGGTGTACTGGTGTAGGGGATGATCAGCTTCATGGGAAGAAGTGGCCTGGTGCAAATTGAAGGACATCTGAATGCCCAATTATACGTCGCTGAAATTCTTCATCCTCACGTCCTTCCACTTCTGGCTGTACCAGGGTTGATTTTTCAGCAGGATAACGCTCGACCTCATGTGGCACAACTCACCACCCAGTTCCTTGCTGACAACATTGTCCAGACCATTTCGTAGCCATCCTTGTCATCAGACCCAGTAGAACACTTATGGGATGAACTCAACAGGCAAGTCCACCACCGAGACTTGGTGCCAACGAATCTTCGACAGTTGTCTCTTGCACTGCGGGAAGAGTGGGCAGCCATCCCACAACAACAGATCCAAAAGGCTAACCGGATCCATGTCAAGGAGATGTCGTTCTCTGATACAGGCCAGAGGAGGCCATACACCTTACTGAAACGGAGGCCTCATTCGTAAAAAATAAAAGTCCAAACCAGATTTAATAAACATCATTGCATTATGAAAGTCTTAAAGTTTCTTCATCCCAAGATTGATATATTAATTCTGTAAAATAAAATTTTGATACAAGTTCGAAAATTGGTGTCCATTATGACTGCAGTAATGTTGCGTTTCTTTTTTTGAAGAGTATGTAATTGATGGTTGGAGATTGAGAGGAAAGAATATAATGATACTATATTTTGTGGTAGAAACAGAGTGGGAAGAAGCATAATGATACTATAACTGGTAGTAGAAATAGAGAGGAAATAAACATAATTATGATACAATTGGTGGCAGAAATAGAAAAGGTAGAAGGATAATGATAACTGTAATAATTAGTATATGTAGTGCTGAAGATGGGGATATTATAGAAGGATATTATACAGTATATTCTGGCACTTTTCACCTGCAAGCTGCTGTGATCTGTGCCAAGCATCATCTTATCCCACTTCTCCTAGCCAGGTTGGTATGGAGAAAATGCCTTGCCCACCTTGGCTCTGCCAGTCTCTAGAGGCATGACAGAGTCCATGCATATGAAAATCTAGCAGAGTTACAGGCAAACCAACTTGGGTAGACTTTAAAAAAATAAACTTCACCTTCAGCAGCCTTCAAGTTCCCACCATTTCTTTGCTCTCTCTCTCTCTCTCTTACTCCTGTAGCATCTGGCTTCTCTGAGCTATCCACAGGACGAGGGGTTTGACAGAGGCTGATAATACTGTTTATTGTTATATGGTAGCAAGATAGCACTGGTTAGATATTACTGAAGACTGAGGCAAGTTACCAATCATTATGCAGACAGCCAGATAATCAAAGGAAGGTAAAAAGAGTTGAAATAACCATTCAGACCCTGCAGATTACAAATTTATTTATATACTCTGAAAGTTTCCTGGTTTGGCATGTGCCAAAATGGTCAGTAGACACCAGAATATATCCTGCACTTTCAGCAGTTCTTACTTGGCCTCAAGAAAAGAATGTAGGAAGGAAAACTGTTGGATATGCATGAAGAACTTCTGCTGAAGACAGGATGCCAGGTGACTGAACTGATAGTGCATTGTCCTCACACAGCTAGACTATTTCTTGTCCTAGCAGAGTCTGTGGGTTGAGTCACATCATCCTTGGACTATTTTTCTTTATCTGATATCTAAAGTGCCATGCCTACTCTTTTTCAACACTACCACCTTACTGTGTGCTCTACCAGCTTACTGTGTGCTCTACCACTTTACTGTGTGCCGGCTTCATTATTTCCAGTTTGCTGAAGGCAGGATTCATGCAAGTGATTCATCTTTGTCCAGATGAGTGAGCATATGAACCTTAACACAGAAGAAGTAAATGAAGAAGAAATAACCAGTCGAGGAATTATGTTGTTTACAGTTAAATAACCAAATAACATGTTGTATATCATCTTACATCCTTCCCATGCTGTTAAACGTCACATGGGGCTCACATGGTAGTTTGCCAAGTTTTCCTGACTTCAGTGGGCTTTTCAACCTCATCGAGCAATTTTATGCCTACTAATTTGGCCACTCTTAACAGTGTTCTCTTTAGAGTTTCACATGGTTGACCTATTTTTCTTTGGCCTGTTGTGTTCCACTTGATAAATTGTTTTGGGATTCTCTGATCGTTTCTTCTCATCACGTGACCAACATATGTCCATCTCCTTTTCTTGATCACCCATGAGACTGGTTGTTGTTCGCTCATTTGCCTTATCTCTGCATTGTTCTTGAAGACATTTCACTTTATACCAAGTATTTTCCTTAGGCATTTGTTTTCAAAAGAGTCTAATTTCTTGTCTATTTCTTTAGTTGTTTTCCAGCTTTTGCATGCATAAATGAGGGTGGATATTACATTTGAATTGAATAATCTTAACTTGATTTTTCTGCTTATAACTTTTGAGTGCCCTATGTTCTTGGGATTCTTGAAAGTCAATGCTGCTTTTGCAGTTCTAACTTCCTTTCTAGTGTCACCATCCTGGTCTGTGTAGCTGCCAAGATATGCAAATTGGTTGACATGTTGTATATATAACCTGATATATAACTGAGATCAAGATTTAACTCAGAAAGTCAGTGATTTTCACCACTTATCTTTGTATGTCCCAACAGATGGTTTAAATTCCAAAAAGTTCCATCAACCGGAAGAGAGGACTGGGTTTTCAACATGAACTATTGGAAGAGGAACTGGAAGGGTATCAACAACATTTTTTGAAGTCTTTTTCTTCATGTTTACAGTCAGCTTTAGAACATATACCTGAATGTCTGCACTCAGAATCAATACAGATATCTGAAAAGTCTGCGGTCTGTCTTATAGAAAATGCTTGCATATGTGTCGCAGCAAATGTGCTAAATGTATGCAGTCTGCTAAAATAAATGTGTTTAGGTATATAGCAAATGACGTAAGTCTACCAGAAGTAAACCAAATGAAGAGTTGGAGAAACAACCATAAATTTCAAAGAATAATCTATGAGTCTGAGAAGAAATTTCACATCATTTAAAATGGTCTAATGTTTCAAGCATAATAGATTTTTAAGAGTAGAAATAGGTAAGACAAAAAACAAAGAGATTGAGAAGAAATTTAATAATAATAAGTTAATGATCTATAAAAGTATGTGATAAAATGACAGGAATAAAGAGTTTACAAGACTTTTAGCAAATATGGACAACTGAGAGAGTAGAAATAAGATATCAGAGCTACATTTATGTATTTTCAAGCTCAAAATAAAGATATGTAAAGATACATCAGTGATTCTTTGTGAAGCTTTCCTGCTAGAGCAGGTTGAAGTAATTGAGAACTCCAATATATTTGTACCATCAACTATTAGAAAGTAACATTTTCTTTCCAAGTGTTGGAGACCATCAGTTTGAACTTAGGTGTTAGAGATGATTAGTTTATTTGTGAACTTAGGTGTTGGAGATGACTAATTTGTTTGTGAACTTAAGTGTTAGAGATGATTAGTTTGTTTGTGAACTCAGGTGCTAGAGATGATTAGTTTGTTTGTGAACTTAAGTGTTAGAGTTGATTAGTTTGTTTGTGAACTCAGGTGTCAGATAATTAGTTTGTTTGTGAACTCAGGTGTTAGAGATGATTATTCTGTTTGTGAACTCACGTGTTAGAGATGATTAGTTTGTTTGTGATCTCAGGTGTTAGATGATTAGTTTGTTTGTGATCTCAGGTGTTAGATGATTAGTTTGTTTGTGAACTTAGGTGTTAGATGATTAGTTTGTTTGTGAACTTAGGTGTTAGATGATTAGTTTGTTTGTGAACTTAGGTGTTAGATGATTAGTTTGTTTGTGAACTTAGGTGTTAGATGATTAGTTTGTTTGTGAACTAAGATGTTAGAGATGATTAGTTTGTTTGTGAACTAAGATGTTAGAGATGATTAGTTTGTTTGTGAACTTGATGATTAGTTTGTTTGTGAACTTAGGTGTTAGATGATTAGTTTGTTTGTGAACTAAGATGTTAGAGATGATTAGTTTGTTTGTGAACTAAGATGTTAGAGATGATTAGTTTGTTTGTGAACTCCGGTGTTAGAGATGATTAGTTTTTGTGAACTCAGGTGTTAGAGATGATTATTCTGTTTGTGAACTCACGTGTTAGAGATGATTAGTTTGTTTGTGATCTCAGGTGTTAGATGATTAGTTTGTTTGTGATCTCAGGTGTTAGATGATTAGTTTGTTTGTGAACTTAGGTGTTAGATGATTAGTTTGTTTGTGAACTTAGGTGTTAGATGATTAGTTTGTTTGTGAACTTAGGTGTTAGATGATTAGTTTGTTTGTGAACTTAGGTGTTAGATGATTAGTTTGTTTGTGAACTAAGATGTTAGAGATGATTAGTTTGTTTGTGAACTAAGATGTTAGAGATGATTAGTTTGTTTGTGAACTTGATGATTAGTTTGTTTGTGAACTTAGGTGTTAGATGATTAGTTTGTTTGTGAACTAAGATGTTAGAGATGATTAGTTTGTTTGTGAACTAAGATGTTAGAGATGATTAGTTTGTTTGTGAACTCCGGTGTTAGAGATGATTAATTTGTTTGTGAACTCAGATGTTAGAGGTGATTAGTTTGTTTGTGAACTCACGTGTTAGAGATGATTAGTTTGTTTGTGAACTTAGGTGTTAAAGATGATTAGTTTGTTTGTGAACTTAGGTGTTAGAGATGATTTGTTTGTTTGTGAACTCAGGTGTTAAAGATGATTAGTTTGTTTGTGAACTCAGGTGTTAAAGATGATTAGTTTGTTTGTGAACTTAGGTGTTAGAGATGATTTGTTTGTTTGTGAACTCAGGTGTTAGAGATGATTAATTTGTTTGTGAACTTATGTGTTAGAGATGATTAGTTTGTGTGTGAACATAGGTGTTAGATGATTAGTTTGTTTGTGAACTTAAGTGTTAGAGATGATTAGTTTGTGTGTGAACATAGGTGTTAGAGATGATTAGTTTGTTTGTGAACTTAGGTTTTAGATGATTAGTTTATGAACTTAGGTGTTAGAGATGATTAGTTTGTTTGTGAACTTAGGTGTTAGAGATGATTAGTTTGTGAACTTAGGTTTTAGATGATTAGTTTATGAACGTAGGTGTTAGAGATGATTAGTTTGTGAACTCAGGTGTTAGAGATGATTATTTTGTTTCTGCATTCAAATTCATGTTTTTTGAAAGTTTTCATCCTGTTTGTTGTGTCTAATTTTGAAGGTCAGTATTTTGTTTGTGATCTCAGGCACTGAAGGTTTTTTTTTTTTTTTGTATGCTTCAGTGATGACAATGTCATTTTATTAGCCATGTCAGACATATGCTTCTATGTGCCATTTTTTTTATATAAACACAAGAATAAATATTACAATTAACTGACATTTTTAAACCCTGTATTTTGTACATATTTTCTGTACATTATATAATCTACATATTAGGTGCTGGAATTTGACACCATGTATTTAATTGTGCATATCAAGAATCTCTTTACACCGATTCACTTTAGATACCAGTGTTTGTATCCTTTGTACTTGTACGCACTGTACATATTTTTCACATTTCACAGATCTGCATGTTACGATGCTGTTTATCTATTCACCATACGTTTATACACCTCTTAGCCATTTCTCATAATTTGAAACTGATCCTAAGTGGTCACTGACCACGTAATGTTTTGGAAATTTAAACAGAATGATGTGAATATCACATGACTGCATACTTTATGTTGTACACCTTCTTCTTCTTTAGCTTTCCAAGCCACTTAGGCTCATCGCTGCAGATAAAGTTCCACCTCCATTCCTCATCTTCTCTCTCTCCAGTTGGTGACGCCAGTTTCCTTTATATCCTCTTCTATGTTGTCTTTCCATCTCTGTCTTGGTCTACCCCTTGGTCTTGTTTCCTTCATCTCTTGTACATACATCATTTATGTTGTACATACCGCAGTTACATATTAGTCATTATGAATGTTTATCTTAGGCTGAAGTATAAAACATAAGACTTGTTTTTTTTTATGTACATTTTAGTACTCTGAAATGCTATTCTGGAACCATTTTTTATAGAACAAAGTTTAGAGTTTTGTTTTTTTTTAACAAGTTGTGCAGTGGACTTCAAACCCTCATCTTCACATTTAAACCCTCATATTCATTCTGGCTGCATAGGTCATTATGTGCTGGCTACGGCAAATATAAGATTAACATCTGAAGCACATTTTTGTGTTTTGAGTTTTGATGTTTTTCATCTTGATAATTTCAGCACATTTTTTAGTTTTGATGTTTTTCATCTTGATAATTTCAGCACATTTTTGTGTTTTGATGTTTTTCATCTTGATAATTTCAGCACATTTTTTAGTTTTGATGTTTTTCATCTTGATAATTTCAGCACATTTTTGTGTTTTGATGTTTTTCATCTTGATAATTTCAGCACATTTTTTAGTTTTGATGTTTTTCATCTTGATAATTTCAGCACATTTTTTAGTTTTGATGTTTTTCATCTTGATAATTTCAGCACATTTCCTCTCGGAAGTTGGTGCTAAAGTATTGAGTGCATGCAGAACTAAGAGTTAAACAGACTGCAGTAAGAACAAACATGCCAGTTTGGAGGGAAAAATCAAAGATCATCTAAAAGTGTGTACCGACACCTACAGCCACTAAATGCTGAGATACTTTGACAAAACTAACACTTGGTCAAGGTCGTGACCTAAGCTTCTTCTTCTTCTTCTTCTTCGTTCGCTTCTACCACCAAGACTGCCCTGTGATCGTACAGAATTTATGCCTGTGGTCCTCGTTAAGTCCCTTGGTCCCCCGTGTGGTCCCCGAAAGGACCACACGAGATCCCCGAGAGAACCACAAGAGGTTCAGAGTATCTCAGGGCTTGAGTCTGTATTCTTAGTGGGTCTCAGAAGCGGGATTGCGTGACACCGTGGTTTTCGTTGCACCAGTTTAGTCTAGAGTTGGACTTTCTCACTGGAAGACCTCGACGTGTTTTGGATATGAGTGTATCCCCGCTGGGTGAGAGGTGGTAGCCCACCCAAGCCAGACTTTGACCTTCTCACTGGAAAACCTCGAAATGTTTTGAGATACCCATGTATCACCGCTGGGTGAGAGGTGGTTGCCCATCCTTTCCAGTGTTGGACTTTCTCCCCGGAAAACCTCAGCGTGATTTGGATACGCATACATCCCCGTCGAGTGAGAGGTGGTTGCCTACCTAGACTGCACTGGTCCAGTGTCTCCGACTTCAGCATTTTATGGTCGTGGCCGCTACCCTTCCTAGTTGTGACCAGGACGGAGCTTTTGTCCAGGAGGACGAATCCTCGCCACTAGTGACTTCTACTCCTGGGTTGAGCCGGTTTAGGCATATTATCCTAGAATGGGTGTGTTTGGGACGTGACCGACCTCTAGAGCGGAGGTACCGTGACATGCGTAGCCTTCAAGTTTCACCCCTGGTATGAGCCGGTTTAGGCAAAATTCACCAGTATGGGTGTTTATCGGGCGTGACCTGCCTCTAGAGCGGAGGTGACGTGACATGCCTAGCCATCACGTTTCACCCCTGGAGTATGCCGATTTATGCATATTTCACCAGTGTAGGTGTATTTCGGACGTGGCCGGCCTCCAGAGCAGAGGCGCCGTGGTATGTGTAGCTCTCGCAGCGATACTACTGGACATACCGATTAAGCTTCACTTTATCCCTTTCTTCCCCTTTTCACATCGGCGCCGCACAGCAACCCTTACTTCTCTTCCGCAGTTTCTTCCTTGACCGGGAAGAGCTTCACTCCATGCACGGCATCCGAAGAGTCTCGCCAGCAGTGTCTTAACCTCTGGGTTAAGCCGGTTCATGCATTTCACCCGATATGACTGCACTCAGGACGTGGCCGACCTCCAGACCAGAGGTGCCGTGATTTGACTGTTTGCTTCGCTTTATCCTTTCTACCACCCTTTCCGCAGTGGTGGCGCTCGACAACCTCATTTGCACCTTTCTTCATTGGCCGGGAGGAGCACCGCTCCACGCACGGCAGCTGAAGAATCTCGTTAGCAGCAGTAGATGAGCTACCAAACGTGCCACTCATCTACCCTGAGTGTCTGGCTTTCAGCCGCCAGATATTCGCCTTCGCCCCTTCTCCTGTCAGTTTAAACAGTTCTGCCTTGGGAAGGCCAGGAGCTGGACTTGACTGCCAGAAGCTGTTTGATACACACGCCGTTGGAGTGGAGATCGAATTCTCCACCCCACCTCCAGCAATAACAGTCCTTAGAACAGTGATCTAAGCTAAGACACTGTCTCCTCAGATCAGGTACTTGAAGGCTTTAATACGTAACCAAAAAAAAAATGTCAGAAAAAGTCAGTTTCATGCTTCAAACAAGCCTTGATCATTCTGTAACTCCATACAAGCCTTTCTCCTGACTTCTACAGTACTGCAAGTGATGGGCCAAGTCAGCACACAAAGTACATCACATTATGACCAACAAATTGGAATAACACACAAAGTACATCACATTATGACCAACAAATTGGAATAACACACAAGTACATCACATATTATGACCAACAAATTGGAATAACACACAAAGTACATCACACATTATGACCAATAAATTGTAATAACACACAAAGTACATCACATTATGACCAACAAATTGGAATAACACACAAAGTACATCACATATTATGACCAACAAATTGGAACAACACACAAAGTACATCACACATTATGACCAATAAATTGGAATAACACAAAAATACATCACATATAAAACCCAGAACTTTTATCTGATATAATCAAAGTGCAGCAACTACGATTCTTCTACTTCTTCAACTTTCCAAGCCATTAAGGCTCATTGCTGCAGACAAAGTTCGCTTCCATTCCTCTCTATTTCTTCTTCTTTTTCGTTCGCTTCTACCACCAAGACCACCCCGTGATCCTACTGAATTTACTCCTGTGGTCCTCGAAAGGACCACACAAGATCCCCAAGAGGACCACAAGAGGTTCAGAGTATCGCAGGCCTTGAGCCTGTATTCTTGGTGGGTCTCAGAAGCGGGATTGCATGACACCGTGGTTTTCGTTGCACCAGTTTGAACTAGAGTTGGACTTTCTCACCCGAAAACCTCAACATGTTTTAGATATCAATATATCCCCGCTGGTCGAGCCGTGGTAGCCTACCCAAGCCAGAGTTGGACTTTCTCACTGGAAAACCTTGACATATTTTGGGATACCCATGTATCACTGCCGGATGAGAGGTGGTTGCCCATCCTTTCCAGTGTTGGACTTTCTCACCGGAAAACCTCAGCGTGATTAGGATATGCATACATCCCTGCTGGGTGAGAGGTGGTTGCCTATCTAGACTGCACTGGTCCAGTGTCTCCGACTTCAGCATTTTGTGGTCGTGGCCGCTCCCTTTCCTAGTTGTGGCCAGGATGGAGCTTTTGTCCAGGAGGACGAATCCTCACCACTAGTAAGTTTCACCCCTGGGTTGAGCCAGTTTAGGCATATTATCCCAGTAAGGGCGTGTTTAGGACACGACTGACCTCTAGAGCGGAGGTACCGTGACATGAGTAGCCATCAAGTTTCACCCCTGGTTTAAGCATATTTCACCAGTATGTGTGTATATCAGAAGTGGCCGGCCTCTAGGGCAGAGGTGCCGTGGTATTAGTAGCTCTCGCCACGAGACTACTGGACATACCGATTAAGCTTCACTTTATCATTTCTATCAACGTTCACATCGGCGCCACACGACAACCCTAAATGCTTTTTTCGCATTTTCTTCATTGGCCAGGAGTTTCATTCCACGCGCGTCACCCGAAGAATCTCGCCAGCAGTGTCTTAACCCCTGAGTTAAGCCGATTCAGGCAATTCGGCCGGTATGAGTGCACACAGGACGTGGCTGACCTCCAGAGCAGAGGTGCCGTGATTTGAGCAGCCCTGACCTCGAGACTACTGTTTACTTCACTTAATCCTTTCTTTCACTTTCTCCACAGTAGCGCCGTGTGGCAACCCCATCCACACCTTTCTTCACTGGCCGGGAGGAGCCCCACTCCATGCACGGCAGCTGAAAAATATCACCAGCAGCGGTAGATGAGCTACCAAACATGACTCTCATCTACCTGAAGCGTCTGGTTTTCAGGCGCCAGATATTCACCGTCGCCCCTTCTCCTGTCAGTTTGAACGGTTCTGCCATGAGAAGGCCAGGAGCTGGACTTGACTGTCAGAGGCTGTTTGAGACGCACGCCTTGGAGACATTTAATTGGAATGAAGAGCGTATCCCCCACCCCACCTCCAGCTATAACAGTACTTAGAACCCCATTCCTCTCTATTCCTAAACTTCTCTCTCCAGCTGGTGAAACCAACTACGATTACACAGCCAAAAATTAAATTTTAAAAAAAAAAAAAAAACCTCCATCTTTCTTAACTATAGTAAGACCCTAGATTCTGAATAAGAAATAAAAAGGTAAAGAAAAGTAAAGGTCATGCCTTAGAGGCATATAGGGATATGGTGTTAGAGCCCATATTTTCCTTGACCTGTCAGCACACCAGAGGGTGATATGGTCATAAGAAGTAGCAACTGTTAAATAAGACAGAAACAGAACTATCAACTTTGAAACCAAAAAAAAAAAAAAATCTCACAAAAAGAAAGACACAACTCAACTAAATTATCACACAAAGAAACTGCATAAACACATACTGTGGTCAAGCTTTAATCATTTTAAAAACAAAAAAACTTTCACATAAAGAATGAACATACACACAGTTCAAACATCAGGGTCAACAGTGCCATAATGTCGTACAGACTTTTGATAGAGAAAGGCACTGTATAGTATCCTGGTTACACAAATGCAAGACACTAGTACTGTAAGGCATTATAAATGCATTATGAAACAGTAATGCAGAAGTCAAGTTTGTGGGAACAGTTTACAGGCGTGATATGAATAACTTATAGTAAATACTTTCACAGAGCCCACAATGTGCTGGCATATAATATGATGATTGCCCCTCATATATGTATCTTCATTCTCTCATCTAAATATGAGGTTTGATCAAAAAAGTACTTTGACTAACATCATACAACTTTTTTTTTTAAATTATTCTAAAATAAAATGGTCCCCATCTGAGTGACAAAGTAGTTGCTGCACTAGTCTCTCATGGTAAAGGCTGGGGGTTCAAATCTGGCCAGAGGCGCCCCCAGTCACTTAGCTGTAGAAATGGGTACCTGACTTCTGGAGTTGGGGAAAGGCAGCCAAGCATGATGCTGACCACATCACCCTCTAGTGTACTGACAGGTCAGTCCAAATATGGGCACTTCTAAGGCAGACAGGCTTACCTTTACCATCAAAATAGCAGCTGCAGAACCTACAAACTTTTGCTGATGCATTTTCCACTACCAGAAACACACTTCTGTTGGCATTTTTGGGATTCACTGTTATATCTGGCCTGAGTTTTCTTTCATCTCTTCAGTCATTTTGAAAGTTTTTTTTCTTCTTCTTCTTCTTCTTCGTTCGCACTGTCTATCTATATCTGCAGTCCTGTCTCTTGGATAAATTTCACTGTTTTTTGTAACTCATGTATGGAACCGTAGAGCTTATCTTCTTTAGTGGTTTCACTGGGCCAGTAATTATTTCTCAGTGTCTCGTAGTTGATGCAGTTCTGGAGGATATGTTCCACGGTTTGGGGCACCTGGGCACATGTACACAGATTAGTAGTACCAACCTTAAACTTTGTATACATATGACTTCGGAGTCGGCTGTGTCCTGTTCGGAGACGGAAGATGGTGACTTGTTCCTTTCTGTTTAGCATGTGATAGTCATCATGTGGTGGTGTTTGTGGCTTCCTGTAGGTTTTTATCATGCTTTTCTTCTGATTATAGGTGACTGGTATGTCTGGTTGCTCCATTTCAGTGCCCTCTTTGGCCAGATGGTCAGCTTTCTCATTGCCTGGTATCCCACAGTGGGAGGGAATCCATTGCAAAGTGACTCCATGTTGTAAGCCAATTTTTGACAAGGCATCCTTAAGGTCTGGTAGTTTGTTGCACTGAAGAGCCTCCAGTACTGATCTTGCATCTGTGAGAATTACTACAGGACATGTATCAATTCTGGAGTCTGATAGTTTTTCAACTGCGGCAATAATTGCCCTAACTTCTGCATCAAAGTTGTTGCAGTATTTACCAGTGGGTATGGAAATCTTGTCAATGGTGTTGTTTGGATATTCAATATGTGCTCCTGCCCCACCATTCTTTATGGCATTATGTGCAGATCCATCTGTATACACACGTATCCAGGTGTCACATGGATATTTGTCATCTAGAACACTAAGTGTGGCTGTTGATCTTACAAGACTGCTCTGCATCTCACCATTCTGCACACCTTTCACTTCAGTCTGAATAGTTATTTGTGTATAATCTGCTTCTTTCCATGGTGTATGCTCTGGTACAGATGATAATGGAGTGACTACAGTTGGAAGGTCAGGTATCAGCTTACGCATACGCTTGGCCTGATGAATGAAGCTGCTTCTTTTAAGCCGTCCTAATGCCAAGTTATTGAATCTCTCCTTCAGGGGATGGCTTACAGAGCTAAGGAATTTTTCTCCCATGGTCATGACCTTTGTGTCTCTACGTTCCTTTAGCGGTTGAACACCAACTATTTTCTGCATTTCTACTATTGGTGTGGACCTCATGGCACCTGTGATAATCCGTAGTGACTGATTTTGAAGAAAGTTTTTTTTTTTTTTTTTTGTTTCTTTTTTTAAATGAGCTCTTCCATTTTGAAAACAAAAAGAAATCTTCAAAATGTTACTTTACCCACTGACCTGCTTGTGCTCATTCACAATGCACAGCTCCTTGAGAAATGAAAAAAAAAAAAACAATGTGATAATCAAGAGTTGCACACTCAACCCCACCTGCTGGATGTTCTTCAGTATTGGAGACGTCAGTTTTTTCCATTGCAATGACTGATGATTTCATGTTAATTCAACTTCCACTGTCTGTTATGATGTTATCTAAAAAGTCTTGGTTTCTGCCATTTCCAGACGCTCTTCTGAGACTGCCACTGTCATCCTTCTGGCCTTTTGTTGACTGCTATGAGCCATTTAAACTGCTTTTTCAATAATTGTTTAAAAACTAACAACAATCACATGGTTTTGTTCCTAAGCTCATAAATGTCAGAAACAGGCATTGTGTTTTGTTTTTTTTTTTTTTTTGTTTTTTTTTTTGTGCAAAATATGGCAGACGTGATTATTAGTAACAAAAAAGCGTTAGTGTCACGGGTGCTGTTCAACAGTCTAAGAGCTAAGAAAGGATGAAAAATAAACTTTGCATGGCTCATTTTCAAAACATTAGTAAAAATGTCTTGCCAGGATCCATCGGATACTCCTGGCTCTTCTGCAATCTCTTCAACATCCAACTCAACATCTTCTCAGCAACTGCATTATCTGGCATTTACTTATAAATTACTGATTAAAAAAGAGAAAAACCAAAACTTCTGGAGGATGTCGGTTACTGAAACTGGTTTATATTATAAAAAAACCTAGTAAAAAGCAACCAGCAAAATCTGTTAAGGATAATCAGATCTGATGATATTTAATTTGCACGGAGGATAATCAGACCTGATGATATTTAATTTGCACGGAGGATAATCAGACCTGATGATATTTAATTTGCACGGAGGATAATCAGACCTGATGATATTTAATTTGCACGGAGGATAATCAGACCTGATGATATTTAATTTGCACGGAGGATAATCAGACCTGATGATATTTAATTTGCACGGAGGATAATCAGACCTGATATTTAATTTGCACGGAGGATAATCAGACCTGATGATATTTAATTTGCACGGAGGATAATCAGACCTGATGATATTTAATTTGCACGGAGGATAATCAGACCTGATGATATTTAATTTGCACGGAGGATAATCAGACCTGATGATATTTAATTTGCACGGAGGATAATCAGACCTGATGATACTTAATTTGCACGGAGGATAATCAGACCTGATGATACTTAATTTGCATGGAGGATAATCAGACCTGATGATACTTAATTTGCACGGAGGATAATCAGACCTGATGATACTTAATTTGCACGGAGGATAATCAGACCTGATGATACTTAATTTGCACGGAGGATAATCAGACCTGATGATATTTAATTTGCACGGAGGATAATCAGACCTGATGATATTTAATTTGCACGGAGGATAATCAGACCTGATGATATTTAATTTGCACGGAGGATAATCAGACCTGATGATATTTAATTTGCACGGAGGATAATCAGACCTGATGATATTTAATTTGCACGGAGGATAATCAGACCTGATGATATTTAATTTGCACGGAGGATAATCAGACCTGATGATATTTAATTTGCACGGAGGATAATCAGACCTGATGATATTTAATTTGCACGGAGGATAATCAGACCTGATGATACTTAATTTGCACGGAGGATAATCAGACCTGATGATACTTAATTTGCATGGAGGATAATCAGACCTGATGATACTTAATTTGCACGGAGGATAATCAGACCTGATGATACTTAATTTGCACGGAGGATAATCAGACCTGATGATACTTAATTTGCACGGAGGATAATCAGACCTGATGATACTTAATTTGCACGGAGGATAATCAGACCTGATGATACTTAATTTGCACGGAGGATAATCAGACCTGATGATACTTAATTTGCACGGAGGATAATCAGACCTGATGATATTTAATTTGCACGGAGGATAATCAGACCTGATGATACTTAATTTGCACGGAGGATAATCAGACCTGATGATACTTAATTTGCACGGAGGATAATCAGACCTGATGATACTTAATTTGCATGGAGGATAATCAGTTTTGACTGTGGTTCAGCATGTATGCAATTTGTAAGATTAAATTTTGCTGTGAATCGAGTAAGAAAAAAGAGCTCACATAAATATTTACTTTCCACTAATGTTTGTAAAGCGTGTTTAATTTTATATTTTAAAAAAAAATACAAAGTACTGAATGTTGTATTGAGAAAACTGGTGTTTCAGACAATACTTCACGCAACGTGAAAGACGGGTAGAACTGTAAGTTTCAAAAACTCCTAGCACAACCACTGTCTTCTCTGGAGGTGTTTTTTTCACTGTCTTTCCAAGTCTGAAACAAAGTTTCACTGTCTTTCCAAGTCTGAAACAAAGTTTCACTGTCTTTCCAAGTCTGAAACAAAGTTTCACTGTTTTTTTCACTGTCTTTCCAAGTCTGAAACAAAGTTTCACTGTTTTTTTCACTGTCTTTCCAAGTCTGAAACAAAGTTTCACTGTTTTTTTTCACTGTCTTTCCAAGTCTGAAACAAAGTTTCACTGTTTTTTTTCACTGTCTTTCCAAGTCTGAAACAAAGTTTCACACAGACACACATTGCTCTCTGATCAGGTCCATCTTAAACATCACTGAATTTTTTTAAAAAATTTGAATTACAAAAACTACCATAAAACTTAAAAGACATTAATTTATCCAAATAAGCCAACACACAAATGATGGCCACATCACACGTGAACAGTGACCCAATATTGAGAAATTCTGTTGTTGATGCGACCTTGTATATCACAGAAAAAGAGATTGTACTTTGTGTTTCCTTCCAGGAAAAACTGAACTGTAAAATATCATTTCACTGTTATCAGCACAGCTCTTTCACTATCACAGATTTATGTCAGAGCACAGATGTTAATAGTATCACACAGATATCACCATATAGCTGTATCTTATTCATGAATATATCAGTATCACAGAAGTATCAGATATTGCTGTTATCACTATCACAGAGATATAACCATAAAGTTGTATTTGATTATCAAAATAACAGCACACAGCTACATATGTATTGCTAAAACATACAAGCACACAGCTATCATCATCATATACCATCTCTGGTATGAAGACTGGCAGCTATGAACCTCTAGTTTCCTCACACTCTAGCCTCAGTGCTGCACACAGCCAGGCTGTGTCCTGTCCACTCTCATGTTATCTTCCCATCTACATCTCTGTCCACTCTCATGTTATCTTCCCATCTATATCTCTGTCCACTCTCATGTTATCTTCCCATCTATATCTCTGTCCACTCTCATGTTACCTTCCCATCTACATCTCTGTCCACTCTCATGTTACCTTCCCATCTACATCTCTGTCCACTCTCATGTTACCTTCCCATCTACATCTCTGTCCACTCTCATGTTATCTTCCCATCTACATCTCTGTCCACTCTCATGTTATCTTCCCATCTACATCTCTGTCCACTCTCACGTTATCTTCCCATCTACATCTCTGTCCACTCTCATGTTATCTTCCCATCTAAATCTCTGTCCACTCTCATGTTATCTTCCCATCTACATCTCTGTCCACTCTCATGTTATCTTCTCATCTACATCTCTGTCCACTCTCATGTTATCTTCCCATCTACATCTCTGTCCACTCTCATGTTATCTTCCCATCTACATCTCTGTCCACTCTCATGTTATCTTCCCATCTACATCTCTGTCCACTCTCACGTTATCTTCCCATCTACATCTCTGTCCACTCTCATGTTATCTTCCCATCTACATCTCTGTCCACTCTCATGTTATCTTCCCATCTACATCTCTGTCCACTCTCATGTTATCTTCTCATCTACATCTCTGTCCACTCTCATGTTATCTTCCCATCTACATCTCTGTCCACTCTCATGTTATCTTCCCATCTACATCTCTGTCCACTCTCATGTTATCTTCCCATCTACATCTCTGTCCACTCTCACGTTATCTTCCCATCTACATCTCTGTCCACTCTCATGTTACCTTCCCATCTAAATCTCTGTCCACTCTCATGTTACCTTCCCATCTACATCTCTGTCCACTCTCATGTTACCTTCTCATCTACATCTCTGTCCACTCTCATGTTATCTTCCCATCTACATCTCTGTCCACTCTCACGTTATCTTCCCATCTACATCTCTATCCACTCTCATGTTATCTTCCCATCTAAATCTCTGTCCACTCTCATGTTATCTTCCCATCTAAATCTCTGTCCACTCTCATGTTATCTTCCCATCTATATCTCTGTCCACTCTCATGTTACCTTCCCATCTACATCTCTGTCCACTCTCATGTTATCTTCCCATCTATATCTCTGTCCGCCTCTTGCTGTTTTTGCTTCTAGTATTATCTTCAGTATATTATTACGTCTTTTGATACAGCCAAAGTATTTTGTTTTCTTCATCCTTATTTCCTTGAGAAGTTCACACTGTACTTGTGCAGGGTCCGGCATAAAGCCTGGCCGGATTTTAAAAAATAGAAAATAAATAAGAGCTATACATGTTTTTGATTAAAAAAAAAAAATGAAATGAAACTCATAATAAGTGGGTATTTTTATTATTACTGACAATCATATTTAGGTTTTGTAAATTACGCCAGTTAGATGACCGCCATTACATTTGATACATTCAGCCAGGCGTCTGGAAAATTCCTGCGTAACACCATTTAACATGTTCAAAGGGATATTTTGAATGCAGTGTCAGATTCGATCTTTTAGGTCTGCAACTGACTGTGGTCGACTAGCATACACTGTGTTTTTGAGATACCCCCACAAAAAGAAATCTGTGGCGATAAATCTGGTGACCTTGCCAGCCAACGAAAAAGATGACTGGGAAATGCTTGTCGCAGCATGGACTGACGGGCTATGTGGGCAGTTGCTCCATCTTGTTGAAACCATATAAGTCTCTTATTTCTATTGGCCAAGTCTGGAATGTTCAGTTAGCATCTGCACATAAAGATCACTATTAATAGTAATAGGATGCCTGGTGCCAAAGCATTCCTAACAGCTGATCGCCAAGGGCTGCTCAGCAATGCGTTGCGGACTTCTTGAATTTGTTCAGGTATCTGTTGAGTTCTTGGACAACCAGTAGACTTGTTATTAAGGCAATTAGCGGTTTCCTTACATTTTTTTTACCCACCTCAAAATTGTTTTGTCCTCCAGTCTTATCACAGGGGTGCAACTCAAACTGGCAATGAAACTTTTGTTTTACAGTAAAAGACATTCTTCACTTTTAAAATAAGTTTCAACGGTGAATGCGCGATGTTGTGTTTGCCAAGAAGCCATTGTTAAAAATGACCGTTTGTCTGCTTCATCTCTGACGTCATGTTCTTTTTTTCACACGTATTCAGTTTCTGCACACTACGTCACTTAAATCTAGCTATGCTTTATGCTGGACCCTGTAGTTGTTCTATTTGTGGATTTATCCTTTTCCATTCTCCACAGCATACAAAGACATATCACTGAATATCAACACATAACTATATCAATACCACTAAGACATCAGCAAATCATCAATGTTGCTAAATTTGACTGAAAGTGGCACAAATGGGAATATGGATTTTGAAACATCCAAAAATGTGTCAGAATAAATGATATAAAAAATGATTAAAATAAAACAGCAGCATGCAACCATAGATTAACTTCTATAATCTCACCAACAGAATAATCAGCAAAAGATATAAACCTTAGCTAAAAGAATGTCTCTACGGTATTAGCATTTCACATATTACAGCTACCATATTGGTTTTTAACCTTTTTCTTTTTTTTCTGGCTGTGGATCACTCATTAAAAAGCCACAAACAGACCCAGATAATGCTAAGACTTCTTTTTAATTGACCCAATCCTTTTGCTGATCCATGGACCCCCAAAAATCCTTCTGTGGACATCACAGGTCTAAAATATGATCGCATTTAGGTGTATTTTTTGTGTGTGATATCAGTCTAACAGTAAGTGTGGTTTTACTCCATAGCAATGACATATTACATATTTATGTAATATATAAAGTGTTAGTAGTGGATCCTTACTACTCAAATTAAGCAACTTCATGTGGTATCAGTCAAACATCAATCCACACTTGAGCTGCAATCTTGTACAACAATATGCACTTTAATCATCAAATTCTACAACACTCTGCACTTTAATCATCAAATTCTACAACAATCTGCACTTTAACAATCACCTGCTACAACAATTTAGACATAACATAAATCAACTGCTACACTTTACACATCAATTACATAATATCAATCAACTGCTACAATTTACACACCAACTACACAATATCAATCAACTGCTACAACAATTTACACACTAGCTACATAATATCAATCAACTGCTATAACAATTTACACATCAACTACATAATATCAATCTACAATTCAACTGTCAACTTGTACAACAATCTAAAAACCAACTACCAACTTTTATATCAATAAGCAGGTCAATTATTACTTCTATAAACTGACACCTCTAGCATCAAATTCTACTACAATCTACATCTTAAATACTTTATACAACAGACATCAACCTCAGAAACAAAATCGTATTTTAACCATCAACTTCTATAACACTTAACAGCTCAACCATCAACTACTATTACACCACTTAACAGCTCAACCATCAACTACTATTACAACACTTAACAGCTCAACCATCAACTACTACAACACTTAACAGCTCAACCATCAACTACTACAACACTTAACAGCTCAACCATCAACTACTACAACACTTAACAGCTCAACCATCAACTACTACAACACTTAACAGCTCAACCATCAACTACTACAACACTTAACAGCTCAACCATCAACTACTACAACACTTAACAGCTCAACCATCAACTACTACAACACTTAACAGCTCAACCATCAACTACTACAACACTTAACAGCTCAACCATCAACTACAACAACACTTAACAGCTCAACCATCAACTACAACAACACTTAACAGCTCAACCATCAACTACTACAACACTTAACAGCTCAACCATCAACTACTACAACACTTAACAGCTCAACCATCAACTACTACAACACTTAACAGCTCAACCATCAACTACTACAACACTTAACAGCTCAGTAACATCTGATCTTAGTTTTTGCAGTGAAAACACAACTGATGCTTCTCAATAAACAAGATCACAGAAAGTAAAAAAACTTATCCCATGTGGACATCTTGATTTGTTTAACTGATTATCAACATCAGGAGCATGTGAGTAGCACAGCTGCTGAGATCTGGCTTCTCATGGAGAAAGAAATGTGTTTAAGCAGATCTGGAAAACTCTATGATCAGACATGCTGCAGCAGACAGAAAGTGATACCTGACATTTGCGTTTGGAGCAATACCTCTTCTAAAAGGAGAATAACCATCTGCATGGTCAGGCGCACCTGAGTACACTTTACACATGGCTGTCAGTGTATTAAGAAGAACTAGAAAACTCCCGTATAAACCTGCTTCATATATATGGGGCCACATTAGAGTTATTAGTTGGCAGCACAAATAAGGAAAAAAAAAAGACACCCAACAACGCACAAAATGGTTGGGACTTCTTCTTATTCTTCTTCGTTCGCATAAGTTGGGACAATATGAGAGCTAACAGAGAGACTAAAACAGGTTCCACGAAAAACAAGTTAAAAAAAAAAAAGATAAAAATACAATCTAGCTGTAAGATATAATACAACTAGGCTAATTTTGCACACAACCAAGATAAGCTGTGTGCACGTATTACAGCAATATTCTCCTGATCAGTTCTGAAAGCTTTAAAGACTTGACTTTTCCTGACAAGTCTCTCATCCAGCTACCAGCCAGATGATTCTGATGATGAGCTTTCATCATCACCATCATCTGAAGATGATGACAATGACAACAATGATGTGAAAAACTTCCTCAAACGTGCTCCAGGCCTGTTCTTGTTCTGTTGTTGAGGGCTGTCATCATCATCTCTTCTATAAGAGACAGCTCCTGAACTACAAACATCTTTAGTGCTACTGTTGTCTACACAGGCATTCACCCCTGTCTGTATGTTGGTCTGCCTACCACTGCCACCATCAACGGTAGCAGATACTGCTGATTCACCATCACCGCCAGCATCTGCCTCATCTTCTGTGAGCACTACCCCGCTGGGCTGGGCAGGAACACGTCCTCCTTGGAAGAGCTCTGAATACTGATCAAAATAGTTGTCTACGTAACACAATTCATCATCAGCTCCAACTGCAGTATCCAGTGGCTGGTGAGAACCATGACGCTGATCACGACCGCAGCCTTCATCATCAGCTCCAACTGCAGTATCCAGTGGCTGGTGAGAACCATGACGCTGATCACGACCGCAGCCTTCATCATCGTTTGTGTTAGCAGTGTTTAGATCGCTACCCAAAGACAATTCTCTTCTCCCATTGGATCTTACACAGTCTGACAGGACAAGCCCAGAATCTTGAAAGTGACCGGTGCACACAGGGCTGCCAAGGTTGTCATACAAGCTGACAAGCCCAGCTCCAACATCGTCATGAGTGTGACATGAAAGAAGCAAGCGGTTATCTCCGTGCAGAGACCCATGAGATGACTCGGTGTGACTGTCTGACTCTCTCATGTTTCTCACTTGGTTCTGCCCGTACAGGCTCTCGCTACCACCGTCTGTGTGGACATGCTCAAAACCAGTTTTTAAGTCTTCAATATCTGTCACAGGGTTCCTTGTGCTAATATTTCCATGATGAGACCTTGCTGATCTTTGTCTTGCTCTCATATGATCATTATTATGATTATCATATAATGATCCAATCTGACTATCTGTAGTGGCTAAATCAATACTCCTTGGCTGGTTACAAGGATTGAAATCTGGATCTCTAAAAAGGACTCTTGGTCTTTCAACATTAGAATGCAAAGCACTTTGATTGTCCATATTATTTTTTGTCCCATGTCCAACTGCACAACTGATGACATTTAAATTATCATAAAAAGTTGGTGGAGATCCAACAAGTGGTTGGTCACCAATAGTTTGGTCAAGCCCTCTTATGTGTCTCTGGCCAGTTTGTTTTCCTCTGGAATGAGGCTGAGATTCTGCTTGGGTGAAGGAGCTATAAAGCGCTTTGGGCACTGTTGAATCTACTTCAATGGAAGGAAATGATGCTCTAGAAGATTGATTGCCCATGTCCTTTCTTCTATCAGAGGTAGGAACACACTCTGATACTCTGGAAGGTTCTCTGTCCATGTTCCTTCCACCACCACGGGGAACACAGTCCTTTGACGATGACTGGGACTGTAGAGCATCTGACAATCTGTTTCCTTGTGGAGGGTCAGAGACATGATATAAGCTTTGATCAGTACATGGCCCAGCCCTGATGTTCTTGACAGCTGTGTCTCTGGTAGCATGTGCTGCAGCATCACCACCAGAAATCTCCCCATCATCGCTGTCATCTGTGGACTCAGAGTCTGATAAGATAATTGACCTCAAAAACTGGGTCATAAGCCAGCGTTTTGGTTTCCCTGAAGAACCCTGCTGACCTACTTTTCTGTCACTCTGGCTGGAATGAGAACTTGAACTGGAGCCATCATCAAAGGTAAATCTGCCAGCAAGTTTTCTGTTAACTTCTGCGTCTCTTACTTTCTGCTGACTCTTCAAAGCTGGATATTGTGTAGACCCAGAACTTCCTTCAGACTCCCTCTTGTTTCCTGAATCTCTTGTAACTCTACCAGCATTATAAGCCTCACTATTTAATGCAGGTGAGATTCTCTGAGAACTGTATGTCTCCTCCACTGTGCTGGATGTTTGGGGATTATAGTGAAAGTGAGGTCTAGCTTGTCTGTCTAGCAAGTCAGCTGGGTGCCTTTCATCTTCAGCAGACATTCCCCCAACTGCACCCAGCTGAAAACTAGGATTCAGTTGTTCCTCATAAACTCTATCAAAACTAACTGACCTATCCAATAAAAGTTCTGCATTAGACATAGTCTGAGAGCAATTCTGACCAGGTGTGGTTTGAACCACATTCTCTGTCAGTGAAGGTGCTTGTTCCAAGCCAGCACCATGATCTATCTGATATGTGGTGGTAGTAGTGTCTCTAATGTCACCAGTCATGTGTGGTTCCAGATGATCAACTTCCCTAGCTGAACTGATGGTAACAGTATCTGGATGTGGTCTAAATATGGAGGATGAACTTGGATTTGATATCAGGACTGCATCTGCTGGCACATTCCTTGATTCTGATACAAAGTGATTACTGGAAGGATTCTCTTGTGGATCTATGATGGAAGCTGATGTGTGGGTTGCTGATAAAAGGGCAGCTGATGTACTGGGTGTGAGGGCAGCTGTGTGGGTGGCTGAAGCAGCTGATGTAAGGGGAACTGATGTAGCTGATGTGAGGGCTGTTGTGTGAGCAGCTGATGTGAGGGCAGTTGATGTAGCTGCAAGTCCAGTTGATGCAACTGATGTGAGAGCAATTGATGTGACTGATGTCTGGACTGTTGATGTAGCTGATGTCTGACTAGATGATGCAGCTGATGTGTTGTTGGGTACTGTAGCTGATATGTGGACAGCTGATGAGTCCGTAATGACAGCAGCTGATGTACGCCCAGTAGGAATACAAGATGATGGCTGCTGTGACTGTGTAAGTTGACCATCATCTGATGTAACAGGGTAGCTAGACTGCACATATAACGAAGCACCTGACTGTGGCACTGACTCTGCGTTACCACCCGCAAATAATGGTGCAGCAGCTCTAAGTGGGTCAGCCATCAAAGTCGCTGCTGTTTTGTAGGGCTGAAGATCATCATCAGAAGAGTCACTGCTATCATTTTTCTGTTGAATTTATTAAATCAGTCTCAAAATTAGAAGGATAAAAATGTTAAATATTAACCACATCAACACTTAGTACTTATGTAGTGCATGTGTCCTGCATTAGTACAGCTGTTCTAACTGCAGCAGTATGAGGCTCATGCCAAAAGTTATGAACAAAATTTTTTTTTTAAATCAGAATTTACAGACAGAGAAAATATAAATGTATCACCTTAAACTGCATCCTTTGCACTTCATGTAGAAGTCACATGACATCATCATCATGTGACCACATGGAGCAGAAACAAAATGGCAGGTGCTGAAGTTTTGTTTTGTTTTGTCAACGTGCTGTTACTGAGTTCCTCGTTAAAGAGGAAATCCCCACCTCTGAAATTCACCAAAGACTTCAACTTGCTTATGTGTGTATGGGTGCTAGCCGTGTTAGGAGGTGGGCGAAACATTTCAAAGATGGAAACACGGGCATCCAAGATATGCCTTGCAGCGGTCACCCTCAAACTGCCTCCACTGAATGCAACGTGGAAAGGGTTGACGACACCATTAAAGAAGACAAACGTGTCACAGTTTCTGAAATCGCTGTCAATCTTGGAATAGGACACAATGCAATACAGGAAATGATTGAAACCAGGCTACAGAAAAGTTTGTGCCAACTGGGTCCCACAGGAGAGAACGTCCAGAAAGCAGCGCGTCAGTGCCACAGGTCAGCTGGAACAGAATTCTACCGGGAGGGTATTTTCAAACTTGCAGAGCGATGAGAAAAATGTGTGCTGAGAAATGGAGATTATGTTGAAAAGTGAAGAAAAGTAGGCAGTTAAGGTGATACATTTATAATTTCTCTATCTATAAATTCTGATTTTTAAAGTTTTTGCTCACGACTTTCGGTATGACCCCCCAATATATGGTGCTCTAAAGAAATAACTATTTAATGCAATATCCAAAACAACAGTAATCATATGGGCTAACATTATGACAAGGATAGTTGGTCAACTGAATCAATAAGGTTATGACAAATCTAAACTGTTGGTTACTTGTATTGCTGGTCTGTAAGTGCTATACTGTTTGATACATTAGATAAAATAAATAATGATAAAAGCTACATTTTGATAAATCAGGGATAAATACTGATAAAAGCTACAGTTTGATAAATTAGGTATAAAGTAAATATTGATAAAATCTAACACTGTTTGATACATTAGGTAAAATAAATATTTATAAAAACTGCACTGTTGGTTATTTTAAGAACAGTCTATAATAAAAGCTATGATGTTAGATACACTCAGCAATGACTGACAAAGCAATACTCCTGCCTATATTCTGCAAAGCCTGTGATGAAATATGTGCTCACATCTGCACAGAGGAAGAGTACAAGACAAAAAGATAAGGTACAGACAGTAACAAACAGAAAAAACCCCAGCAGTTTTCTAACCCTCATGAACTTGAACAAATCCACCAGTTTGGAGAGCTTGAAATCTCGTGGAATCACTTCCACTCCATGACCGTTATCCACATTAACCTCCTCTCTACACTCTGGACACACAAGAGGCCGGGAACAATACAATCTGCAATGTTTCCATACATTAATGTTACGAGCATCAATATTTACCACACAATGTGTCTATGCAATTATCTTTGTATTTTTATATTTATATTTTTTTAAATCTATCTGTTTATATATACCGGTGTCTGAGTGGCGAAGTGGTTAGTGCACTGGTCTCTCATGGCGAAGGTCGGGGGTTCGAATCCAGCCAGCGGTACCCCCAGTCACCCAGCTGTAGAAATGGGTACCCGACTTCTTCTGGAGTTGGGGAATGAAAGGCAGCCAGGCGTGATACTGACCATATTACTCTCTAGTGTGCTGACAGGTCAAGGAAAATATGGGCACTAACACCATATCCCTATGTGCCTCTAAGGCATGACAGGGTTACCTTTACTACTTTTTTTATATATATCTCTGTCTTGTAAACATCTACATTAATTACATACAATCTAAACTGTCATTATGCAATTATAAATTGTTACATTGATCAAGACATAACAATGAATGTTTCCACAGTTGCATTAACCGGCAATTACCGGTAAACTACCAGTAAAAAAAAAAAAAATGAGAAAACCCAAAAATTTTGGAGGTTGTTAGTTATTGTCACTGGTTTAAAAACTTATTAAAAAGCAACCACATGAAATTGGTGGATGATAATTGGGCCAGTAGACTGATAATTGATTGGGTACATGGGAACCCAAATAGAAGATCTTGATTTTGCAGATGACATAACTCTTATCAGTTACAATGTGAAATCGAAGCAGGAAAAAACAGATTCCATGTCTTCCTTGGCTAGCAAAATAGGTCTTGAAATTAACAAAGACAAAACAAAGATAATGAAACTTCTCATTAATCAAGAAGGAAAAATATACATAGAAGGAACAGTTGTTGATGAAGTAAACCAATCTGCATACCTTGGCAGCTACACAGACCAGGATGGTGACACCAGGAAAGAAGTTAGAATTAGAATTGCAAAAGCAGCATTGTCCTTCAAAAACCTTGAGAACATATGGAATTCAAAAGTACTAAGCACAAAAACCAAGTTAAGATTATTCAATTTAAATGTGATATCCACCCTCATTTATGCATATGAAAGCTGGAAATCAACTAAAGAAATAGACAAGAAATTAGACTCTTCTGAAAACAAACGTGTAAGGAAAACACTTGGTATAAAGAGGAACAAACTCAAGAACAACGCAGAGATAAGACAGATGAGCAAAAAACAACAACCTGTCTCATGGGTGATCAGAAAAAGAAGATGGACATATGCAGGCCATGTGATGAGAAGAAACAATCAGAGAATACCAAAACAAGCTATCAAGTGAAGCACAAAAGGTTGAAGAAAAAGAGGTTGACCACGTGAAACTCTAAAGAGGACATTGTAAAGAGAAGCCAGTTTAGTGGGCATAACATACCTTGATGAAGTTGAAGGACTTGTCGAGAACAGGAAAACTTGGCAAACAACTATGCAAGCCCTATGTGACATTTAACAGCACAGTATGGATGTAAAATGTAAGACTGTTAATGGTCAATTTGCATGGAAGAGGATCAGCCAACTTTGGTATAGCATACAGCATTTTGCAAAACAGTAAATATCATGATAAACAAGGTAAGAAAAATTTCATACGAAATTTAATTTCTGCTGATGTTTGTAAACCGTGTTTACTTTTACATTTAAAAAAATATAAATAAGGCCCTAATGTGTTGAGAAAACCAATGTTTCAGAAAATACTTCATGCAAAGTGAAAGGCAGGTACAAGTGTTCATTCATTCATTCATTCATTTGCTTGTCCTTTGCAGAACTTTGCCTCCCTAACAGCACTCCTCTAGGCCTCTCAGTTATAAGCAAGATGGCCTGCTGGTGATGCATCCATTTGCAGATCATCAACGATGTCTTGCAGCCATATTCGCCTTGGTCTTCCTCTTTCTTTTTCCCATTATGCACCCTTCATAGACAGTTTTCTCTAGATTATCACAACATTTAATGTTTCCAAAGTATTTAAGTTTTCTCTCTTTAATCCTCTTTACTAGCCAGCCTTCTTCAATATTACGTTCTTGTAGTCTGGATATGTTTGTTCTTTTTGTGTCCTTGGTATTTGAAGAACTCTTCTGTAGCATTTACATTCAAAGGCTGTTTTGTTAAGTGTCCAGGTCTCACAGGCATAGGTTGCGATGGGAAAGATGCATGCCCTTAAAAATCTTATTTTTGTTGTTCTGTCTGTTCCTCTCCACAGCTTCTTTAGTTGTTTTACTTTCTGAAGAGCGATAGATGTCCTCCTTTTAATTTCCCTCATTGTATCTCCATTATTAGTTAGCAGTGATCCAAGATATTCAAAACTTTCCACTTCTTCCAATTTTTACTCATTGATACATATATCAGTGCCTTGTTTGTTTTGTCAGTTGTCATCAACTTAGTTTCCTTCACATTAAGATAGAGGTTTTGCTCTTCACTATTCTTACAGACTAACATAATTAGTTTTTCCATTCCTTTTTGTGTTGTGAACAGTAACACTGTGTCATCAGCATATCTAATCTCTGGTATTTCATAACCTCCAACTGTTATGGCATCGTAATATTCTTTGTCTACATCTTTCTAATATTCTTCATTATATTTTCAGTATACAAGTTAAATAAGTAAGGTGACAATATGCACCCCTGATGGACCCCTTGTTTTATGTCAAACCAAGTTTTTGTTTCACCATTTATTCTTACTGCTGCCTGTTGGTCTAGATACGGCAGTGATGTTAATTGTATCAAATGTGAAATCCCATTTTTTCCATTATTCCCAAAGTTTCTGGTGTTGTACACAATAAAATACCTTTGAGTAGTTTATAAAGGCTAAATATAGATTCACATTAAACTCTCTGCATTTCTCTATTATTAATATTATACTGAATATATAATCTCTTGATCCTCTTCCCTGACTGAAACCAGCTTGGACCATATTGACTTCTTCTTCTATTTTCTTACGAAGTCTACCCATTATGATTTTTAACAGAATTTTACTGGCATGACTTATCAGGGCAACAGTTCTGTAGTTTGTGAATAATTTCAGGTTACCCTTGGTACAAGTGTACTGGTAGCATCATCACCGTATCCATATAATTATCATCTACAAATGTACATTTACAGCAGTGTTTCCCAACCTATTTAGGATCATGCCCCACCTCAACGCCTCAAAGATTTTTATGTCCCCCTGTCCCATGTGTATCATGCTCCACCCCCCCCCCCCCACAGAATAATAGTCAACCAAGTTCTGAAAAATTATAATATATTCTAATTGCCCCATTCCCCCAAAATATTCCAACATTGAGAAACACTGATTTACAGTAAAATACAATATAAAATGTTTCTACTCTGTTCAGTTGCACCTATGTTCATTCTACACAATCTGAAATATTTCATAGTTATCCTGTATAACATAAAACATACCCGTGCAACTCTGTGCTCCGGTCCAGCATTGTTTTCAAGCAAACATGACAGTATGAGTGGCCGCATGGAAGTCTGCGCGGCTGCTGAAACAGCTCCATACATATAGGACAGGTGAGCTCCTCTTTCATATCTCTGTGAGACATTTTCACATGTGGGCTTGACAACTGCTCATGCAATGGACATTAATAGCCAGCACCAGAGTGCCAGCGCATGCTGTTGTAGCACTTCCTGTCACTTAATCTGGATTTCACAATGAAAGTACTTTTAACTATAAGACATTCCTCAAATATATATTTAAAACCACTTTTAACTATAAGACATTCCTGAAATAAATATTTAAAAAGAAGTAGCAGTGATTTTTTCAAATATCATGGACACAGAAAAGAACAAATATATCCATACTACAAGAACTTAAGAGTGAAAAAGACTAGCTAGTAAAGAGGATTAAACAGAGAAAACTTAAATACTTTGGACACATTAAACATCATGATAATCTAGAGAAGACCGTCTTGGAAGGAAACATAATGGGAAAATGAAAGAGAGGAAGACCAAGGCAAAGATGGCTGCTCCCCTGGGAACAACTGTGTTAAGAGCACACTTATCTTAACATAGTGTTTGTGAGACAGGGAACATAGATCTGTTTGCTTAAAAACTCTGACCTACCTCTGTAGCCCAGAAATTCATAGCAATCAACACTAATTGTAATTGTTATTTTTATCAAATGTAATGTCAGGTTGGTGGACGGATGGGGACATGGAGATCTCTGGCGGGGATGAGGGAAGTCTGGTGTGAAACCAATGAATCCAGGACGTGACAAGCCTATGGGTCTTTACAACAATGGCTATCAGAATGATGTAAACAAAACAGAGCCAGTAGACTATGGGTGGCGGGGAATGGATATCATTGAAGCACTCATCAGATTCCTCATCTCAGAGTCATAGTGTCTTTGTGGAACTGTCTCAAAACCATCTGACATGGAGAAGGGGCTTAAGTACAGCCACCAGAGGCTGGAAAACAAAGTTCTGGCCAGGCCAGCCACACTGTCTTTCATGGCAGTCCGAGCAAGACCACAGTCTGCCCTAGCAAGGAAAGGTGCTGAAGTCGGAGTTACCCAGCCAAAAGGCGCATCGCAAAAATCAGGGTAACACGCATTATCGCTAATGAAATGTCTCTATCTGCAGTTTTCAAACATGGTGCTCGCCCTGTGAAGACTAACCAGGCAGGTGCAGCGCCGGGCCCCCTGCCTCGAAAGGGTCCACCCAATGCTACTGGAGGTCCTCTCAGTTCGTCTTTTGATATGTTTCTTTTTCCTAATTTAATTTGTATATTTGTACTAAATCAAGTGTGTGGGAAGAATGAAAGATGGAGTGATGAAGGGCAGAATGTAAGATGGGCCTGCGTGCCCAATTCTTTACCCTTGAAAAATAAAGATTATTCATTCATTCATTCATTCATTCATTCTTGTGGAGTCAGGAGACATGAGAGTAGAGCTACTGGCCAAAAAATACAACAGAAGAAAACAACCAAAAAGCAAGAACTTAAAATAATGCAGTGGAATGCTGAGGGTGTCAGCAGTGTTAGATATGGCTATAGCAAAAAGGTTGAACTAGAGAACATACTTTTTGCAGAGCAGGTAAGTTTATGCTGCATACAGGAGACACACCTAACCAAAGATGCCGCCTTTAAAATCAGAGGCTACCAGTGTTTTAGATCAGACCGACAGGACAGAAGAAAAGAAGGAGTACTCACACTTGTTAAGAATAACATCCGCATATGTCAGGTGGGAGTGTACATGGAAGGAGCCGAATACCAGATGATCCATCTAAAAAGTAGTAATACAGATTTCCACCTCCTTAACTATTACTGTCCTAATGACCGCCCACTTGCTTTAGGAACAATCCCACACAAAGAGAGACTGATGGTCTGTGGTGATTTTAACAGCCATTCCCAGAGCTGGGGCTATGACCACATAGACAAGAGAGGAGAGGAAGTTGACAGCTGGCAGGATGATAATGGATTTCTCCTGATCAACCAGCAAATGGATCCCCCAACATTTTACTCAAGGGCTTGGCATACAAAATCAACACCAGATCTAGCATTCCACTCTCCAGATCTGAAGTGGAACATTACACGTGAAGTTGGAAAACAACTTGGAGGTAGCGACCATCGACCAGTCTTCCTGACAATAGAAAATGAACTCCTTAACACCAGTAGCCCTCTCCCCAGATGGAACTATAAAAAAGCAAACTGGACAATGTACAGACATCGTACAGGTATCCTGGTGGGACAGCTGTCCATAGAAGGTAAGGATATTAACAGCATAGTGAAGGAATTCAATGCTTGTATCCTTCAGGCCGCTCGTGAAACCATTCCCAGAGGAGCTCGCAGGGACTATAAACCATACTGGTCTAGTGAGCTGGGAAAACTCCATGATGACGTGGAAGCAGCTCGAAAGCAAGCAGAAATTAGACCATGCCAAGAACACCACAATAATTACCAACATTCTAAGGCCAAATTTCAGAGAGCAAAGCTGCAAGCCAGACGGGAAAGTTAGAGAGAGAAAACAGAGTCCCTAATCTTTGAAAAGGATGGAAGGAAACTGTGGAAACTAATCAAACAGTTAAATGATGAGAGTACTGGAAGAAGTACAAAGGTTACACTAATAGAGGATGGGAAAACTCTTACAGGTAAGCAGGTAGCAGATCACTTTGCTCGCATGTTTGCACAAGACTGCAACATTGATATCCATTCAGAGAAAGAGCGTACAGTGCGCATCGAGCCACAGAAAAAGGAGGAACAAGTCAGAAAAGTGGAGGTCATGGATGCACCAATCACTCGCAGTGAGTTAGACCTAGCAGTTAGTAAACTGAAACCAATGAAATCACCAGGACCAGATGGAGTGTCCAATGAAATGATCAAGAACCTGGGAATGGCAGCAATGGGAAAGCTGTTGGATATTTTCAATATGTGCTAGCACAGGTAAGTTACCTCAAATCTGGAAGGAAGCAAGCATGGTACCACTGCTAAAACCAGGGAAAAACAGTGATACTGCCTCCAGCTACAGGCCAATCAATCTCACTAGCTGCCTATGCAAAATGATGGAACACATCACTGACCTGAGGCTAAAATGGTATCTAGAAAGTGAAAACCTTCTCGTTCCACAACAAGCAGGATTTAGGCAGTACTACAGTACGGAAGATCAAGTGACCTATCTCTCTCAAGAGATTGAGGATGCATTCCAAGAGAAAAACCTTGTACTAGCAGTGTGGATAGACCTGAAGAAAGCCTTTGATAAAGTATGGAAAAAAGGTCTGCTGTGGAAACTAAGAAACTGCAATGTGAATGGAAGACTGTACAACTGGATAAAGTCCTATTTACACAATAGAAGAGCAAGAGTAGTAACGGATGGACACAAAAGCCAGAAAGTACTTCTGCGACACGGTGTACCACAAGGAGGAGTCCTTTCGCCTACACTATTCCTTGTATTCATTAATGACCTGGTCAAGGAACTTCCCTATGGAATCAAAACGGCACTGTATGCAGATGATCTGGTCATGTGGTGTACAGATGAATATGCGACAGTTGCTACATAGAGACTCCAAAGAGCAGCAGACATCTTGACATCATGGACAAACAAATGGTGTGTAAGTATCAACACAGAGAAATCAAGTACCACTCTGTTCACCCTCTCATCTAAACAGAAAGCAGGTAAGATCTTTGTAAATGAAATATCCTTAAGGATGGACAACCAACCCACTTACTTAGGAGTGACTCTTGACTCAAAACTGATGTGGAAGCAACACATCAACAGTGCAGAAGCAAAAGCCAGAAGAAAACTAGCCATATTAAGAAAATTGAGTGGAACCACATGGGGAGCTAGTGAAAGAATCCTCAAGAATGTATATCAGCAAAGTATTCTACCACATTTAGAATATGGCTCAACATCTTGGTGCACAGCATCAAACACTACGCTGCATAATCTAGACAAGGTTCAAAATCAGTCACTACGGATTATCACAGATGCCATTAGGTCCACCCAATAGTAGAAATGCAGAAAATAGTTGGTGTTCAACCGCTAAAGGAACGTAGAGACACAAAGGTCATGACCATGGGAGAAAAATTCCTTAGCTCTGTAAGCCATCCCCTGAAGGAGAGATTCAATAACTTGGCATTAGGACGGCTTAAAAGAAGCAGCTTCATTCATCAGGCCAAGCGTATGCGTAAGCTGATACCTGACCTTCCAACTGTAGTCGCTCCATTATCATCTGTACCAGAGCATACACCATGGAAAGAAGCAGATTATACACAAATAACTATTCAGACTGAAGTGAAAGGTGTGCAGAATGGTGAGATGCAGAGCAGTCTTGTAAGATCAACAGCCACACTTAGTGTTCTAGATGACAAATATCCATGTGACACCTGGATACGTGTGTATACGGATGGATCTGCACATAATGCCATAAAGAATGGAGGGGCAGGAGCATATATTGAATATCCAAACAACACCATTGACAAGATTTCCATACCCATGGTAAATACTGCAATAACTTTGATGCAGAAGTTAGGGCAATTATTGCTGCAGTTGAAAAACTATCAGACTCCAGAATTGATACATGTCCTGTAGTAATTCTCACAGATGCAAGATCAGTACTGGAAGCTCTTCAGTGCAACAAACTACCAGACCTTAAAGATACCTTGTCAAAAATTGGCTTACAACATGGAGTCACTTTGCAATGGATTCCCTCCCACTGTGGGATACCAGGCAATGAGAAAGCTGACCATCTGGCCAAAGAGGGCATTGAAATGGAGCAACCAGACATACCAATCACCTATAATCAGAAGAAAAGCATGATAAAAACCTACAGGAAGCCACAAACACCACCACATGATGACCATCGCATGCTAAACAGAAAGTACCAGTTGGTAAAACATGGATTCCATCTGGGAAAACCGAGCTGCCAACCGAAATGTTCACATCTACTTAAAACTTTTTCCATAGATCACTGCTACTTCCTTCAAACAGCTTGTATTAAAACAATAATCAGGTACTTGTTTTCTTACTTACCTCGAAAATGTCTCTTACAAATAAAGTACAGCTACACTGGGGCATATGCTGGAGTTTTAGGAGGAAGTAAAAAAAAGGAAAAAAAAAAAGGAGGAAAAGTCAACAACAAAGAAAAAGAAAAGTAAACTGGTTATGGCACACAACTACCACCAAATATTCCAGATGAGAGCAAACAGCCAAAGACAGAACTGCCAAAACTGTCATACAAGCTGAGATGACCAGACAGTACTAGAAATAGTTTTACCACAACCATTATCACACCTGTCTTACAAATATAGATAGCTGTAAGTGATCAATCTTACAAGGTAAAGGTCAAGGTAATCCTGTTATGCCTTAGAGGCACATGGGGATATGGTGTTAGCGCCCACATTTTCCTCGACCTGTCAGTACACTAGAGGGTGATAAGGTCAGTATCACGCCTGGCCGCCTTTCCTTCCCCAACTCCAGAAGAAGTCGGGTACCCATTTCTACATCTGGGTGACTGAGGTGCCTCCAGCCGGATTCAAACTCCCAACCTTCACCATGAGAGGCCAGTGCACTAACCACTTCGCCACATCTTACAAAAATCTTACAAAAAAGTTATCTTACAAATACAGATACTTGTAAGTCATCACTGCAACATTCTTCTGTCAGCCATGACATTAGGCAAGAACTTGTGAAAGACTGGATTACATGGAAAGCAACTCTGCTCAAGGTTGCAGCATCATTTAAAGAGGAAATGAGTGCCAAACTTGAAGTCAGAAGATGCAAGGATAAGGAAACTGGACCTTGCAACACTGACACCGTTACTGTGGCCAGTTATGTAAATCCAACACTGATACTGTTACTGTGGCCAGTTATGTAAATCCAACACTGATACTGTTACTGTGGCCAGTTATGTAAATCCAACACTGATACTGTTACTGTGGCCAGTTATGTAAATCCAACACTGATACTGTTACTGTGGCCAGTTATGTAAATCCAACACTGATACTGTTACTGTGGCCAGTTATGTAAATCCAACACTGATACTGTTACTGTGGCCAGTTATGTAAATCCAACACTGATACTGTTACTGTGGCCAGTTATGTAAATCCAACACTGATACTGTTACTGTGGCCAGTTATGTAAATCCAACACTGATACCGTTACTGTGGCCAGTAACACTGATAAGAGTCAGCTATGAGTAAAGCTCTCAAACAAGATGAAACCCATTTGGCATTTTGCGCCTTTCTTACAAGGAGGATTTTTTTTTAAAGCTAAGTGTTTAATTTTTCATCTATTTTCCGTGTGTTTTTTTTTTATAATGTATCCCTTCAAAAAGGCATTTCACCAAAATACTGGATTGATGCATGTTCTTCATTTATACGTACTCATTTTAACTTTCTGCCATTCTCGTTCCTGCCCACTTTCCTCATTCTTTCCATATTTTTGTAAAACTGAACCATAGAGATGGTTCTTGACAAAACCTACTACAGCTAATACATGTCCGCTCCAAAACCATCTCCTTGGACAAAAAGTACTTCTTCGTGTTTGTGTGCGAGTGTCTAGACGTAAGGAAACAAGACAGTGTCACGAGTGTAAGGCTGAGGAATGTAGCTTACTTCAAACAGGGGAAAACTTGGAAGCGCTTCACTTTTGTTTGTTTGATTTTTTTTTTAACTGTGAAGGCCGGATCACGCTTCATTTGCTTTGTTGCTGTGTACGTCTACCTTATACTTAACCATGTTCTCACAGTTACATACAAACAAACAAAAAAGGATGGAACACACGACCTAAAACAAACTGTTTCAGAAATGTGCTTTTTAAAATACTGTATCTACGTACAAATTGCAAAAAAAATGGCCCATAAAAAATAGTTTAGTGCTTATCAAAACAGTTTACTTTATCAAAAACATCTAAAAAGTTTCTGTCAGTAACCTAACTTTCACCTACCTGCAGGTGATGGAAGACTGAATTTTATAAAACATGGCGGTATAGCAACACTTACGGATGAAATATCGAACCTAAAATTTTAATTTCATTCGAAAACAAAAGATACAACTTTTTTTAAAAGTGAAATTGGGTTGGATATTTCTGCTTGAATTAGCTTTAATTATAATGCAACATACGTGATTATATTGTAATTTTACTGGATTTTATTTTCTTCGGGATTTTTTTTTCTTACTTTTAACAAACCAGATTCCAAAGTTCTGGCACCGATCCTATAGCCCATCCCAAGAAGAGGATGGGAATGCATCCTCATAACTAAACATCCACAACACCTTTCATGCCAAGCTTTCTTTAATCTGAAGCCCTTGGGGGCAGATTTTATAGGGTTCTTGAACCTGTCTGGGAAACACTTACATCGTTGTTTTCATTATTTTTAATTCACGCAAGAATGAGAAATGCCGTCATACAATTGTGTGTGTGTGTGTTTTTTTTTTTTTTTTAAAGATCGCTGAACCGATTTCGTCATTTTCCAGCTTTTGGTTTTTTTTTTAGTCTCTACTGACAGCGTGGACTCGATGTTTTCCCATACAGTGATAGAGTCTCTAGGGTAGTGGTTCCCAATTAACAAAAGTCCGCGTACCCCTGCTTTTTTTTTCAAAATCCAAGCCACGGACATCCATTATTTGGAAAAGTTTCATATCTGTATAGTAGCTCATCCATTCATTCATTTGCATGTCCCTTGCGGAACTTTGCCTCCTTAACAGCTTACTGTAGACCTCTCGGTTGCTGCTGATGCATCCATTTCCAGATCATCAGCGATGTATTGCAGCCGTCTTCGCTTTGGTCTTCCTCTCTTTTTCCCATTATGTACCCTTCCAAGACGATCTTCTCTAGATTATCATGACGTTTAATGTGTCCAAAATATATCTCTCTTTAACCTCTTTACTAGCCAGCCTTCTTCAATATTAAGTTCCTGTAGTACATATATATTTGTACTTTTTTGTGCCCATGATATTTGAAGAACTCTTCTGTAGCATTTACATTCAAAGCATTTATGTGTTTCTCAGTTGTTTTGTTAATGTCCAGGTCTCACAGGCATATGTTGCGATGGGAAAGATGCATGCCCTTAAAAATCTTATTTTTGTACTTCTGTCTGCTCCTCTCCACAGATTCTTTAGTTGTTTTACTTTCTGAAGAGCGATAGATGTCCTCCTTTTAATTTCCCTCATTATTAGTTAGTAGTGATTCAAGATATTCAAAACTCTCCACTTCTTCCAGTTTTTCCTCATTGATACATATTTCAGTTGCCTTGTTTGTTTTGTCAGTTGTCATCAATTTAATTTTCTTTGCATTAATATAGAGGTTTTGCTCTTCGCTGTTCTTAAAGACTGACATAATTAGTTTTTCCATTCCTTTTTGTGTTGTAGACAGTAATACTGTGTCATCAGCATATCTAATCTCTGGTATTTCATAACCTCCAGTTGTTACTCATTCATTCATTTGCATGTCCCTTGCGGAACTTTGCCTCCCAAACAGCACTCCTGTAGGCCTCTCGGTTGTGAGCAAGATGGCCTGCTGCTGTTGCAACATCGTAGTACAACACCGACGCTTTAGCACGAACCTGGCTGGCTGGCTGTTTATAGGCTTCGCTCGACGGATAAACCACTCGCTTCTGCATCTTAACACCTTAACTCTCGCCGCCCGAAAAGGGAGTGAAAACCTTTCTCCCCACTCATGGAACTCGAGAGCGCTTTTTCGCCAAAAGAACTGTAAGTCTGTTTAAAACCCTTGTTACAGGACGGTGGAAGATGAAAAAAAAAAAAGAATACTTTTCATGTAATTGGCGGTTTCACGCCAGAAATGCAGATGAAACCACTGACAACAATTATTGAGGAAAGACGCTGACGATGGTTGGGACATGTGCTCCGAATGACTGACAACTCACTACCAAAAATAGCACTAAGATGGACACCACAGGGGAACAGAAGTAAGGATAGACCAAAATAGACATGGAGAAGAACAACAGAGAGGATGTTGAGCAATAGAAGGCTTACCTGGGCAAGAGCAGAAAAAAAAAGGCAAAGGACAGGCATTTGTGGAAAACCCTCGTGGAAGGCCCATGTGCCCTGGGCACTTAAGGTTCAGAGAGAGAGAGAGAGAGAGAGAGAGAGAGAGAGAGAGAGAGAGAGAGAGCTGTGTCACGCAGAAAACAAATGACGATATCACTACATCAAGGTCTCGTATTAGAAATACGCTGGGCAAACATATCTTATTGCCTTCTTGCTTACATTCCCATCTCTGGACTTCCTTGTTTGTTACTGGTAAGCGATATAATCTTTTCAGTTACCATTTCTTACATCGGTGACAAGGCACAATGAGAAAGGGATCCAAATACAGAATCGCTCATGGGCCCAAAGGGCTTTCCTTGTTTTAAAGAGAGAGAGAGAGAGAGAGAGAGAGAGAGAGAGAGGGAGGGGGAAGAAAGAGAGGGAGAGAGAGAGCTTCAAGGGAAAGATGGTTCTAAAATGTTACATTGAAAGTGGGTCCTATACAATCAAGTCAGTGGAACGATCACTGGAGACAACAGAGAGATGCAGTTTCTTATAAGAATGTTAAGAGTTCCATGGACAGCTGAAATGACAAACAGGGAATGTCCAACTAAAGCAAATGAAGAGAGTAACATAAGTACATCAATAGGAAGAGGACAGTCATCATTCATTGGACATTTAATGAGAAGGGGAGGGCTTGAAAATATTATAACAAACAAAAACAAAAAAAGCGAGGAGAGAGATAGGGAGAGATGAAGGAACTTGGGGGGGGGGGGGGGGGGGGGAGAACGCCCATCATCTAATACGATGAAACAAATGAAAAGTCAGCAAAGACCCTGATGGAAATTATGAAAAACTGAAATCAATGGAGAAGCATGATCATCAATGCTTGCTGGTACGTACTTGAAGTCAATATGGTCCAAGCTGGTTTCAGGCAAGGAAGAGGATCAAGAGATCATATATTCAATATAAAATTAATACTAGAGAAATGCAGAGAGTTTAATGTGAATCTATATTTATCCTTTGAGACTGCTCAAAGGCATTTGATTGTGTACAACACCGGGAAACTTTGGGAAATAATGGGGGAAAATGGGATTTCCAACACATTTGATACACTTAACATCACTGCTTTATCTAGATCAACAAGCAGCAGTAAGAATACATGGTGAAACAACAACTTGGTTTGACATAAAACAAGGGGTCCGTCAAGGGTGCATATTGTCGCCTTACTTATTTAACTTGTATACTGAAAATATAATGAGGAATGTTAGAGAAGATGTAGACATCGACAGTCTCGAAATTGGCCCATCTCTCTCAAAGAGTACCAGGTCTGCAGTATGTAATGTGCGTTGGTTGTCGGAGCCGCGCTTTCTTCTCGTTCGTTAGAGCAGAGAGAGAGCCAGCAGCCGTCGTAGGTGGTTAAAGGAAATGAAACGCCGCCGGGGTCGAAAAGGATCCGCTCTGAGTAAAGCTCTGTCTCCCTTGCCCCGCGTCGGTATGTCGGCAGATATCCGACTAAGGTTCGGTGAAGAAAGCTATCTGGTTGATCCTGCTAGTAGTCATATGCTTGTCTCAAAGATCCCGCTGCGGCGAAATTCTTCAGCTGCCGTGCGTGGAGGAAACTCCTCCCCGCCAATGAAGAAAAATGCGATTAGGGTTGCCGCGCAAAGCCGCCGTGGAAATGGTAACGGAAAGAATTATATGAAGTAACCAGTAGTATCGAGGTCAGTACTATTCAAATCACGGCACCTCTACTCTAGAGGCCGGCCAGGTCCTATATACTCCCATACTGAGGCAGACTGCATAAATCGGCTTAACCCAAGGGTTAAACTAAGACATTGCTGCGCGTGAAGTGAAACTCCTCCCGGCCAATGAAGAAATGCGAAAAAGAAATTAGGGTTGCCGTGCAGCGCCGCTGTGAAATCTTGGTAATATAAGCGAACGAAGAAGAAGAAGAAATAGACTTACAGCTACGATCTTAATGATTTACCTCAATGTTTTCCAGGCTTGTTCGAGCTGCCATCACCCCTGTTCTCTCAGGCCACATCCTCAACCCACCCTCTTCTCCACCCACCCCATTCCCCAACACACACATACCCCACCCACTCCCCAACACACAGAGACCCCACCCCACACCCCCGTTATGTACTATTTGTATAATAACCTATTAAACCAGGATATGCATGACACGACTGAAAGTTCAGCAAGAAAAACCAATTTATTTAACAATATGAAATGAAGGAGCACATTTATAACTCACCTACTGCGTTATTTTCTCAGCTTTTGTGAGAGATGAGTTCCATGCAGGGACACAACTTTCTCAATATGAAGTTGAAAAGTGCTAAGAAGGAAGGGGTTACTGCCCCCGACTGCTGCTTCGTTTTCCTTCAACGACCCCCTTTTCTTCCATTGCCCCCTTTTTTTCCTTCATTGCCCACTGGTCCTTTCCAATGCCCACAGCGAAACACCGAAATTTATCTACTTCTGCTATCGTCATAGTCTTGACCAGCGATTGCGCTAGGATTTGTTTTCGAAACTGGTACAACTGTACCTCTTTCACCTTGCATGAAGTTCATTCATGTAGCATGTCCTTTCCAGAACTTTGTCTCTCTCTCTCACAGCCTCCCTGAATGCAATAGAGTCCTACGCAAGTTGACCAGTGTCTCACAATGGCACATTCAGACTTTTCTGTGATGTCCCGAGTCCACCTGCGACGAAGTCGTCCCTTTTCTCTTGACGAAGTACTTTCCAAAATACCTGTTTCGTCGATATAACATTCGGTACCTTTCATTTCAATGTAAAATTAGACACACTTTACACACACCACTGGGAATTGAATGTTCTGGTGGGTTCCCCCCCCCCCCCCCCCAACCTTATTTGCAGCGAGATTTAATATCGGGTTGAATGACAACAATCATACCAGGAGTATGATCGAACTGGGGAAGGAGAGGGGAAATGGGCGGTTTTTTTTTTAAATAAACGAAATTGTTTAACGTGCATTATCCACAAGCAGCGTGTGACTGGCCCCATCAGCAGGTGCAAACTTCAGTGGGTGTTGGAACGGAAAGCGGAGCACGTATGGGAATGTCTGGAGTGCGGGGGATGCCGGTCTCTGATTACAGATTTAATCTCTACAGAATGCTCACACGCTGGCTGATTCTCCGCCATACAAACTGTGCATCATCTGTCTACTGGCTCGATTGCCCTCCTTGCCTTTTTACTAGATTTTAAAAAAAAATAATATAAACCAGTTATGGCAACCGACAACGTCCAAAAGTTTCAGTTTCTCTCTTTTCTTTTATCTGTCATTTATTGATAATTGCCTAAGAACAGTGAAGAGCAAAACCTCTATTAGAAGAAAACTAAATTGATGACAACTGACAAAGCAAATAAGGCAGATGAAATATTTATCAATGAGGAAAAACTGGAAGAAATGGAGAGTTTTGAATATCTTGGATCACTACTAACTAATAATGGAGATACAATGAGGGAAATTAAATGGACATCTATCGCTCTTCAGAAAGTAGAACTAAAGATTCTGTGGAGAGAAACAGACAGAACTATAAAAATAAGATTTTTAAGGACATGGATTTGGACACTTAACAAAACAGGTGAAAAACACATAAATGCCTTTGAATGTAACTGCTACAGAAGAGTTCTTCAAATATGGACACAATATATCCATACTACAAGAACTTAATACTGAAGAATGTTGGCTAGTAAAGAGGATTAAACAAACAAAAAAAACTTAAATATTTTGGACACATTAAGTGTCATGATAATTTAGAGAAGACAGTCTTGGGAGGATGCGTAATGGGAAAAAAAGGGAGGAAGACCAAGGCGAAGTTGGCTACAAGGCATCGCTGATAATCTGCAAATGGATACATCAGCAGCAAGGCATCTTGCTTACAACTGAGAGGCCTACAGGAGAGCTGTTAGGGAGGCAAAGTTCCGCAAAGGACATGTAAATGACTGACTGACTGCCGGTTAGCGTGATCACTAGTTCCGACTAAGTCAAACTTAAAAGAAACTTTAGTTCTAACAAGGGTTGTAAAGAGATTTTTTACCCGAAATTTTAAAAGTGTCTTAAAGAGACTTTAACCCGAATCTAACAAGCGCTTTAATTAGACCCTTTCCCATGATTTAAACAAGTGTTTTAATATGCAGAATTGAGTGTATACAACTCTTGCTGTAGGCTACCATTACCTGTACGTGTAATATTTGTGAGCATTAATGGTCGTAGTCTCAGCCAAATGCCATAAACCTACCGCTCGAGCGTATGCTTACTATTATACCTATTGTCAGACTGCAGTATAATCGCTGGTAGAGCAACAGCTAAACAGACTAGAACAAGCGAACCAGATAAACAGACAAGAAGAACACTGGATGTTTCACAGTTGCACTGCTTGTTTTACTGAAGACACGTGATATCTGTACATCCTGCAGTTTGAAAAAAACATGATAAATAGATGAATTATTTCCAGTATTACAAGCATAAAAATCCACAGCTCATGTCAGTGCTATCACACACGCTCATCTGTAGAGAGATAAATACTGCATGATCTGGACAGTCAGAGCAATAATCTACCGTCTGGTCAAAACGAGGAAACAGCCAGTTATCTACTGTCTAGTCAAACATAAATAGAGGAAACAGTCAATGATCTACTGTCTGTTAAAATATACATAGAGTAAAAGGTCAATGATTTACCGTCTGGTCAAACAGAGGAAACGGTCAATGACCTACCGTCTGGTCAAACAGAGGAAACGGTCAATGACCTACTGCCTGGTCCAATATAAAAAGATCTAAAATGATCTACTGTCTAGTCAAATAGAAAAAAAAAAAAGGAATGATTTACTATCCAGTGAAATTGAAAAAAAATTGATGATCTACTGTCTGGCTGAATAGAAGGCAGTAAATGAACTACTGTCTGATCAAACAGCAGACACAGTCAATGATCTACTGTCGGGTCAACAAAGTCAAGCACACAGATCTATCGTCCCCTTACGATCTAACATGAGATCAACCGTCTACCATCGGGTCAAGGTCAAGCGACATACAGAATCAATTCAGCCGCTTGTCCTCACCTGCCAAATCTGAAATGGTAATACTTATATCGTGGTTTGTACCTTTTCTCTCGCCCATACATAAAAAAAAAAAGCCACGCCTCTGCCCCTGCTACTATTGATAGCCTTACCATTACGTAAATGTCTGTGGCTTTTCTCGTCACAGTTTTAATGGATATCTGTTGATCAAATCGTTGTTGTATAGCTTTCCCTGATTATCTCTGTTCTTTACACTGAGGAGAATCAAAGCTTAGAGCAAAAACACTTTTGTAGATAAGAAGGCCACAAAATACGAGGGAAAAAAAAAAAGTAAAGGCAAACTGAAAATTGCGCGGTTGCCATACGGGATAGAAGCTAATGCAGTAGAAGACATTCGCAAGGGCTGATGGGTAGCTCGAATGTCCACAGCGCAAAGCCCTGCCATTGATGAACCCAGGGACAAATAAACATGAACACACCGTAGTCAGATTTGAGGGAGGGGGGGGGGGTGAAGCCTGTTAAATTCACCGTAGGCTGTTAGCTCAGTACGGTAGTGAAAATAGGTGCGAGATAGCGCAGTTCGTTAGTACTCTGTTCTCTCGTGGCTAGACGGCTGTTCGTCCTACAGGAGCCCGTGGTTCGAATCCCAGGTAATTCTCTTGAGATTTGTCCTTCTCTCGCGTCTCACTCAAGTGCTGTGCCTACGATTTTTTCCCAGGTTTAATCCTACAAAACTGCGTTCTCTTACTTTACACCAGTGAACATAGAACGACTCGAGGAAAAGTTTACGAACGGGCAAGGTGAAAGCGAGAAGAACTAGTGTAGCTGACAAAGCATATCCGGCTGACCTTCACCATCGCGCATGCAGCAAGCTCACACTGACAGCTCGCAAAGCTCACACTGACAGCACGCAAAGCTCACACTGACAGCACGCAAAGCTCACACTGACAGCACGCAAAGCTCACACTGACAGCACGCAAAGCTCACACTGACAGCACGCAAAGCTCACACTGACAGCACGCAAAGCTCACACTGACAGCTCGCAAAGCTCACACTGACAGCACGCAAAGCTCACACTGACAGCACGCAAAGCTCACACTGACAGCACGCAAAGCTCACACTGACAGCACGCAAAGCTCACACTGACAGCACGCAAAGCTCACACTGACAGCACGCAAAGCTCACACTGACAGCACGCAAAGCTCACACTGACAGCACGCAAAGCTCACACTGACAGCACGCAAAGCTCACACTGACAGCACGCAAAGCCCACGGAAGACTGGCGCGCTGCCCGCATCTGCTGCACAGCTGGGCATCACTTATGGGTCAGCGTAGGGCCACCACGCGCGATGACTTATTAGGTCCCATAAAGTTTTAAGCACGCAGATGAGGTTAAGGAAACCAGCCAGGCCTGGAAGTCTTCTCCTCACACTGAATGAAGAAGTTGGTGGAGCGACACAAGAAGTGCAACAAGCTGGAGGAGATATACCCATTATGTTTCTCTGCTGACAGTTACAGATAGAAAAGTGTATGCTGCCTTTACTTTTTTTAAAAATTTCTTCCTCGTATTATATGTCTTACTCATAAAACACACACAGCTCACAGTAACTTTCATAACAATATGTCAGTCAAGACCAGGACATGAGAAATCAGCTCAACAGCCCACAACAATCACAACATCTCTCTCTCTCCTGTGTTCAATCTATACTAAGTCCCTGATATGCATATGGAAAACCTCATGTAAAAACAGCTGAAAAAAAAAATCAAACCAACTTCTGATCAAAAACTTCAATAAAATTCAAAAGCTCTTTTAATACTGGCTGCCCCCACTGAATGTGACACAACAGCCTCTCATCATCTATTTCAGCATCTGAACATTCACTCTATTTATATATACTGTTTATATGAACATTACTTTCATTTATTCACAATAAATCCATGTATGCAACATCCAATAATAGCATTAACATCAAGAACTCATGTACATGTTACACCAATGTGATGGGAGGGGGGTGGTTATGTGGGTGTGTGTGGGGAGGGGGCTCGTGTTTGAGAGGATAACAGTGAAAAGAAGGTGGGTTGGGGGGTAGGCATGCTGCTGACTGAAGAATATGATCTTTTCACCTGGTACATAGAAGTGTTTTTTTTTTCTGACACTCAAGACATCAGTTGTAGGAGGGGAGACAACTGTCACCACAGGCCAGTAAAAGGTTGCTGCTGGTCAAGACTACCCAGGTGACAGGTTGTTATTTCTACAATTTGGTCAATGGTGATTGGGTTGGTGTGCTTCCAGCCAATGGTGGTTGGGTTGGTGTGCTTCCAGCCAATGGTGGATGGGTTGGTGTGCTTCCAGCCAATGGTGGTTGGGTTGGTGTGCTTCCAGCCAATGGTGGTGGGAATGGTGTGCTTCCAGCCAATGGTGGTGGGAATATTGTGCTTCCAGCCAATGGTGGTGGGAATAGTGTGCTTCCTGCCAATGGTGGTTGGGTTGGTGTGCTTCCAGCCAATGGTGGTTTGGTTGGTGTGCTTCCAGCCAATGGTGGTTTGGTTGGTGTGCTTCCAGCCAATGGTGGTGGGAATAGTGTGTTTCCAGCCAATGGTGGTGGGAATAGTGTGCTTCCAGCCAATGGTGGTGGGAATAGTGTGTTTCCAGCCAATGGTGGTGGGAATAGTGTGCTTCCAGCCAATGGTGGTGGGAATAGTGTGTTTCCAGTCAATGGTGGTGGGAATAGTGTGTTTCCAGCCAATGGTGGTGGGAATAGTGTGCTTCCAGCCAATGGTGGTGGGAATAGTGTGTTTCCAGCCATTGGTGGTGGGAACAGCGTGCTTCCAGCCAATGGTGGTGGTGGGAATAGTGTTTCCAGCCAATGGTGGTGGTGGGAATAGTGTTTCCAGCCAATGGTGGTTGGGTTGGTGTGCTTCCAGCCAATAGTGGTGGGAATAGTGCGTTTCCAGCCAATGGTGGTTGGGTTGGTGTGCTTCCAGCCAATAGTGGTGGGAATAGTGCGTTTCCAGCCAATGGTGGTTGGGGTGGTGTGCTTCCAGCCAGTGGTGGTGAGGCCGATGTATTTCCAGCCAATGGTGATGAGGCCGATGTATTTCCAGCCAATGGTGGTGAGGCTGATGTATTTCCAGCCAATGGTGGCTGGGTTAGGAGTGTTTTCATAGTACTTCTACTATGACCCACAAACTATGACAACTCATTCCCCCCTTCTGTCAAGATGCTTGTGCTACAAGACCTTCACCACATCATCAACTGCCAAGAACTCCAGCCTGCAGATACAGGAAGACTAAAACTCAGTCATCCACTGCTTGCTACTCTGTACAGGAAAGTTGATTCTTTTACTGAAATAAGAAGCATAGTAAAATACAAGTATAAGTACCCATAGCACAAATCACAACACGGACAAATGTGCTCGAATGTTACATGACAGATTAAGGACAAAACACATTTTTTTCACATAATTACACTTGATGCAGATTACATTTTTTTTTTAAACAACAGTAAATTTTTTAAAAAAAAATTACAGTTTCAAATATCTTTCTTAGCCATTACATCACTGATCAAGACCATAAAATATACGTACATTATTACGAAGGTTTACTCAGCATGCAAACAAATAAATTATGGGATACCTTCATCAATAACAACAAAATCATTATATGGTCATCAAAAATTAAACAATGGATTACAAATTCTACACAACCAAAAATTATATGACCTAGATGTTTGAAAGGAGAACCTATTTTTATCATTCAAAAAAAAAACAAACACACACAAAACATAACAGCAAGCAGAAACCCAGCATATCATTCAAAATAATTAACAGGCGCTTCTACTTGTATTATGGCCAAAATGTATAACTGTAACACAAAAATAATATTTAAAAATTAAATTTTTTTTAAAAATTAAATTTTAAAAAAAAAATTAATAACTGGTTATGGCTAACCAGTGCGAAATGACATTACTGACTTTACCCCAGCAGGTGTCAGAAGCGAACATAACGACGTCCGTTGCCAGTTTTACAACAGTGCTTATGTTGCACTCATCTTACAGAGTCATTAAGATGCCATGTATTAAAATGCCGTGTATCTACTACACACAGTACAGCAGAGCAAGTCCAGCAACAGAATCATGCGGCGGTGGTGCAATGTTACAGGCCTGTCTCAGACTTACTGCACTCAAGTCCCCAATACAAAAACAAACAAATCAGGTGCCTTTGTTTTGACTGGCTGACTAGAGTATAAGCTGAACAAGAGACCACTCTGGTTAGCATATCTGGCCCACTGTGGTCTAAGTTTTGTGCCCGTGTCCTACTAAGACCAGGGATAGGTTCTCCTCCTCTCGAAAATTTTATTTTTTTCGTTGACAACGCTAGATTTATCTGGCTGATACTGAATTTATTTTATGCTTCAGATGTAACTATGGCAACTTATTTCAATAAAAATGCACTGACCGACATGTTATTGAGATATCTCTCTTTATAGTAGCAGCTTTATTCTGTCTTGTCTTAGTGCCAGCCTGGTAGAAGCCTCAGTTTAAACCCAACAAAGACGAGGCAAAAACTCTGGGAATTCTCATTTCCTTATATACATAAACAGAAAGGGTGTCTGAGTGGCGAAGTGGTTAGTGCACTGGTCTCTCATGGTGAAGGTCAGCGGTTTGAATCTGGCCGGAGGCAGCCCCCAGTCACCCAGATGTAGAAATGGGTGCCCGACTTCTTGAGGAGTTGGGGAAGGAAAGGCTGCTGGGCATGAAACTGACCGTACCACCCTCTAGTGTGCTGACAGGTCAAGGAAAATATGGGCACTAACACCATATCCCTATGTGCCTCTAAGGCATGACAGGATTACCTTTACCTTTACTTATATACAGAAAACAAGAATTCTCCTCAAAAGAAAAGAAGCTCTGCTGTTAAATGTCCACCTCTTACTCTCTGTAATTCTGTCACAAGTTTTGGAGTTTAAACCACTCTCAAGTTTACACACTTGTACTATTTTCTCTCTCACAAATGTGGCAGTGGCACCTGATGATGATGGGGTCTGGGCAGGTCCTGTTGTCTGAGTGAGTTCTGCAAATGCAGCTCTGGAGGATGTGATGTGGTGCCTGTTCTTCTTTGCCACATGCACATAGGTCTGTTGTGACAATTTTCAGCTTCAGGTATATAGATGGTGTCTCAGCCTGCAATGTCCTATTCTCAGAAGATTTTATGTAACACTTTCATCCAGGGATTATTGCATGAGTTATAAATCAGATTTCCTGAATACTCTTGACAAAAACCTTCGTTTACAACGTACTGAGCCTGGGTTAGCACATATTCTGACCAGTTCATACTCCTTAGATTTACTGAAGTCAATTTTGCACAAAAACTGTCTGAATATAAAACATAAAGAGCACAAAATATGACATACTATTATATCTGGCCAAGTCAGTTTTATGCATGACATAATGCAAGCATGAACAAAGCACAAACACCAGTTTGCTATAGAAATGGCAGGCAAAAAAAAAAAAAAAACAGTGTTATATTTAATTTGTCTGTATACACAAACATCAGCATCCACTGCTTAAGTGAAACTATTGTCATCCACACAATATGTTAAAGTGACGATGATATGACGGGATGACAAATATTCTAGCTGCTGTTGAATTACAACTGTTGAGCTCAATGTTCTTTCACAGCCGGCATAACATTAAACACTTGCCCGAGTTCTGCAGTGCTTGGAAGAGCTACGCAGCTTCCTCTTACAGCGAAAATTGCTGGGAGTTAAAGAGATAACGAGACCTTGGCTTGCGCTTAGCAAATGATAGCAGCAGGTAGTCATTACAGCAATCTTAATCATGAAAGAGTTCGATCTCAGTTTGCAATAAAGACTTGAGCACGGAAGAAATCAAGCAAAGTTTCTCGGCCTACATTCAAATGATTGCAGAATGGGGTGATCACAATGAAGAAGTGATAACTAAAAGGAGAACTACTTCTTACATGACTCCACACAGGACAGAACAATACCTGAGAAGATCCTAAAAACTGTAGTTCTGCTCTGTAACACTGGACAATAAAAAAAAGATACTAGAAAGATGGAAAGTGCCATCATCATTTTATACATATTCTCCACTCTCCCAAAAGATGATTATCTCAATTTAAATTTTAAATCTTTTGTCAGTTTGAAAACTCTGAATTCAGAACTTGAATAAATAACCTATCTGATGAATTTTTTAAAAAATGTGTACTAAATCTAAATTACTACAAAAAAAATGCAAACTACACAAGGATTTTTACAACATCTTATATACTAGAGGAAGACAGAAAGATAATGATGTACAACAGGCACTGAATCTTCTAGAAAACAAAAAAAAAGAAAAAAAGTACAAATCAAAGCACAATATCAAGAAACAAAATTTTGATGATGATTTTCAGAAGAAAAATATACAATCTGCCTCGGCCTGCATGTTCTTATCAGTACAGCAGGTATTGGAGGTTTTACAATCATGACAAAACTGCAATCTCATCAAAATAACCCCAAAAGACAACATGACGTAGACAAAGCAAGCACAAGGAACTGATAACAAAGACAACAAGGTCACAGGCTCTCAACAACCTGCTGCTTGTTATCATTTTGATCACATGACACACCTCCAACTGGTTCTTGCTTCCTGACCAGCTAAAGCTTCTGAGATTGTGGCCAAACTAAATCTTTTTTTTTTTTTTGACCAATCTGATCACTCTTGAAGCTGGAGTCTGTGGACTCCTGCATGTTCCGGGTAAAATGAAATAAGACATCCACTCAGACGCAAAGAGCTCCTTGTTATACTGGAATACCACAAAATCTCACACACACACACACACAGGTAACCAAGAGAACCATACCTACTGTTGTATGACACTTGGCAACAAAACAAAAGCATAATTTGATAAATTCATACTTGTCTAAACGAAAAAAATCTGTCAACATTTTGAAATGCTGTCTCCGGGATTACCCATGGCCAATGCCTTGCTCAAGTTCTGGGATCTGACAAAATCAATCTCTGCATAAGAGAGAGGCAGCTGCTTCTCATCTGCATCTGAAGAATTTCTGCTCTTCACTCTTGATTTGCCTTCTGAATCACCTTGGCCCTCGGAACAGCTGAGGTCAAGTTTGACATAGTTTAGAGGTTTGGGTAACTGGTCTGTGGTACTGCTGGCGGAGCTCTCATTACTTCCGCTACTGCTGTTAGCTCCACTTCTGCTGCCAGGGCTGCTCATGTACTCGCTGTTCACAGAAGCCAACTGCTGATATGTGCCCAGGTCAGATAGACTGTGCCGACTTCTCGAACCCATGTGGAGCTGCAGGCCGCCAGATCTTGGGGTGGCGCTGGGGGTATCACCTGCTGACCTGCTACCCTGGTCTGCCACAGCAGCTAAGTTCTGGATACACGGGGTGCTGTCTGGCCTGACTAAAGCCTGTTGATTGGAACACCCTTTGCTATTAATGGCTCCATCACCGGGCAAGGCCACATCAACCAGGCTATGTCGAATCTTGGCCTCTGCAGGAATTAATTTGGCCTCCAGAGAGAACCCCAGTGACGGACACATCTCAGGACCTTTTTGAGACAAAGAACCATCCTCCACACTGCCTCCTCCCGAGTGCCTGAGCTTGCTTTTAGCACCCACTGAATTGATGGACGAGTTGGAATCTGACTTAGTTCCCTTACGTGAGCCTCTCTCTGTGTCTGATGAAACTCTGCGGCATTTTTGGGATGAATTTGACGATCCGCTCCAATGCTTGTGCCTTGACACTGACTCTGTTGGGGATGGGCTGTCTAAAACTGACGAGCAGCTGAAATGCTTGGACCTTGTGCTACCGGTGGTGTCGGGGGATAAAAGCAGAGGAGAGAGCGGCTTGAGTTGTGATTCAGCTGTCTCAGGTCTGGTAAATGGTGAACAAGGGGAAGCAGGAGCAGACAACTGTCGCTGAAAATTCTGCAATGGTTGCTGAGGTTTTAGTGACTGACTTGCCTTCTGTTTTTGCTGATCTTTTGGGCTGCTTCCATTGTCTTTGCCTTTCAGCAAAGGAGGGGCAGCGCTCCATTCCTCACTTACATCAATAGAAAGCTGTGTTAGCTGAGGCTTTGCATTTGTAAGTGGAGAACTGGCACTTGGAACTGCTTCTGAGCCAGTGCTCTCATGTCGGGGTTTTGATACAGAAGATCCAGCTGGGCTGAAGCTCAAATACTCGCTACCACTCTGAGCAACAGCTTTTGACGTTGAATTACTTTGCTGAGGGACTGGCGCTGACAGAGCTGGCACAGATGGTGGAATCCACGACGCTGAAACTGAACTTCCCGCTCGACTTCGAGGATCACAAGTAAGGCTACTGCTGGGAGCCATGTGCGGGTTTATATTTCCTGAGAGGGAATTACATTTTCCTGGGTCTGCACCCACATCCCCTGACACAATCTGCCTCTGTCCTGGTTCTTTATACCTGGCTGATGCAGCAGAGCCGAGGTCCTCGGAGCTGTGGATATATGAAACAGCTGAACTAGGAGCGGATGGTTTGTGTGCTCGCTGCTGAGAGGCAGCCGCTGGCTCAAATCCAACATAATCTTCCCGACTCTTTGCCGATACCAACTTTGGCTGGGAGGACGGAGATACGGCAGCAGCTGAATGTGGCCTAACTCCGGGTTCAAATCCCACATACTGAGGTGTCTCTTTGGCTTCTACTTGTTTAATGCCGCTGGAAGAATATGAAGAAACAGTTAAGGTGTTACGGGGCTGTCCTGGTTCAAATCCAACATACTCTGATGCATCTCTGCTAGCAAATGGTTTAACATGTGCTGATGAAGATGGTGAATGTGATGGTACAAATTTTGCCTGAGGCTGAACACCATGGCTACACTGTGCCTGCTGAACATGCACAGCTCTAGATGATGATGCTGCAGCAGGGTTGTACAGAGTATAAGCATTTTCTTCAGCAGGTGAGGGTGTCACACCGGATCTACTAGAGCTGAAGCTCCCACTAGCAGCAAGGTGGCCAGCTCTGCCCGAGTTTGACAGTGGTACAGCGGAGTTTAGTGGTCCTGAATGGGCGAAGTTGGAGTGCTGGTGATGATGGATGTCTGTCTCTGTGAGAGTAGGTGAAAACTCAATGTATTCATCTGCTAGCTCATCTTGGGTTAGTTTTGATGCTGAAGATTTCCTCACTGGCACAATACTAGAACCAGAATGCTGTTCCTTCCCTGAGCTAAAAGAGCTTCTTGCATTGCTGGGGCGACTGCCAGTGGAGCCGCTCTTCTTCCTGAAGTCCTTGCCTAGGCTCCCAAACTTTTCCATGGAGGACTGGCGTGAGGCTTTTCTGATAGAGTCACTACTGCCACCGGTACGCGTGGAAGCTGACGCTGATGGCTGGTGATGATGGTGCTGGTGGTGGTGACCCATAACCGAAGAAGATGGTGATGATGATGAGGATGATGCTGATGCAGATGATGACTTCCTAGCAGAATTTGGCCTTGAGACTGTTTTGTCTTTAGAACCCAGAGATCCAGTTCTTGGTTTGTTCCCACCTTGGGGATCATAGACAACGTATGTGTCCACATTCTCCATAGACAAGGACCTGTTACCATCACCCTTCTTGCTCTTATCATCCAGGTGCATATTCATATACTTCGGATCTTCTTGATGGGAGGAGTGAAGTGCTGGGACAGAAGGTACAGATCTACTGTCGCCGATGAAACTATGCCGTGCATTGTACTCCATGTTCATGTAGGAGTCCCCGCTGACATTGGCAACAGTGCTCAGCGGAACCATTTCAGTGTAGTCATTGATCTGCTGCAGGTGGGGCTGCTGGTGAAGCCGGTCAGAACTGGTGGTTCTAGAATCTGACTGGCGGACGCTTCCGCTCGAATCTTTTCTTATGCGATGAGGTGACGATCTTCTCCCGCCCCCAACCTGCATGCTCATGTAACCGTCCGGTTCCGGTTTCATATTCTTCAGCTGTGGTGAGGGTGTGCTACGCATTTCAGCATAATCACTTGCATTTGACCCGCTCGTCTGTCTCATTTCCTGTGACATTCGCCTCAAACTCTCATTAGAAATGTGGAGCGAATCAAATGAACCTTGCAATGATGACTCTCGTGATATTCTCTGTGATGGCTCTTGTGACGTCCTGGCTTTGTCCACGGTGAGCTTGCTGAAGTTGATAAATGGTCGAGTTCCCTGTCCATGGCTGGATGAACGGGGCCTGCAAGACTGCTGAATTTTACCCAAACTTGATGTTCTAGTACGATAGTTGAAACTGTCGCTGGCAGTTCGAGGTCTCATAGGCATGTACTGCATGAAGGAATCAGAGTCGTCGGATTTTAACGACACGCTCAGTGGGCTAGCACTCGGGGTGGGCGAGTCATTCCTATGCTCTCTCTCTTTTCGACCTGAACGAAAGATTTGAGGAAAGAAGGACATGAGGAAATCTGTAATTTTCTTGTTATACAGAGCTCTAATGACAGATGGGAGACAGAAAGCGTGAACTAAATCAAAAGTTTATGTAGTGATCTTGAAGATCTTACTCCATAACAGTTAACTTGATGCTGATTATAATTCTGCACACCACGAAATTTCAGCTTAACATTTGCTTAAGATGTCATTTTTCTCTATCGTACACTGAGCTCTAACTCTACCACTAGTACTACAGCAATACTGGTGCTGACTTTGACTGAATCAACCCTAGAACAACCTGCAAGTCTTGATTTGCTTGAAGAGGAAGAGATGAGTTCTGGCTGTAAGAGCACCCAACTCTAGAATCAGTACATGCTTTAGGGCATATGCATCAAGTTTCCATACAGGTGTAGACTTAAGAGTGTGCCCATTATAGAAGCAGTGAATAGTGTAAGGATACACTAACTCTACTATCAGTGTAGAATGCACTAACTCTAGTATCAGCATAGAACTTAATAACTCTAGTATCAGTGTAGAATTCACTAACTCTAGTATCAGTGTAGAATTCACTAACTCTAATATCAGTGTAGAATTCACTAACTCTAGTATCAGTGTAGAATTCACTAACTCTAATATCAGCATAGAACTTAATAACTCTAGTATCAGTGTAGAACTGAATAACTCTAGTATCAGCATAGAACTTAATAACTCTAGTATCAGCATAGAACTTAATAACTCTAGTATCAGCATAGAACTTAATAACTCTAGTATCAGTGTAGAAGTCACTAACTCTAGTATCAGTGTAGAATTCACTAACTCTAATATCAGTGTAGAATTCACTAACTCTAGTATCAGCATAGAAATTAATAACTCTAATATCAGTGTAGAATTCACTAACTCTAATATCAGTGTAGAATTCACTAACTCTAATATCAGTGTAGAATTCACTAACTCTAGTATCAGCATAGAAATTAATAACTCTAATATCAGTGTAGAATTCACTAACTCTAATATCAGTGTAGAATTCACTAACTCTAATATCAGTGTAGAATTCACTAACTCTAATATCAGTGTAGAATTCACTAACTCTAGTATCAGCATAGAAATTAATAACTCTAATATCAGTGTAGAATTCACTAACTCTAATATCAGTGTAGAATTCACTAACTCTAATATCAGTGTAGAATTCACTAACTCTAGTATCAGCATAGAACTTAATAACTCTAGTATCAGCATAGAACTTAATAACTCTAGTATCAGCATAGAACTTAATAACTCTAGTATCAGTGTAGAAGTCACTAACTCTAGTATCAGTGTAGAATTCACTAACTCTAATATCAGTGTAGAATTCACTAACTCTAGTATCAGCATAGAAATTAATAACTCTAATATCAGTGTAGAATTCACTAACTCTAATATCAGTGTAGAATTCACTAACTCTAATATCAGTGTAGAATTCACTAACTCTAGTATCAGCATAGAAATTAATAACTCTAATATCAGTGTAGAATTCACTAACTCTAATATCAGTGTAGAATTCACTAACTCTAATATCAGTGTAGAATTCACTAACTCTAATATCAGCATAGAACTTAATAACTCTAGTATCAGCATAGAATTCACTAACTCAGTATCAGTGTCAAGCTTTCTTACTCTAGTATCAGTGTAGAGTATACCACCTCTCATCAGTGTAATTTGTACTAAATTTAGCAATAATTTTTCAGACTGTAAAGACAAATAACAGCATCACTTTAGACCTGACCAGCCATGAACAACTTCACCTCCTAAGGTCTTCTACAAGTTGTGATTTTTGGTTTTATAACAGCCAAGAGAAGCTCACAAAACTGTGGCCACGTCTTCATGTCTAAAACCTTTCTCAGGTTTACAATGAATTCTTGCATCTACTTAGTTGTTAGCAACAGTAAGGTGAGCCAAGTAGTTTGCCATTTTAGCCACTGATGAACTAAAGGCTGGCTAATGTCAGTATCTTAAGTCCTAGGGCACTCACAAGAAGATGGGATGTTGCCCTGTCTTCTCAGTCAACTCCACTCTGACAAGGACCACCATGTTCAGCTGCAGCACTGCTAATATCCATACAGCACTGCATCAAAAGTTGGTCCAAGTCTGGTTATGGTTCTCCAACCTCCACATTTCCTTTACTCTCTATCTATTACTTCTAGGTTTACATTTACTCTCTATGTTTTACATTTACTCTCATAACCTTGTCAGAACCTCATCCTTCACCTACTCTGACCATACCTTTAAGAATATGTGGGGCACTAGTAGCTCGGCACATATCATTTCCCGCATCTTTATTTAAGCCCATTTCCATGTAGCCAGAGAATTTCTTGTTTGGTTTACTGCCTAAGGAGTAGGTCCGAGGCGGAAGGCCTGTAGAGTCATCAGACAGCAGGCATGTTGCCGGTTCAGGCCTAGGATAACCAGTGGAGCTTGCTGGACTGCTGGGGACATCCATTGGCAGGTAACCCTCATTGCCTGAAAGTCAATGAAAAAGTTATGCTTGAAATAGAAATCTAAACGTATAGTAATGCAACATTTGTGAGGAACTTATGCACGATGAAGAATTTGGCTTGTCAACAAATTTCTAGCTTCCCACTATATATTTTTACAGTACTAAATTTAACTGCTACCTCACCGGACAAGAACTGCTCACACAGACTTTTACCAGGAGGCAAACTAAGTCCAGTCTTAACCACATCTACTGATGATCAAGTCATATCTGCCCCACCCACCCCCCAATGCACCCTTCATTTCATTTTATATAGACAAAAATTAAGTACTAGTGACACATACTATAATTTGATACAAAGATGTTGAGTGACATACTATATAATTAGCTACAAAGATGTCTAGTGACATATATTACAGCTAGCTACAAAGATGTCTAGCGACAGTGACATACAGTCAAATCCACTTAATATCACATTGCTTTATGTCACCACCTGGATACTGTCACATAAATTTGTATCCCCAGCCAACTCCCGTAAGTAATTAATGGGCTTTACTCCCGTTAATATCACCGCTTACTGCCACAAATTGGTTAATGTCACTGTATTTTTGCACCTGGAGGAGCTAAAGACCCCGCTTTGTATCACAGATTGGGCGGTTACAAGCTACAAACATCTCATAAAGTGTTATCAGCTTTGTGATTCATCAAAAGGGCTGGCCGCTTGATAACCAAGTAATTGCCGCGTCAACTTTTTGAACACGTGGGCATCAAAACTCACGTTGTGTGAATGAAAGGCTTACCACAGCCGCCCTTTCGTGACCAAAATCTGGCTTTTTCTGGTCATTGGCTTCTTTATCAAGACGTAGGCAATGTTAAATTGGCAACATGAGGTGACAGTTAGTCAGACTCAAATAGTGTACTGTGAATCATATAGCCGGGAACTTCTCTGGTTCTTGTCGTGATAGATAATGGCTACTAAACACAAACGTTTGATCTGGATTTGAGCACTAAAATGGATATTCTGAAGCAAGTTGATGAAAAAGTTACAAAAAAGGACATAGTGGATAAATCTGAAATTGATATTTCAACTGTATCGAAACTTATTAAAAACAGAGACAAAATTGAATGAGACTTTCACTCATCTTTAGTTAGGTCAAACTGTAAGCAAAGGTGTGTCAGTTCCTACATGGATATTGAGTGTGCTCTGCTGAAATGGTTCAAACAGACATGTTCTGTGCAGCTGCCTGTGTGCAGTCATATGCTGGCAGAAATCAAAGAACGTTTTGCGAAAGAAATGTATATGCCTGACTGGAGGTGTTCAAACGGCTTTCTTGAGTGCTTTAAGGAATGCCACAACATAAACATAACATTTAAGGTTGCTTCAGGTGAAGTGGCCCAAGTTAACGCCGATGTCGTTAATGATTGGATTTCTTGCTTGCCAAAATTTCTGGATGCGTACAGCCCTGATGACATTCTTAACATGGATGAAACAGGCATGTTTCATAAACTGCTACCATACAGGACTTTGTGCTTTTGTGATGAGAAGTGCCATGGTGGCAAACATTCTAAATATCACTTAACAGCTGTCCTGTGCTGTAACATGTCTGGCACTGAGAAGACTCCACTCCTTGTTATCAGAAAGTCATGAAATCCGCAGCATTTCAAGAACGTAAAAAGCCTGCCTGTCACTTACAAGGCCAACCAGCGTGTTTGGATGACAAGTGAAATGTTTGAGGACTGGGTCATTTCTTTCGACAACAAAATGAACCAAATGAACAGAAAAGTTTTGCTGTTTTTTGACAACTGTCCTGCATACACTGACGTCACCAATCTGATGCCTACAAAGCTTGTTTTCCTGCCACCTAACACAACCAGCATGCTGCAGTCTTGCGACCAAGGTATCATTTACGTCTACAAGCAACAGTACAGAAAGTGAATATTGCATCATGTGTGATATGCTGTGAAACAAAAGCATGTTGCCGAGATCGACATCACGATAGCAATTAATTTTATGCACGGTGCATGGAATAGCATCTGTCAGTCAGTCAACAATTGTGAACTGCTTTCGTAAATCGCAGTTTACTCTCTTGCTCAAGCCAGTGATCAATACAACAAATGCCGGTGGTATTTGTGATGCTGACCTGGACTTGATCATTGATGAAGAATGAACAGCAATTTCTTATGGAAGTGTCATGTTTGATCAATTCGTTTCAGCTGATGACAGCTTGCTATCAACGGAAGTGCATTCAGTCGATGAGATTGTCACTAGCTGCAGTAAAAGCAAGGTAGACAGCGACGCCGAGGATAGTGCTGATAACATCAGCGAGTCCACGGACCAGATGCCACCAAACCTGTTTCTTACACTCAATCTGTAAGCGCGTTCGAGATTGTGCGCTTGTTCATTTACAGTATGCCTAATGTGACGCAGGATGTTTTTAGTGCTCTATTGTGTTTAAATGACTTTTTTATTAATAGACCAGTTATCACTACACAACACAAAATCATGCATTTTTTTAGTACTGCTGCTGACAAGTCAGATGCTGCTTAATTATAGTGTTTTCTATATTATAAGACAAGACTTGCTGTATTTTGTGATCAATATATTTTGTAACTAATATATTTTAACATTATTCTAACATATGTTTAATGTAGCAAATATGGGATGGACGGATGCACACACACACTGGCCCGGTTAAATCCTTTTTAATGGACTCCTGTTTATGTCAACTCCGCTTATTGTCATCACATTTTGATGGTCCCGATGATGTGACATTAAATGGTTTTGATTGTACAGTTAACTACAAAGATGTCTAGTGACATATACTACAGTTAGCTAAAAAGATGTCCAGTGACATATATTACAATTAGCTACAAAGATATCCAGTGACAATGACATACATTATAGTTAACTACAAAGATGTCCAGTGACATAAGCTACATTTAGCTACAAAAACGGAGAAATGCTCAAAGAGATACAGCAGCATGCAAGATTTCACAAAAACGGCCCTACCCCAAAATTCTTGATACAACATTTATTTCAAAGAGCCGTAACAACTTCAGAACGTGAAGATCATCTAAAAGTAGTTCAAACTTGCAATGAACGACTTACTTCCTCCCTCCTTCACAGTCGGTAAATGCGTAGAATGCAGCGGCTCAGAAAAACTATGAGCATGGATGGGGATAGGATGAGAGGGTGGCGGGGCATGATGGGCTGCCATGGCCATGTAACCCATGGAGGGTGTGTCAGGATATGATGTGTTAATCTCAGCTGAAAAGAGAGAAAAAAACCCGAGAACATCATTCAGCTGGCATATGAAAATACCAAATTTGTTTTATATTCTAATTTATGATTTTTAATTACACTGTAAAACTTAAAAGAATGCAAATGTCCATTCAATCTTTCCGAAATCATAAAATTTAACATGATACAACAGCAAAAAGTATCTTGCTAAAAGACTAAGATATGCATTAATAATAAACACTGAAAGACTTGCTAGAAGATACTGTACACAATGTAAGCATTAACAAAGCAGGGGGATATCTTCACAAGAGGAATAGATGTGAGGACAGGCAAGAATGGAATATTAAAGATAATGTACTGATGTTGAAGGATCTTGGAACTCTTCAGCCAAGTTCTGAAACACAGACATGGACTTGGAGCAGGTCACAATGGTGTACTTGATTTCTGGGAGTGGATCCAATAAGCAGGCTTTGCCACTACGGAATACATGCCAATCAATATGTTTTTGTCCATACTAATGAAACACAAATTATGCACCAACTACAGAACTGTTGCCCTGATTAGTCATGCCAGTAAAATTCTGTTAAAAATCATAATGGGTAGACTTCGAAAGAAAATAGAAGAAGAAGCCAATATGGTCCAATCTGGTTTCAGGCAAGGAAGAGGATCAAGAGATCATATATTCAATCTAAGATTAATAATAGAGAAATGCAGAGAGTTTAATGTGAATCTATATTTATCCTTTATAGACTACTCAAAGGCATTTGATTGTGTACAACACCAGAAACTTTTGGAAATAATGGAAAAAATGGGATTTCCAACACATTTGATACAATTAACATCACTGCTGTATCTAGACCAACAAGCAGCAGTAAGAATAAATGGTGAAACAACAACTTGGTTTGACATAAAACAAGGGGTCCGTCAGGGGTGCATATTGTCACCCTACTTATTTAACTTGTATACTGAAAATATAATGAGGAATGTTAGAGAAGATGTAGACAAAGAATATTACGATGCCATAACAGTTGGAGGTTATGAAATACCAGAGATTAGATATGCTGATGACACAGTACTGCTGTCCACAACACAAAAAGGAATGGAAAAACTAATTATGTCAGTCCGCAAGAACAGCGAAGAGCAGAACCTCTATCTTAATGCAAAGAAAACTAAATTGATGACAACTGACAAAACAAACAAGGCAACTGAAATATGTATCAATGAGGAAAAACTGGAAGAAGTGGAGAGTTTTGAATATCTTGGATCGCTACTAACTAATAATGGAGATACGAGGGAAATTAAAAGGAGGACATCTATCGCTCTTCAGAAAGTAAAACAAATAAAGAATCTGTGGAGAGGAGCAGACAGAACCACAAAAATAAGATTTTTAAGGGCATGCATTTTTCCCATAGCAACATATGCCTGTGAGACCTGGACACTTAACAAAACAGCTGAGAAACATATAAATGCCTTTGAATGTAAATGCTACAGAAGAGTTCTCCAAATATCGTGGACACAAAAAAGAACAAATATATCTATACTACAAGAGCTTAATATTAAAGAAGGCTGGCTAGTGAAGAGGATTAAAGAGAGAAAACTGAAATATTTTGGACACATTAAACGTCATGATAATTTAGAGAAGACCGTATTGGAAGGATACATAATGGGAAAAAGAAAAAGAGGAAGACCAAGACGAAGATGGCTGCAAGACATCGTTGACGATCTGGAAATGGATGGATGCAGCAGCAGCAGGCCATCTTGCTCACAACCAAGAGGCCTACAGGAGTGCTGTTTGGGAGGCAAAGTTCCGCAAGGGACATGCAAATGAATGAATGATGAATGAAACACAACAGCCTGTTTCAGGGAACATTGTATGAGGTCAGCTAGGGTCTTGGCCATCTCTGGTTCACTGATTCTGATGACAGAGCTGCTTACCTAACATATACACAACCCAATATTCCATGCAAATTACAACAGAACTAAACAAAGATCTGAAAGTGGTTCTTAGCTGTTTTTGTGTGTGGACCCTCTTTCCACCCTGAGAACAGATGTGGGCCCTCTTTCCACCCAGCCTGAGGACAGCTGTGGACCCTCTTTCCAGCCTGAGGACAGCTATGGTCCCTCCTTCCACCCAGCCTGAGAACAGCTGCGGACCCTCTTTCCACCCAGCCTGAGAACAGCTGTGGACCCTCTTTCCACCCAGCCTGAGAACAGCTGTGGACCCTCTTTCCACCCAGCCTGAGAACAGATGTGGACCCTCTTTCCACCCAGCCTGAGAACAGCTGCGGACCCTCTTTCCACCCAGCCTGAGAACAGCTGTGGACCCTCTTTCCACCCAGCCTGAGAACAGATGTGGACCCTCTTTCCACCCAGCCTGAGAACAGATGTGGACCCCCTTTCCACCCAGCCTGAGAACAGATGTGGACCCTCTTTCCACCCAGCCTGAGGACAGCTGTGGACCCTCTTTCCACCCAGCCTGAGAACAGATGTGGACCCTCTTTCCACCCAGCCTGAGAACAGATGTGGACCCTCTTTCCACCCAGCCTGAGGACAGCTGTGGACCCCTTATTAAAAACAAAGTAACAAAAAGATTCCAGATGGTGTTAAGATTTTTAAAAATCAAACTAATCCACTTCCTAGTCTCTGTACCCCCCCCCCCCAAAGATTTCTTCTATGGACCCCCTGGGATCCATGGACCCTGGGTTAAGAATCACTGAAATAAAAGATCCATAAAATTAATTTATTTTAAAAATTATTTTAAAAAAGGTCAGGGAAAAAAAAAACGTTCAACTAACATTTATGAGGTGGTCCTTGAGCATCCATAGCCATGTAAGGAGCTGAATGTGTGCTTGGTGGTGCCGATCCTTGGTGGTTCTTCATATCCATGGCAACGTATGCTGTGATCTCCTCTACATACGAATGATACAAGCAGACAAATATGATATACTTGCTGGACTAAAGTACACATCTGATACACTACCAGGACTAAAGTACACAAATGATACACTACCAGGACTAAAGTACACAACTGATACACTGCCAAAACTAAAGTATAATCTGACACACTGACAGAGTTAGCACACATATTAAAAACTGACAGGTGATAAACAATTGTGACAAACAGCTTCTCCTGTGACCGATTCTGAACAACTGTGACAAACAGCTTCTCCTGTGACTGATTCTGAACAGTTGTGACAAACAGCTTCTTCTGTGACTGATTCTAACAGTATCTGATCAGCAAAGCTAGTCACAAACATAAACATGCCACAATTGCATTATAGCAAAAATTATGATTTAACTACACCATAAATCTAAGGTCTATTCCCAGTTAATGAGCTATATGAGCACAAGATATTGCTGAATAAACCTGTAGCCATAAAAATTTAGTGGCCCCTGTTGTCATGCAGAAAGATTGATGGTTCTGGTACATGTGCACTAGAATGCAATGCTACATGTATCTAATGGAAGCTGCAGTTGTCTGTTCCACCGAGTGCAGAAATACCTCTTACTTTTTTTCTATCATTATATTTTAGGATTTGCTCTATTGTGCCTTTAATATGTGAATGTGGAAATACACTGTCCAAAAAAAAGAAATGCATAGCTTATACAAGCTTCATTTTTTTTATGTTATCACAAAAATTTTTTTCCTGGGATTTCAAACCAAACCAAAACTTGTCACCAAGATATCAGGTCCATGATTTAGCGTGAATTTTGCTATTCTCGTGTACAGTCAGAACGCAGTAGCTGGCCCTGCTAATCACGCATTTTCTTACCGTAACTCACGTTGCGTTTATGGAAAAGTCGTGATTTTTGTGGTATGCACAACTCACTTCCCACGCAAATGAAATCCTATAAAAGAATGAGGTTACACAAACAAATTCTGTTAATTTTCAAGCAGACAATTATGGCGTGTCTATCGCAAAATTTACGAAACATTGCTACTGGTTGCCTGCAAGCAGGCAAAAGTCAAAGTCAGGCTGCCAAGCATTTAAATGTGCAGCAGAGTACCATCAGTTGACTTTGGCACCATTTCCAAGCCACTGGCTTGGCTGAAAACCGACACCTCAGTGGACGACCCAGGGTGACAACAGCAGCCGATGATCGCTTTATTCTGGTTCATCACCTCAGAAACAGGTTTACAACAGCTTCCTCAAATGCCCAGTCATTGACTGCAGGAAGTGGTGCGTCTGATCAAACTGTCTGGAATAGACTGCATGAAGCTGGGCTGGTGGCACGACGACCTCACCGAGGCCCTGTCTTAACGAGACTTGTTTGGGCCAACCAGCATCGGCTCTGGACAACTGACAATCAATGGAGATGTGTCTGATTTAGTGACGAATCTTCCTTTCTGTTGCACCGCCATGATATGCGGAGAAGGGTTTACAGTAGGCCAAATGAACGTTTTGCCCAAAATTGTGTTGATGAAGCTCCGCCACACGGTGGAACCAGATTATAAGAGACTAATCACACATTATTTACTATAATCCTCTGTAGATTATGAGAAGCACTTCCACACTTAAAAAAAAAAAAAAAAGCTATTCTGACATTTTCAAAGGACAACAGAATATAACTAGGGTCTTTCACCTAGGATCTGTCTTCCATGGATTCAGAATCTCAACTTGCAGAGTTAATATCACAGCAAATACTGCCACTGCATGGTACTGCATTTTCAATTTATGTCACACATGGATAGTACTACTTTGTTTTCAGAAACATTTAACCATACATTATAACTGATCAATGAACATGCAGTGAGCAAAACTGACATTTGTGCAGAAAAGTGTTTTTAAAAACATGGTTTTGTAACACGCTGAATGATTTATATGTGGAGAGAATAACCGGCTGGTAAAATGAAAGCGGAGCTGGAAGAGATCAAGTCTGTTTAGTGAGTGAAGGAATAAATGAAGAAGTGCTCACCATCCAGACAACTTGGTGAAGGTGGTGGAGACATGTCAGCAGGCACAACACTACAGTGCTCTTTCACTACCACATCAAGATGCTCCCCATTGTAGCCTCTGAAATCAGTCAGTTAAGTTACATCAAAGTTAAGTTACATCAAAGGTACGGACATGCAAGTTACACCAAAATTATATACAGCAAGTTGTACACAGCACAGAGATGGAAAGATGGAAGAGGACACAAAAGGAATTGGTGTCACCAACTGGAGAGAGAAGACTAGGAATAGAGAGGAATGGAGGCGAACTTTATCTACAGCAATGAGCCTTAATGGCTCGGAAAGCCGAAGAAGATGAAGAAGTTGTATGCAGCAAAATGAATAACCATCAGGCAAGCAGAAACAAAAAAAAACACAACTTACATGTCAACAATGGCAGGAACAAGTTGCTAATACAGTAACAAGACAGCAATTTAATATTCCACTTTCCAGCATTTTTAGGCAAGAAAACTTAAAACGTAGACAGAAGAAATGAGAACAGGTACCATAAATTGTAAAATCTGTTAAGTCAAAAAAAAAAAAGTGACGTACCCAAAATATCTTCACTAATTTTGTCATGCACAACACTTTCTATGCTGATGATCAGTCCTGAGGTGGACTGGTTGGGCTTTTTTTTGTGTGCACCTCCTTGGGTGGGGGGGGAGAGAGAGGCAGACATGGTGATGATGAAACTTATCAAATGGAACTCCAATCAGGGGGAAAAAAGAAGAGAGAAAGCTCCAGCCTGGGAAGTCTTCTGGTTTTTTTTATTGCGTGGGCCCTGTCTGTGACGCTAGAACTGATGTTCTAGCATGGGGTGGGTGGGGTCCTCAACCAGTGGGCCATTTTAGGGTCTTATGATGGGAGGGAGGAGAAACGGGATCACTGATCAACAAACTCCAACTACTGGAATAACTGATCTTTCTACATTACAGATCACTAGTCCAACAGTTTGAATCCGTCAGTCCCCCCCCCCCCCCCCGGGAGCAGAATTCTCCGCTGGTTGAGAACCACTATCAAACATCAAGTGTCAGGTTCTCATTCAGTCAACTGGGTTAATTGAACCAGACAGTGACTGGCCCGATCTGAATGAAACAGCCACTCATTGGGTTGAAACCTATCCTCACACCTTGAAAAATCAGCTCACTTATAGCTGCACTACCTGTCTTCTCTGAGGGTATCTACTTATGATAATTTTTTTAAAACTTCACCCCACACACACCTGCGTAAGTAGAATGTCCATTCCCTCCCCCCAAAAAACAAAAGCACTTCTATTCTCTTTTAACAGAAACTTTGCAAATGTGCTCAAATGTTATTTCTAGGAGAGACGAGACGAGCAACAAATAACAGGTAAGCAAAATGTGACAAAGGTGAAGAGAGACAGCAGCCCTTACGTCATAAAATCTGGACTTGTGTCATCTGAGAAGCCAATCTTGCTAGTACGTGATGTCCTGGAGTCTGACCGAAGTCTGTGAGCACCCAAACTGTAATCCTGAGGACTGTAACAAACATATAAAACCTATTATGATCAGTCGGTGCAATGTACATTTGTTATAAATGTACTGGTCAGTATGAATTACAGCTGCTTGCTATAGAAACACTGCTGATCAATGTTTGTCCAGTTTGTGGTATGAATGCGTGCCTTTCCGATATGTGGCATGTCTAAAAAGTTTGGTGAATGGTATCAGAAAACAAACAAAACAGAAGATACAAACAAATTACCTTTATTGGCCTTCAAAATAATCGAAATCCCTCACAACACACTTTTGGCAATGTTCATAAAGTTCCTGGAGACTGTCACACATTCTTGGATTGCCACATCCACAAAACGTGTGCCTTTCATGGCGCTTTTCAGGCAGGGAAACAGAAAGAAGTCCACAGGTGCCAGATCAGGGGAGTACAGTGGATGATCAAGAAAAGGTATACAATGATAAGCCAAGAACTGGCGCACACTGATTATGTCTATGTTTCTGCCTGCTGATGACTGGACCCAAACGTGGCTCATCCCCAGTCATTTCCTTCCCATCGTGAAAGTGTCTGAACCAGTCATAAACATATTTTCTGCTCACAGTCCCGTACACTTGCACCCAACATTTCATGCATCTCCATCACCATTTTCTCCAATTTGTAGCAGAACTTCAAGTTTCCTCATTGTTCCATTGCACTGTGACCTAACCTCTCAACTGACTACATTCAACTGCCTGCAGCAGGTTTACCCTGTCAGTCACGCGTACTCCACATTATGTGGCACTTCTCAATGTGTCTCCGGACATCCATGTGCATGGCCATGCACCTGGTCCATGTTGCAGTTGAGATATCAGATCATTCACCAAACTTTTTAGACAAACCTCGTATAGTAATTATGTTCTACTATCTCATGGTACAATGATAAATTAATGCATGATTAGCACCTGCTAACATAATGGTACTTTAGTGCTGCTACATCTGCTTTATGACACTGACTACCTTCAGTAACATGATGATACATCAGTAATTTTGCTCACACACCAACGTAAAATGATACTCCAAAACAATGGATTAATTATGTGCTTCCGCAGAATGATACATCGACTATCCTGCTAATAATTACATGCTGCTGCAAAATGATACATTAACTATCCTGCTAATAATTATGTGCTACTGTAGAATGATACATCAACTGTCCTGCTAACTGCTGATGACACCAATAACGATATCTGTGTGACTCGTGGATATTAATGACATCACTGATAGACTGATAGCTTAATGATGCTAACATCAGTAACATTACAGTGCTCAAAAACATTTTTAAAAAATTAACCACTGTGCTGACAACTCACTGCATTACTATATTAATGATGGTACTAGCAACTACTGTCAATTCATTACTGACTGTGCTAATAACAAATGCAACCAACACATCAAAACCAGTTTACTTATAGCTGCACTACTCATTACACAATACTGGCAACTTATGCTATCATGTGCTAACAACAAATGCTACCAATGTGACCTATACAGTGTGGATTGTTGTAAGTAAATATTCTATTTCGTGACCCAAAAGAACTATTAGCATTAAAGTTGTGCTCAAATAACAATTTCATCATTATAACACAAGTTTGTGTGCTGAGCTAAAAATCAGTGAACTAAAAGCTAAAAATATGTTCAACAGTGCACACTAGCACAGCTTAGAGGGAATACTGTAATACTACTAACGACAAATAAACTACTGATGACAAATAAACTACTGATTATGGCAACAGCAAATGATATGTATGTACTAATTACACTAACATGCCACTGATGATACTAAATAACAAATATAATGAGATACTAACGTGATAATAAATGCTACGCTTTTTTTTTTAATGTGGTAGGATAAAAGACATACTAGTTAGGGCTGCTCGGTGAGAGCGAGTCATGTGAGCTTTGGGGACAATACGTCACAGGTCGAGGGTGATGGTCCCTCTTTGTACGAATATGCGCTGACTGCTGTATCTTGTGTATATTTGGATCTTTCACAGAATTCATGTAGCTGGACATACAAAAAAACGTATATTAGAAAGACATGAAAGTGTATTTAATGTATATTCATACAAGATCACAAATAACACATGCTGTTCACACAAACACAAGACTACACTGTTTAATGCAGAATTTTAAAGCTTGGGTCTGTAGAAATGCATCACTCATAAAAAAAAAAAAAAAAAGGTATGGGGCCAGATAGCAGGAACATACATGATTTGAGTTTGAAGCAAGTGTGGCCAGAATCAGAATTGACAAAAAAAAAAAAAACCCCCCACTATTTATGAAGAAGTCAAACAGCATCAGCAGAAGGCCATCTTGCTCACAACTGAGAGGCCTACAGGAGTGCTGTTTGGGAGGCAAAGTTCTGCAAGGGACATGCAAATGAATGAATGGAGAGTAAAAATTAGAGGAGTCAAACAATTAAAAAAAAACGAAACATTTATACTGTTGAAAGATTTATTTTAAAAAATCAACCGGCAGAAAATAGGAGTTGGAAAAATAGATGCACCAGATAGAAGAAAATGAGACAGAGGAAAAAATAGTCAAACAGCAGAAAATACAGAAATTAAGCAGAAAATAAAGGAGTGAGCGGCAGAGAGTAGAGAAATTAGACAAAAAAACACACGAGTCAGACAGCAAAAAAATGAGAAATCAGACAGTGAAAAAAAAAAAGGAGTCAGACTTAAAAAATAAAGAAGTGGGACATTAGAAAACAGGAGTTGGAGTTATACAGTGGTAAAAACAGAGGAGCCAAGAGTCAGACAGTATAAAATAAGAGTCACATAGAAAAATAAACAAATCAGAGTTCTGGCATCCTGATTTTAAAGACTTTTTTTCATGCCAAAAAACACAAAAATGCTGGCCATACTGAAACTGAACAAAGGCCCACAACACAGGCCAATACAGAGTACTTTAAAAGACACTTTAAAAAAAAATTGTTTACTGTGCACACAAAAAAATGTCACACCTGTAAAGTGTTTTTTTTTTTCCTCCTCTCCCCCTTTAGACTCAGACATACCTGCTAATATTTATGAGACTGATTTTTCTTACACAACATCTTTGCTTCTCTGATGCACTCATATATACCACTGTTGCCAAACTGGCATACATTCATCAATTTCTGAGCAAGTTTCTGTCACCACAGATTTACCACACACACACATTTTCATAGCCGTGTGGACTTCACTCCACAAACTTGGCATCAGAAGATAGTTTGTAATCAACAGTGCACTTCCCCACTCTACCCCATAAATCCATGGACAGAACATAACTGATAATAAAAAAAATTGTGGAAACAAGTTTTCTTGCACTTGCTAAAAGAAATAAAATAAATGGTGGGGTGAGGGATTGGGTGGGGACAATGAGCAGAGAAGAAAACAAAGCAAATTACAACTTTCCCTTTCTTAAATCACTGTTATTTAATCCGCCTTCGTGTTACGTTTTTGTAACCGATGAAAGTACAAGTCAAAATATTACAATGTCCTGATATCTTGCTTGGCTTTCTCCTTATAGCTGTCTTTCTCGCTCATGTGCTCTCTGTTCATTATTATCTTCAGCTGCTTCATGAATGAATTTAAAACAAGAATTTCTGTACTGGATATCAAATATATTGAAGTATGAGATTTCTCTCAAACAAAGTTTGAGTTGAGGAGATCTTCTTCTTCTTCGTTCGCAAGGAGGAGATGATGAGAATTATCAAACTGTTTGGTTACTTAGCAAAATATAAGTGAGGCCAAGTAAAGGTATACATAAATGCACCTAGAGGGACATGGTGTTAGTGTCCACAACTTCCTTAACTTGTTGGCATGCTAGAGGGTGATGAGGTCAGCATCCTGCTTGATAACCCTCCTCCCATGCCCTAGAAGAAGCCAAATACCCATTTCTACAGTTGACTAGGGTGCCTCAAGCCAGATTCAAACCCATCAACTTTCACCATGAGAGACAGTGCTCTAACCACTTCACCAGTCAGGCACCCTAGCAAAATATTTTATAGGGCTCAGCCTTGGCATTGTTCAAGCAGAATTTGGTCTTTTTTTTTAATAATGATAAATCTCTCTCACGTTCACACACACACACACACTCTCTCACCTCATTCGCTCACATGCGCCTAAGCATAAACAAACAAAAGAGAAAACTCTCTATCTCCTTACTGTAAAAGTGTTGCATGCATGTCTTTGGCTATGTTTGCATCTTCCACGGTAAACCAAAACTCTCCTGCACCAGTTGGAGCATAATTTCCTACCTCCAGTCTAAACGAGTTCTCGTGATGGGCCACGGATCTAATGGTCACCAGCTGGAGGATAGACAGACAAGACGTTGACACCAAAGCCACACACAAAACAAATCATTTGAAAATAGTTATGTCGTCAATCAACAAAACTCACAATAACGTAACAGGGTGAAACTGCAGTCAATCCATCCATCCAATGTCTGTGGTCGGTGATCGGCTAAACAGTTACCGCACAGATAACCTTGCGTTTTGCTGGGCAGCAACAAATTCTCTCAACTTCTCATGGCCTGCGGCCAACTTTCATGTGCCCCAGCTGTGCTGAATGCTACTTACTTCCACTAAACATTTCTCTGCCAGGTAAGCTTTGGTCGGCCTCTCTTGCTTTTTCTCTTGAGAGTTCGTCACGTGACTGTTTTAGTGATGTTGCTGGGGTCTCTTTGGAGCACATGACCAATCCATTTCCAGTACTTTTTGGTATTATACCATGCATACCTTTTATTCCACACTGGACAAGTAGATCTCTATTATTTATGGTCTGTGGCCAGCAAATATGTAAAATCTTTCTGAGGCAGGCTGTGGAATGAGGATAATCTGCCCATTTCCTTTTCAGTTGTTCTCCAGCATTCTGCTATTTAGAGGAGTATGGATAGCATATAACTTTGGTACAGTTTTATTTTGGTCTTACCACTGTACTGGGAGGATTTCCAGATGTTTCTAAGATTAATGAAAGCTGTTCTTGGGTTATTTATCCTACTCTTTATCTGTTCCTCCACCTGGCAATAGTCTGCATGTGAATGTATTTGTTTCAAAATGCACACTACTCAAGCTGAATGAGACAGTGTTCAGAATCCCACAGCTGACTGCTTGTGTCAAGGTTGGTGAACTACAGCCAGACAAGGCAAAATTTCACCTCTTAGTGGTGCCCTGGGGGTGAACGCTGGAGAAGAACACGGTAAGATATTTTCTAATCAACTAAATTCTGAAATTTTGTTAACAAGCGCAGTAGTTTTCTAACTGGTGGTATCTCTCTCTCTGAACCTTAAGTGCCCAGGGCACATGCGGCTTCTGCAAGGGTTTTCCACAAATGCCTGTCCTTCGCCTTTTTTTCTGCTCTTGCCTAGGTGAACCCTCTATTGCTCAACATCCTTTCTGTTGCTCTTCTCCATGTCTCTTTTGGTCTACCCTTACTTCTGTAACTGGTGGGATGCATGTCCCGTATGATGGAAGAGAAATGTAAATAAAATTCTAGTTCCCAAACACTGCTCACAATCTCTGATGTTACATCTAGGCTCTAAACATTCAGATATTGTCAAATCTCTGATGTTACATCTAGGCTCTAAACATTCAGATATTGTCAAATCTCTGATGTTACATCTAGGCTCTAAACATTCAGATATTGTCAAATCTCTGATGTTACATCTAGACTCTACACACTCTGATATTGTCAAACCAAGTTTGAAAATTACTGCGTTTGTGCCATTCATACAAAAACCTATGAAATCTTGTCTTGTGAAACATTAAGACCAGACCCCTCTGCCAGCTTTTCACAGCTGCCACATTGGATTTATAGTCCTACATTAAGAAGCACAATGGTTATCATTTATAGTCTTAAATTAGGAAAAACAACGGTTATCATTTATAGTCTTAAATTAGGAAGCACAATGGTTATCATTTATAGTCTTAAATTAGGAAAAACAACGGTTATCATTTATAGTCTTAAATTAGGCAGCACAATGGTTATCATTTATAGTCTTAAATTAGGAAGCACAATGGTTATCATTTATAGTCTTAAATTAGGAACCACAATGGTTATCATTTATAGTCTTAAATTAGGAAGCACAATAGTTATCATTTATAGTCTTGAATTAGGAAGCACAATGGTTATCATTTATAGTCTTAAATTAGGAAGCACAATGGTTATCATTTATAGTCTTAACTCTTTCCGCTCGCGCGAGCCCTATAAGGATCTTTGCGGTTTGGCTATTCCACCCTCGAGAGCCCTATATGGCATCAGAGTTTCTTTCGTTGAAAACACGATATTACTTTTCATTTAACCAGTTAGAACTCTTCTGAATTCAAAGTTAAACTAGTGTTTTAAGCATGGGGGATAAAGACGTCATTCTGGATACATAGATAGGGGGTAAAACTCAAGTTTATTTTGAGATTGAGTGGTAGAATCGTCACACCGACCGACTAGATCTAGCTTACTATATCTGTTTCTAGTAGCTGTAGATATGTTAGATTTATTGGATGTCACAAACATCCATAAATAGTGATTTTTCTGTGTTGAAATTTGAATGACTATGTATTCTATATTGGATTATGACACAGCTAAGGTAAGTATAAAGTAGATTTTACTGCTCAGCCCTAACATTTTTTTAGCGCCAAAAATCGTTCCATCGTTTCACACCAGTTTGTTTTTTTTTAATGACAAATAACTTCATTTATGGAATCTTCATTCATTTCCACTTATTTTGATGTGTGATACACATATGGTGACCAAGGAATTAAGTCGGTATAATAACTTTTACACAGGGACCCCATGTCTCAAAAATGTCTGCGCCCTTCTCCAACGTCCGCGTTGTCAAAAACTAAGAATTGATTTGGAAGTACGCGGTCATGAAAGAGTTAAATTAGGAAGTACAATGGTTATCATTTATAGTCTTAAATTAGGAAGCACAATGGTTATCATTTATAGTCTTAAATTAGGAAGTACAATGGTTATCATTTATAGTCTTGTGTGAACGAAGAAGAAGAAGATTTATAGTATTAAATTAGGAAGTACAATGGTTATCATTTATAGTCTTAAATTAGGAAGCACAATGGTTATCATTTATAGTCGTAAATTAGGAAGTACAACGGTTATCATTTATAGTCTTGTGCGAATGAAGAAGAATATTTATAGTCTTAAATTAGGAAGTATAATGGTTATCATTTATAGTCTTAAATTAGGAAGCACAATGGTTATCATTTATAGTCTTAAATTAGGAAGCACAATGGTTATCATGTATAGTCTTAAATTAGGAAGCACAATAGTTATCATTTATAGTCTTAAAATTAGGAAGCACAATGGTTATCATTTATAGTCTTAAATTAGGAAGCACAATGGTTATCATTTATAGTCTTAAATTAGGAAGTACAATGGTTATCATTTATGGTCTTAAATTAGGAAGCACAATGGTTATCATTTATAGTCTTAAATTAGGAAGTACAATGGTTATCATTTATGGTCTTAAATTAGGAAGTACAATGGTTATCATTTATAGTCTTAAATTAGGAAGTACAATGGTTATCATTCATAGTCTTAAATTAGGAAGTACAATAGCTGTCATTCAATATTAAATTAAGGACTACAAAGGCTATTTATTATAGTCTTAAAAGAGGAATGCAATCATAACTGGATGCTTTCAAAGTCTCACACATCAGAAGGTCAGTTACAGCAAGCTGTTTCTGATGGATGTTAAATGTGGTCACCATTTCTTTCTTTGAATAAAACCATCAGTACTAACCGGCTGTAAATTAAGAAGCATGTAAATCATTTCTTTTAGGTGTGACACTATCAGCTGTAGAATAAGAATGGTTATTTGTGTGAAACATGGGACAAGATCTTTGGAATGCCCTTGCTAGCACAATGCATACAACACACTTCATTAGAACTATTACAACAACGGTTTTCTGATCTACTACATTACATACTCTACTAAACTTAACTCCTGCAAAAGGCTGGTTGCAGCCACTGCCAAAATAATCTAAAACTACAACATCTGAATGTCTTCACGTCCTCACTTCTCTCACCTGTATAGTAAACTGGGGTATAATAGAGTTTATCTTCACCAAAGACACTGTGGTGCTGTTCAGGCATAGCCTGTACTGCCCCTTGGTACCCTTCTCCTGGCCCAGACCCCGCGGCTGCAGTGTGACTTGCCATACATTTTCTGTGGAGAGATGACCACACAACAACGTATTCAAAACAGTTTTACTATATAATATTTTAGCACATTTGTGTTCATCAAACAATCAATGCCCATGGCTCCTTCTCCGGTACGCAAGTCACAGATAACGGCTTTCAAGTCATTTCTATCACTGACTTTGCTCTTCAAGTCACCTTATGCGAGTCCCTCTAATTTCAGAACCTTCGCTGCATCCCTTCTCCGGATATTGTGTCCTTTCCCACTTTTGCTTCTCTTGAGGGTTTCATGCCACAGTCCATCTTGCTATGTGGATGCACTTACGCCAATTTACAAAATGTAGCCCTATATGTGCCACAGAGGCACCTCGGGTTATGGTATTAGTGCCCATATTTTCTATTATGTGATGGCACATAAGACAGAGTGAGGTGGTCAGGCCTTCCTTCGTCAGCCCCAGAAGGAGTCGGATACTCAGTTCTACAGTTGGGTGACCTGGGCACCTCTGGCAGGACTTGAGCCACCAATCTCCTTGTGAGATGAATGCACTAACCACTATGCCAATATCAGTAAAATGGTCTTCAACTCAGATGGTAGGGGCAGGAAGAAATATTGTAAAGAAGAAGAAGAAGAGCTGGTACAAGAATGTGGATAGACATTAAAACAGTACGCTAAGAGAAAATTAATGGCTACATGAAAAGTGTAACAAGTTACAGAATTAATGGCTACATGAAAAGTGTAACAAGTTACAGAATTAATGGCTACATGAAAAGCAGTTTGACTAATTCTGACAACTGAGTTATTACTGAGTCCAGTGTTCCAGCTGTCAAATCCAAGGTTATGTTAACTGTTAACATCAGAGTAACTACAGGCTGGTGTTCAGTGTGTCCATTATTAACATCAGAGTAACCTCAGATTTGTGTTCTGATTGTTAAATGTTAACATCAAAGCAACCTCAGACTGATGTTCAGAAAATTAAATGCTAACATCAGAGTAAACCCAGACTGGTGTTCAAACTATCAAGTGTTAAATGTTAACACTCCAAGAAATGGAGGCCATGGAAATGTGGTTTATAAGGAGGATGTAAAATGGACAGCCAAGAAAACCAATGAAGAAGTCGTAAGAGAGGCTGGAGTTAATAGGCAAATTGTAGCAAAGATCAGAGGCAGACAAGCAAGATTTATAGGGCATTTTCTGAGAAGAGGAAAACTGGAACACATTCTGGCAACTGGAAAAATTGAGGGAAGAAACGACAGAGAAAGAAGTTACTGGATGGGCTGTCAGTGTGGCTAGGAAGAAAGTCACCACCAGATCTCATAATCAATGCAAAAGACAGGAAATTGTGGAGAGAAATGATCACCTACACCACATGGCATGGCATTTAGAAGTCTCAGTTTAGTGATTCCTAACATCATTTTTGTAATATGGCTACACTGCTGGCGAGACTCTTCGGATGCCGCGCGTGGAGTGAAGCTCCTCCTGGTCAAGGAAGAAACTGCGGAAAAGAAATAAGGGTTGCTGTGCGGCACTGATGTGAAAAGGTGAAGGAAAGGATAAAGTGAAGTTTAATCGGTATGCCCAGTAGTATCGCTGTGAGAGCTAAACATACCACGGCGTCTCTGCTCTAGAGGCCGGCCACGTCCGAAATACGCCTACACTGGTGAAATATGCCTAAACCAGCACACACCAGGAGTGAAACTTGATGGCTAGGCATGTCACGCCACCTCCGCTCTATAGGTCGGTCACGCCTGATATACACCTGTACTGGTGAAATATGCCTGAAACGGCTCATACCAGGGTGAAACTTGAAGGCTACACATGTCACGGTACCTCTGCTCTAGAGGTAGGTCACGTCCCATACACGCCCATACTGGGATAATATTCCTAAACCGGCTCAACCCAGGGGTGGAAGTCACTAGTGGCGAGGATTCGTCCTCCTAGACAAAAGCTCCATCCTGGTCACAACTAGGAAGGGTAGCGGCCACGACCACAAAATGCTAAAGTCGGAGACACTGGACCAGGGCAGTCTAGATAGGCAACCACCTCTCACCCGGCGGGGATGTATGCGTATCCTAATCACGCTGGGGTTTTCCGGTGAGAAAGTCCAACACTGGACTGGATGGGCAACCACCTCTCACCCAGCGGCGATACACGGGTATCTCAAAACACGTCAAGGTTTTCCGGTGAGAAAGTCCAACTCTAGACTAAACTGGTGCAACGAAAACCACGGTGTCACGCAATCCCACTTCCGAGACCCACCAAGAATAGTACCTCTGCTCTAGAGGTCGGTCACGTCCCAAACACGCCCATACTGGGATAATATGCCTAAACCGGCTCAACCCAGGGGTGGAAGTCACTAGTGGCGAGGATTCGTCCTCCTGGACAAAAGCTCCATTCTGGTCACAACTAGGAAAGGTAGCGGCCACGACCGCAAAATGCTGAAGTCGGAGACACTGGACTAGGGCAGTCTAGATAGGCAACCACCTCTCACCCGGCGGGGATGTTTGCGTATCCTAATCACGCTGAGGTTTTCCGGTGAGAAAGTCCAACTCTAGACTGGAAGGGCAATCACCTCTCACCCGGCGGTGATACACGGGTATCTCAAAACACGTCGAGGTTTTCCGGTGAGAAGGTCCAACTCTAGACAAAACTGGTGCAACAAAACCAATGGTGTCACGCAATCCCGCTTCCGAGACCCACCAAGAATACAGGCTAAAGCCCTGCGATACCCTGAACCCCTTGTGGTCCTTTCGGGGAGACCACGGGACCTAACGAGGACCACAGGCGTAAATTCAATAGGATCACAGTGCGGTTCTGGTGGTAGAAGCGAACGAAGAAGAAGACTTACCATGTCAAAGCTCCCACCAACTTTGACAGTACGACCATTTGCCATGTCAAAGCTTTCACCAACTTTGACAGTTCGACCACACTCTGAGCAACTGTCAAATCTCCTAATAACTATCTATCTACATTTTTCAAGTCAGATATTTGACACCATCAGCATTTATCACTTCAAAACGAAGGAGATGAAGACAGGGGGAAAAAAATGAAACAAAACAAAATGTCACGGAGTGATAACATCAGTTTATGTATTAATATGCCAAGTCTGTTTTATTTACAAATGGATGCAGGCTTTTTTAAGTCTGACCGAACGCATGTCAGCAACAACAAAAACAACACAACGTCACCACAGATAACAAACACCAATGACAGTGTCCCAGTTAAGTCTGCCATAACTCGGGACAAGGTAAACAAGAGGATGTGGGGCATCGTGCGAGCCTCGTGTGACAGCGGCGATGGCGCAAACAAGCGGTGTTGGGGGGGGGGGGAGGGGGGAGGAGAGGCGAGCGAGAGAGGAAAGGTCGGAGAGGCAAACGGTGTTGTCCTGTTTCTGTGTCGGAAAAGATACCGCTCCCCCTCTTTCTTTCTAGCAGGTGTCGGACAAAACAGCTTTCGGGCGAGAGGGAGGCCACAAATTTGCTGATGAGAAAAATATCCGGCCAGCCAACAAACAAGAAATGCCTAGCTCCTGCTACATTAATATTCTTGTCTGGACAGGGGGGTCGGGGGGGGGGGGGGGGGGGGGGAGGCAGCCTGAGAAGCGAGGAGGAAGACAGACGTCACAGCTTTATGAAAGCGGGATATAAGGTGGGTTGTAGTTAGCTGCTTGTTGGAGAGGGAAAGTGTTGACACTGTGTGCGCTCTGATCTGGCGAGTCTTTTATCTGCGACAAGTGTGTATGTCGGGGGGGGGGGGGGGGAGACTATGTATTACAATGTGGGGTATTTGATGTGTGTGTGTGTGTTTAACATAAGGATATGGAATAACACATTCTCGTGTGTATGGGAACATGGAGAAACAGAACAATATACATCCGGATGTTTGTTTGAGGGGGTGAAAGAACAGCATACACTGCGTGTACTAGACGCTGATGACCGGACACATACACACACGTAAAACACAGCGACAGAAGAGCAATACACACGTATTAAAAAGTGAAACCTAACAACGTGTGTTCATGTGTTCGTTTGTAAGTGCACAGTAAGTACTCAAAGACCCGAACTGGTTCCAGGATTTCATATGATTGAGCAGCAGAGCTCAATGATTCCGGCCACCAATTTTTAACTTGTGCTTACTTTTTTAGCATTTTAGGACTCGTGAGAAAACGAATCCTAAAATGCTATATTGAACCTATCTTGTTATATGGAAGTGAATCATGGACAATAGGCAAGTCTGCACAAAAATCATTGGAAGCAGCAGAAATGTGGTTTATTAGAAGAATGTTGAGAATTCCCTGGACAGCAAAAATAACTAATGAAGAATGTTTGAGAAGAGCTGGAGAGACCAAAAAAAAAAACTTGTCAAAAAGATAAGAGAGGGACAATGTACTTTCATAGGACATGCAATGAGAAGAGGGGGCACTGAAAATATTATAACAACAGGAAAAATAGAAGGAAGAAGATCAAGAGGAAGACCAAGAGAAATGATACTGGACAGTCTGACGGGATGGTGTGAGAGGAGATCACCAAATAAGCTACTGGCCTGGATGAAGGATCGGGTACTCTGGAGAAGAATAATAGCCAACGCCAGTCGGCATGGCACCTAATGATGATGATGTTACTTTTGAGCGGCACACTAGGAGGTGGGGGGGGGGGGCGAAGTACTGGTAGACTTCGATGTCAGCCCTCCACTACCAGCCAGCCAAAGTGAAAGGTCACAGACGTACACGGAAGTGAAAGCAGCAAGTCTGTAACTGTTAAAAACCTCTCCCAGCCGGATCAGTCAGTTTAGCGTTATCGTACAGCGTTTCTTGCTCATCCTGTAACTGTTCTGATGTGAATTCGACATCGGTGCTTTGAAAGCAACTGATAATTTTTAAAAAACAAATCCAACATGCTTTCTTACATTTTCCTGTCATTTTTCTGCTCTAAATATCCCGTCATCTCTTCTGCGAGCGCTTGCACGTCTCATTCTGGGACATAATTGCTCGGAATTCTGGAACTATTTTCTTTAGTTTTGTAGTGATGCCATCCAACTATCATTCTTCTCGTGGCGGTGACGGAGGGCAACGGTTTACAAGATGTAGCTTTTTTTTCCCCCTGGCTGGTCTGTCCCTCCCACCCACCACATGCGGTGTGAACCACGAAAGACGAGCCACCGCCGCCAGTAATGGGGTTATCTTCTCTCAACATTCCTACTAGACATCATTCTCCTCTTCCCCCCCCCCCCCCACAAACCTCCAGCGTAACTGTAATTGGCACAACCACCAGGGCAGATAACTGGATGGTCTCATGATAGCGATAAAGTTCCCAAACCAACGAGGATGAAGTGTGTGCTGGAACTCGCACAAACTTCCATTCCACGGAACAACAAACAGCTATTTTCTGTATCTCGCATATATGACCCGTTTCACGCGATAGAATCATCGCTGTTAGCTCGGGTTAAATGTTAAATCAACTCTGCCAGGATAGCATTCTTACACTGCAACTGTCTTTGTTAGGATAGCATTCTTACACTGCAACTGTCTTTGTTAGGATAGCATTCTTACACTGCAACTGTTTTTGTTAGGATAGCATTCTTACACTGCAACTGTCTTTATTCCACATCAACGCCCCTGGTTCAGCTCTACTACCATGGGTTTATCATCATCATCATCATTATTGAGCATATCATTCCAAATTCTATTCTGCTAATCCTGCTTTTCTAAACTTGGCATCTGTCTTGTCATATACCGTGTCTCGTATCCATCCTTCCCGGTTATACCTTTCAGCCCTTAGGGGACAGACAGACGTTTTGATAAGAGCTCGGCGATCTGCCTCATATAATGGGATATTTAAGGTTTCTGTAATTTCCTCCCTCCACCTCTCTGGTGGGCCGTCCTCCCCCGTTTCCTACAATTCAGCCCTTAAACCGTGCCTGACCCAGCAAGGATCTCTCTACCGCTCACAGAAAACCACTAGAAGAACAGATCGACTGGGTAAATAACCAAACAAAACGAATCAATATAATGGTAAAAATCAAGCACGGTTACTGCAAGAAATACCAGGAAGAAAAGTCAACAGCCATGAAATGAAATGACATAAGAAGAAACAGAAAGATGGTGAATACATAAACGACGGAGGATAAAACAAAAGGCGAGTAGCTTGGGTAAAGGTTGGAAAGAAATGAAATAACAGTACACTGGAGGTGGAATGACATCAGAAGCACTATGGGAAGCACAGCCTACTGGGGGGAGAAAATGTGGGAAGAAATTACAATAGGTGAATGAAGATACGGGAAGAAATTACAATAGGTGAATGAAGATATGGGAAGAAATTACAATAGGTGAATGAAGATATGGGAAGAAATTACAATAGTTGAATGAAGAAATGACGGAAGAAATTACAATAGTTGAATGAAGATATGGGAAGAAATGACGGAATAAATTACAATAGCTGAATGAAAATATAGGAAGAAATGACGGAAGAAACTGCAACAGTTGAATGAAGAGATTGTAAGAAATTATGAAGAAAAGGCAAGGAAGAAATGTAAAAGATACGGAAAGAAACCAGATGAAACCAACTGCTACATTACACAGAACAAAAAACTAGCTGCAGCTACATACTCTAGAACGTCAACCTAAGCAAATGTCTAGCCATGGGCAGCGCGTAACACACACATACACAAACAAGTAAACAGAATGTTTCCACGAGAACTCATGTTTTCACCCCAAGGACATGGCTTGGGGCACGAATCGATCTTTTTATTTGCGTGGTCTTGACGTGCGCCGCGCTGTACCTCTCTTAACTTGTTACTCTCTCTCTCTCTCTCTCTCAAAGAGACAGTAAATACGCGGACACATAAATGTAAAAGCCCCCATACACAAGAGACCGCAGCTTCGCACAAAGCCCTATTTTTCCTTTCACTCCCAGGCAGCCGTGTGAGCTGTGCAACCCAGTGTGTCTCGATTAGCAGGCAGATGCTGGCCACCCAGTTCTACAACTAGGTCGACTAAGAGGGTGCCGGGTACCTAAACCCACAATATCCCAGGAACGACCGCAGAACGCTGCCGGCTAGTCTCTATATACGCCCATAAAACTGGGTTCGTAAGGGCTCGCCCGGCCACCAGACTTGTCATGCAGTGGAGACATCATGAGAAGTTGGTCACAATAAAACGAAAATATCATGAGAAGCTGGTCTGTGAAAATGTCATAAAAAGCTTCTCACAGTACCGTGAAGTCATCATGAAAAGCTTATTATCACAACGCTGTGAAAATATTTTTAAAAAAAATACTGTGAAAACCATACACAGGAGATCATAATGAGCACATAAGGAATGTCAATATTTTGTTCACGTAAGTTTGTCAGACGTCTCATCTTGTCAAATGTCACACAGGCTGACAACTCATGATTTTGATATGCTTTCAGTTTACACGAATGTGCTGTCACTATTTCACAAGTCACAATGTAAGTGTGTTGTTAGGTTTCACAACTGAACCACAAGGGGGTCATCTTCTTATGCAGACTCCTTGGCTGTCAGGTAAACCACAGAAGATCTCAATTATCATCGCCACTGACCCTAATTATCATTACTAACCTTAATTATCATCACCACTGACCTTAATTATCACCAATAATGACCTTACTTATCCTCACTACTAAACTTAATTATTCTCACTTCTAACTTTTATTATCATCATCACTAGCCCTAATTATCATCACCAATGACCTTAGTTATCATACCACTGGCCTTATTTATCACTACTAACCCTAATTATCATCACCACCAACCTTAATTATCATCAATAACCCTAATTAGCATCACCACTGACCTCAATTATCAAAACCACTAACCCTAATCATCATCAGTACAGACCCTCTACTGGGCAAGAGTAATCAGATCCAAAATGAAATATAATCTCAAGCCCAAAACAAAATATGATCAAACAACCAAACTAATGTATCCAAAGACGAAACATGGCATGCCATCAAACAAACAACAAAAGGACCCAAAATGAAATATTTACAACATGATTATGCAGCCAAAATACTAGACCCAGACAGAATAAGACCCATGACGAAACAAATCTAAAAAAAAAAAAAAATGCTAGACTAGAAAATTAATTGACTGTAACCAAATGTATCATCATATTAGTATACCAAACTTGAAAAAGGATCTACAATAATCATGAAGGTAGATCCAAAGATGCAACAGGATGTACAACAATCAAACATGTTGTCATGAAGGCAGACCTAAAGATGAAACATGATGTACAACAATCAAACATGTCATGAAGGTAGACCTAAAGATGAAACATGATGTACAACAATCAAACAAATTGTCATGAAGGCAGACCTAATGATGAAACATGATGTACAACAATCAAGAATGTTGTCATGAAGGTAGACCTAAAGATGAAACATGATGTACAACAATCAAACATGTCATGAAGGCAAACCTAATGATGAAACATGATGTACAACAATCAAGAATGTTGTCATGAAGGTAGATCTAAAGATGAAACATGATGTACAACAATCAAACAAATTGTCATGAAGGTAGACCTAAAGATGAAACATGATGTACAACAATCAAATAAACTGTCATGAAGGTAGACCTAAGGATGAAACATGATGTACAACAATCAAGAATGTTGTCATGAAGGAAGATAAAAATAAGAAACATGACGTACGACCAGACTCACCATAATGCTCCTTGTGCATGTCACCATCAGGAAGATACTCGTTCTGGTAGTCTAGGATTAAGCTGAGCCAGGACTCCTGCTCCTGCTCAGAGTCTGTGAGAACAGTGAAGCACTCGTCGCTGGTGTAGAGAGCTATGCCATGCTTGCCGTGCCGGCTGTCAGACTTCTTGTTTATGTTGAAGCACGTATGTAAGTGAATTGAACGCTTGGGCATCTGCCCAGACTTGAACTTCTTCTCCGAGTCGTAGTACTCCAAACGAGCCGGCCCGCTGGAGCTGGTTGAGCGGAGAACAAAGTACTTCTTCTTCATCGTCTGAGGACAGAAAGCGCACATAAACATGGGCAGTGCAACAGCATCACGAACCCAAAGACTACACTGTGATGAAAATGCTTATACCTACTCTGCCAATCAGACAGCGGTACCATCTATGTTTTGGTTAGCACATCACAAATGTGCACTTGTTAATCAATAAAGCTGTCCTTATGTTTGTTCTAAACAGTTTTAACATTCTTATATCACAGCAGAAAAAAAGGCGAAGGACAGGCATTTGTGGAAAACCCTTGCGGAAGCCCCATGTGCCCTGGGCACTTAAGGTTCAGAGAGAGATAGAGATATCACAGCTTTATTGCAGTGGCTTTGTGTATATTGATATGGTTATTTCTATATATTATGCCCAAATGTGTCACACATTGTAGCCAGTACAATTTTAGCACACTGAAAGTGAGGCTTGAACACAACAGAGTGTTGCAGCAAAGTGTGTGCGCTATGCAAAAATAGTAGACAAAAAAAAAAATGTGAAAGAAAGAAAAATAATAAGCAAATGACCATGATTCAACCACACATTCTGGTAGAACAAGTAACGTTCTGGCCACGAGAGAACAACACACTAGTAACTCATGGTTAGATGGTTGCTTGTTCAACTGGAGTCTATTGTTCTAAGCTAGCAATAGAGGGAGGAAGATGGTGTAACTTTATATATATATATATATATGTGTGACTAAACAGTACCCAAATAAATAACAGATGATGAATGCTATAAAATCTCATGAAGTGGCCAAATTATAATCTTCTGCCTGAGAAGAGAATACTGCAGGCTGAGACACCATCTATGCCACAAGCTGAAAACTGGCTCAACAGACACAAAAAGAGACACCGGCAGCAAACATCTCCTCCAGACATGTCAGAAAAAAAGAGACACCAGCAACACAACATCTCCTCCAGACATGTCAGAAAAAAAGAGACACGGGCAACACAACATCTCCTCCAGACATGTCAGAAAAAAAGAGACACGGGCAACACAACATCTCCTCCAGACATGTCAGAAAAAAAGAGACACCAGCAAGACAACATCTCCAGACATGTCAGAAAAAAAGAGACACGGGCAACACAACATCTCCTCCAGACATGTCAGAAAAAAAGAGACACGGGCAACACAACATCTCCTCCAGACATGTCAGAAAAAAAAGAGACACCAGCAACACAACATCTCCTCCAGACATGTCAGAAAAAAAGAGACACCAGCAACACATCTCCTCCAGACATGTCAGAAAAAAAGAGACACCAGCAACACAACATCTCCTCCAGACATGTCAGAAAAAAAGAGACACCAGCAACACAACATCTCCTCCAGATATGTCAGAAAAAAAGAGACACCAGCAACACAACATCTCCTCCAGACATGCCAGCTGCACAGCTCAAGCAGGAAAAGGACCTGGCCAATCCTAAATCCCTCTACTAGAGAAGCCACACAGTAAGGTGAAGGATCAGAGATAAACTGTCACATTAATGAGAAAGACTGGTGTGGATATCTGAGCTACCAAGAAGAAAAGTCTGTAAACAAAATCATAGTCATTCTCTTAATATTCTCCAAAGCTAATCATACATGCCACAAACTATGCCTAGTACAAAAACTGTCAATCATCTAGGAATGGCACTGTTGGTGAACACAACATTACTAAAAGGTGAGGTACTACTTTACTATTCTGCTGGCGGCCAACAACTTCTCAACAATAAAATGACAGGAATCACAAGTTTCTCTCCCCCACAGTTTCTTCTTATTCTCCCTTCTATAAGCAATGTAAGAGAAATAGGGGGGGGGGGGGGGGGAAGAGAGAGAGAGACCTTATATGTCATCAATGTTCACCAAATAAAATAAACACTGCAATGCTAAATGTTCTACCACACAGAAAGTGGGTCATGTACTTAAGTTCTGTTCCTAACATGTGCAAGAATCTCAATGTGTTGCACTCAGTGTAGACTCTAACTTGTTATAAACTCAGTACAATCTATGTTCAAGATGACAGAAACACTTGGTCTTTCTCTGAGACACAAAGAAAAAAACAGAAGATTATGTCTAAAGCTGGGAAGTGAGGTCAGAGTCAAAAAAACGTTCTGGGTAAAGTCAGATTTGGAATCTATAGAAATTAACCATTTATGAACCAGTCAGATCCAAACAACACAAAAATGGAGGAGTCTTAAGTTGAAGGTTGGGTATATAGAGCCCACAACCCTGATTGGAAAAATGAGAACCTGGCACCAGTCAAGGGCTCGATCTCTCCACTTTGCTGTTTTTGTGATAGCAAGTGAAGATGCTGTTTTTGTGATAGCAAGTGAAGATGCTGTTTTTGTGATAGCAAGTGAAGATGCTGTTTTTGTGATAGCAAGTGAAGATGCTGTTTTTGTGATAGCAAGTGAAGATGCTGTTTTTGTGATAGCAAGTGAAGATGCTGTTTTTGTGATAGCAAGTGAAGATGCTGTTTTTGTGATAGCAAGTGAAGATGCTGTTTTTGTGATAGCAAGTGAAGATGCTGTTTTTGTGATAGCAAGTGAGAATATTGTCTTTGTGAGAGTGAGTGAGAGTGTTGTCTTTGTGAGAGTGAGTGAGAATGTTGTCTTTGTGAGAGTGAATGAGAGTGTTGTCTTTGTGAGAGTGAGTGAGAGTGTTGTCTTTGTGAGAGTGAGTGAGAATGTTGTCTTTGTAAGAGTGAATGAGAGTGTTGTCTTTGTGAGAGTGAGTGAGAATACTGTCTTTGTGAGACCGAGTGAGAATGTTGTCTTTGTTAAAGTGACTGAGAATACTGTCTTTGTGATAGTGAATGAGAAATTTGGGATATGGACTGATGTTACCGCTAAGCTGTGAAATCCAGCATGGCTGGCACCCACCCACACACACAAAAATAATGTGAATGAAATGTTATATGCATATGCCTCAAATACTTTTATTTTTCAGTTTCCTGAAGCGTGGTAGTGCCACATGAGTTTTGTTTTCTCCCAGATTTCTTTTGAATTTTAGTAATTTTTTTTTCTATGAGACATTTAAATTATAGTCTGTAAGTCTGATATGATACACATCTGTACAACATTTTTTTTTTTTTCAGAATTGCACACAGGCTGAGAACTGTGCATGCACCACAAAACCTTAGAGGACACTTCGATGGTGGAGTCCGTAGCGACAGCCGTTAGTCAGGTTTGGGAATTAAAGAAATCCTAGGTAAATGTCATCTAAATCAATACCAGCACTTCAGGATCTTCATTACAGTATCAAGCACACAAAAAAAAAAAAAAAAACTCAGTCTTTGGAAAGGCCATCAGCTTCTTCACTGCCAGAAATGGTTCTCAGAGACAATGCAGCCAATGTGGAGCTAATTTTGCTGAGTTTCAGTCCTGTCATGAACTGCTGCGACTCCCAGCCTGGCTTGTTCATTATTTCTAAACTGTCTTTAAAGGTGCTGGCAGTGAATGATTATCAGTCAATACTTTGTGTCTCCATTGTTGTTAATTTTTAACAGATTACAGTGAATTCATCTCAGGAGCAAACTAACAATTATACGAAGGTCATACCAAAAGTCATGAGCATAAATTTTTTTTAAAAATCAGAATTTATAGATAGAGAAAATATAAAAGTATCACCTTAACTGTATCCTTTTCTTCACTTTTCAACATAATCTCAATTTCTCTGCACGCATTTTTCCCATCACTCTGCAAGTTTGAAAATGCCCTCCCGGTAGAATTCCGTTCCAGCTGACCGGCGGCACAGACGCACTTTCTGGACATTCTCCCCTGTGGGACCCAGCTGGCATAAACTTTTTTATAGCCTAGGGTTTCAATCATTTCCTGTACTGCATTGTGTCCTATTCCAAGATTTACACTGATTTCAGATACTGTGATACGTATGTCTTCTTAATGATGTCATCAATCTTTTTCCATGTTGCGTTCAATGGAGGCAGTTCGAGGGTGATTACACACGAGGCATATCTTGAATGCTCGAGTTTCCATCTTTGAAATGTTTCATCCACCTTCTAACGCTGCTAGCACCCATACGCACATCTCCATAAGCGAAGTCTTTGGTGAATTTCAGCAGCGGGGATTTTCTCTTTAACGAGGAACTCAATAACAGCCCGCTGATGAGACAAAACTTCGGCACCCGCCATTTTGTTTATGCTCCACATGGTCACGTGACACATGATGCTGACATCATGTGACCTCTACATGAAGTGCAAAAGGATGCAGATTAAGGTGATGCATTTATACTTTCTCTATCTATAAATTATTAATTGCTCACAACTTTCGGTATGACCCTCATATGTTCCTCTGTGTTTTGCTTCAGTCAGCCATCTACACAAGGAAGCAGGATGCCTCCACGAATCCCTGCATCAGAATGATTTCTATTACACTCTGTCCCAGTTTCTATCCACACTCTTTCTTTGGGCCCACTTTTGAGCTTATAAATCTTTGTAAAGAGCACAGGAAATATTCTCTAGTCTTTTTTTTTTTTAACAGTCTTATTGAACTGCTTGTTGTGATCTCTTATACATAAACTGATTGTTATACAGATATAATCGCATTTTCCACTACTGCACTGAAAACCAGGACTACTTAATATACCTCACTTTATAAGCAGATGTTTTTCCCCAACACAAATAGGCTAGGTATCTATTTTTGTGGCTGAAATGACTGGCACATTCATGCTGGCAGTTTACTACACACTATCTCTAAAGTCAGGTGGCTGCAGCTGTTCTGCTACTCCCGATCCACATTTTTCCTAACACTGTTCTTTCAAAAAAACTCATATAATAAAGAATACTTCAGAAAGTACAAGAGAAAAAAAAAACCTGACTATAACTATTCCGATCCCTGGGTTTACAAGTTTTCACTTATTCCCCCTTGTGCCAGATAATGGACTTATATCTCTCTCTCTCTCTCTGAACCTTAAGTGCCCAGGGCACATGGGGCTTCCGCAAGGGTTTTCCACAAATGCCTGTCCTTTGTCTTTTTTTCTGCTCTTGCCCAGGTGAGCCCTCTATTGCTCAACATCCTTTCTGTTGTTCTTCTCCATGTCTCTTTTGGTCTACCCTTACTTCTGCTCCCCTGTGGTGTCCATCTTAGTGCTATTTTCGGTAGTGAGTTGTCAGTCATTCTGAGCACATGTCCCAACCATCGCCAGCGTCTTTCCTCAATAATTGTTGTCAGTGGTTTCATCTGCATTTCTGCTAATAAGATGTTATTTCTTATGGTAATGGACTTGTATGAACTCCCTTAAACTGCAAGCTGTTGTTCTTTGCGGTCGATGCTGCCGAGGTGTTGAGGCACAATATCGTACTGGCGTGGGAGCTGGTTATGGCAGCTACTTTTTCAGACCCAGAGTACAGCTAAAAAGCAGGGGGTGTGCAATGCTTCTTTAGCAGACTCCACCACCACGCGGACTATGGTGATTCCTGCCCAAATTAGCTAGGCTAGGCCTGGCCTGTTACTGGGGGGGTACCACGGAGAGATGGGACAGGGTCTTGGTCAGCTATGGTTCGCTAACCCTAACACTGGCATATCAACTATGGGTTGCATATTGGCTCATCAGACAGGCGCCTTCATCTCTCACCAGACAACATGACTTAATGGCATGGAAACGGGAATTTTACCTTTTTTTTATAGTATGTTTTGTTATTTAGGCAGCATAATGGATAAAGACAGGGGAATGGAAAAGGATGTTAAAGCTAGAATAACCAAGGCCAGGACAGCATTTATCCATTAACTAGAATAAAGGAACAGCATTTATTCAAATTGGAGAAGTACAATGATCTGGTCAAGCAACTGAGGCAGGGGGCAGGAGTCAGGGCAAAAGTGATAGCTGTAGAAGTGGGAGCAAGAGGATTCGTAGCAACATCAGCATATGACCTATGTAAGCAACTGGGCATAAAGGGACAAGCAAGAGCAAGGGCACTGAGAAGCCTTTCAGAAACAACAGAAAAGGCCTCATGCTGGCTGTGGAGTATACGAAACAAGCATTGGGAACATAAGTAACTTCATTTGCTACAACCAAGACCAGTCCTCCGTAGCTAAATCGCTAAAGACGCACTTCAAAAAAGTGCAGTGCCAACTGGAAGATCATGGCTTCAATCCCGGGACCGGGGGCGAAAAAAAAAAAAAAGCAACAACTCACAAGACCTCTGGGAGTCATGACCCAGAGGGTCCACCCCCTTAGAGTGTCAGGAGTTTAATAGGGCCGAAACACTTGTCTGAGGGGAGGTACTTCCTCTGATGATCTGAAGGAGTTGTGTTGTTGTTCCGTTCTCTACAGTAGAGAGTTTCCTGCATATATATCCAACTTAACAAAATATGGTCATCTAAGAACATCAAAACAAGAACCAAACTTAGGCTTTTCAATACAAATGTAAAGACTGTCCTACTATATGGCTCCGAGACATGGGTTATGACCAAGACAATACAACAGAGGATACAAACATTCATGAACTACTGCTTGAGGAGGATTTTAAATATTAAATGGCAGGACAAGCTCAGGAACGAGAAGGTCTGGGAAAGGGCAGGAGAGAACTTACAAATCATGTCTAGGAAGTGGAGGTGGATTGGCCACACTCTGAGGAAACCCAACACCACCACAGCAAGACAGGCACTGACATGGAATTCTCAAGGAAATAGAAAATGAGGAAGACCTAGACTTACCTGGAGAAGAGAAATTATGAGTGCTCAGAGACAAGGGATACACATGGAAGGAAGCAGAGAATAATTCCAAGAACAGGGATGGCTGGAGAGCCTTTATCTCTGGTCTATGCTCTCGTGTGAAAGGTGATGATGATACTGAAAGAGGAGGTGGAACAGGTTGAAAGAAAAGATAGGAATTGCAACAAGGGGTGTATGAAGCAACTTTTGGAAGAGCCAATAGGCATATACCATTTATGACAGATTTCGACTTGAACAGTGGGGGGGGGTGGGGGTGGGAAGAGAGAGAGAGGGACAGATGAACCAGAAACAGAAGAAATTTTGGGCTGAGTCATGATTGGCAACACTGTACAATCTGTGTAAGAGTCAGAGTAAAAAAAAAGGTAGAGAACTAGAGGAGTAAGGAGTCTGAAACACTTCTGGGTGAACTGAGGTTTCACCTGAAAGTACCTGAGACATATTTCGTGTCTTCACTGATCTGTGTTTGTGGTTTCTGTGTTAGGTTTAAGTCAAGTGTTTCAAAATGTTTTTGTTCTACTTTGGTCCCATGTTCTGTGTAAATGTGTTATCAATCATCGTTCACTGAAATGCCATGGGCCATACAGTTCATATTTTATTAATAAACCACTACTGTTTGAGAAAAAAAGTTTGTGTACAATGTGCATATGAGTAAAACATGTAGGGAATCCATGCTTTGCAAAAACTATGCATGATGCATGCACTATATGCATAAAAATATGGTACCAGCTGAATGAATTTTAAAATGAATATTGAGCAAAATGTGGGAGAACCAGTGTTTGTAAAAGTTTTAAGATAAAGACACTGTATCTTTCATGTTATTATGAAATGAATTCCACTGATTGATTTCCAAAGGAAAATTCACAAAATCTATTATAAAAAAACTTAGCCACCAATGTTTGCGTGGAAGGTTATATCTTCAGTTTTTACAAAGATAACATTCTCACTCAATCTCACAAAGACAACATTTTCACTCACTCTCACAAAGACAACATTCTCACTCGCTCTCACAAAGACAACATTCTCACTCGCTCTCACAAAGACAACATTCTCACTCGCTCTCACAAAAACAACATTCTCACTCGCTCTCACAAAGACAACATTCTCACTCGCTCTCACAAAAACAAAATTCTCACTCGCTCTCACAAAGACAACATTCTCACTCGCTCTCACAAAGACAACATTCTCACTCGCTCTCACAAAGACAACATTCTCACAAAAACAACATTCTCACTCGCTCTAACAAAGACAACATTCTCACTCGCTCTCACAAAGACAACATTCTCACTCGCTCTCACAAAGACAACATTCTCACTCGCTCTCACAAAGACAACATTCTCACTCGCTCTCAATGTCTGGAACAGACCGAAAGTTGTATGATAAAGGACAGAATGACAGACGGGCCTGTGTGCCCAATTCTTAACCCTTCTGAAATAAATATCAATCAATCAATCATTACAAAGACAACATTCTTATTCACTATCACAAAGACAACATTCTCATTCACTATCACAAAGACAACATTCTCATTCACTATCACAAAGACAACATTCTCACTCACTATCACAAAGACAACATTCGCATTCACTTTAATAAAGACAACATTCTCATTCACTATCACAAAGACAGCAGTCTCACTCACTCTCAAAAAGACAACATTCTCATTCACTCTCACAAAGACAACATTCTCACTCACTCTCACAAAAACACCATCTTCATTCACTATTACACTTCTTAATGTTGTACCCAACAAGCAAAGCCAAAAGAAAATCATCAATAAAATGATCAATAATCTTAATGAAAATACTCGGCATCAATTGGAACGAATTCAAAAACAATGCAGAGATAAGACAGATGACTGAACAACAACCAGTCTCATGGGTGATCAGGAAAAGGAGATATTGGTCACGTGAAGAGAAGAAATGATCAGAGAATCCCAAAACAAGCTATCAAGTGGAACACAACAGGCCAAAGAAAAAGAGGCAGACCACGTGAAACTCTAAAGAAGACGTTGTTAAGAGAGGCCAAATTAACAGGCATAAAATCCCTTGATGAGGTTGAAAAGCTCGCCGAAAACAGGAAAAATTGGTGAACTACCCTGCAAGCCCTATGTGACATTTAACAGCACAGGAAGTATATAAGATAAGAATCTGGTCAATAAAATGATAAAAATAATCAATAATCAATACAGTCTGTTTAAAAATGAAAACCAAGAAGTTCATGGTCACTCAAGTCACAAGGCTTCACAGTTAATGATACAAGATAAAGCTTAAAATCAACCCACCTTCAACTTTTTTAAACTTCCAGCCTTCTTGATGTCCGAGCCAGGACGCTCAAAAGTGTGCTGGCGGCTGCTGAAGCTGCTGATACTCTGCCGATCACTGTCCATGATGACAGTATCACCAGAAACGCATGAAACTGTGAAAAACTAATCCTTCCTTCTCAGTATCATGCAATGACTTTGTAAGGAATCTGCATATCAGTTGTCACTGTCAGCAATGTTCAATTCTGTCAAGCAATTTTCCTAGTATCACAACACGTTAGCATGTCTGGGCTCTGCTAGCAAGTTGCCACTAGCACATCTCAGTTATGCTCTGGTGACTGAACAACAACAAAAAAGTGTTATACTTTATTTTTATCCGTCGTGGTGCAACTTATTTCAATATCTTATTATTCTACGATATGACTTCTGTGTCGTAACTCATTTATTTAATGTCTTTTTCTTGTATTCTTCCAGAATAAGGCATTAATTTTGCTGTGACAGTATATTTTACACAGCCAAATCCCTTTAAATGCAGTATCGAGCTGCATGAGAACAGACTGTGATAACTGTTTACAAAAATTGTCCAAGCTGGTCCCAGAAATCAAGTTACTGAACTACTCCGACCACTAGAATGAAAACGCCGGCCCTTACCCTTTGTTTGGCTGTAGTACCACTTCTGTTTCTGGAAGCACTGAGAGGAGGTAAGATCTGGTTTTGGACTACTCCATTTTACCGGATCTTTCATTGCCCTGTACCTCTAACAGTTATCTCTGCTTCCCTAGCAAACGATGTGGGTCCTTGAGAGGTGGAGAGAATTAGTTGCTGCCTTATACCGGCCACTGACTGCTTAGCTGATCACCAACCAAGAACATGGACAGGGTGGATGGGTGGTGGAGGTGCTGATCAAAGGTTTAAAGAATGCCACTTACCAAGGATATTCACCCTGGGGCACTGATAAAGGAATGGAGCTCAAACTCTGAAAATTATTGTTTGTTACTATTTTCTTTAGCTGTTCTGTTCTTGGCTACCAATCTGTAAAGTAAAACTAAGTTTTCATTACATTTTGAAGTCAAACGTTTACCTAACAGGACTTGTGTTAATGGTGATTTTGACAATTAGCAAAGCGTGTAAGGGGGCATATAGGTACAACTGATTAGCATAACCAGTAAACACATTATATACTAGAGATTTAATCAAAACACATATACTAAAAATCTAGTCAAAACACATTATACACCAAAGATCTGGTCAAAACACATTATATACCAAAGATCTAGACAAAATATGTTATATACTAAGTCAAACACATGATATACCAGAGATCTAGTCAAAACACATACTAGATAACTAATCAAACACATTATATATTAGAGATCTAGCCAAAACACTTTTGACCATTAAACCATTAGACTCTTGAAAACAAATGCTTAAGGAAAATACTCTGCATCAAGTGGAACGAATTCAAGAACAATGCAGAGATAAGACAGATGACTGAACAACAACCAGTCTCATGGGTGATCAGGAAAAGGAGATGTTGGTCATGTGATGAGAAGAAATGATCAGAGAATCCCAAAACAAGCTATCAAGTGGAGCACAACAGGCCAAAGAAAAAGAGGCAGTCTGTGTGAAACTCTGAAGAGGACAATGATAAGAGAGGCCAAATTAATGGGCATAAAATCCCTTGATGAGGTTGAAAAGCTTGCCGAAGACAGGAAAAATTGGCGAACTACTAAGTGACATTTAATGGCACAGGAAGGATATAAGTCAAAGCACATTATACACTAGAGATCTATTATTGTAAACAAGTTAAGAATTGAGTTCTATTTAAAATTTTTAATTCATCAAACTACTACAACTCTAGATTAAACTGGCACAACGAAAACCACAGTGTCACCAGTCCTGCTTCTGAGACACACCAAGAATACAGGCTCAAGCCGTGCAATACTCTGAACCTCTTGTGGTCATTTCAGGAACCACACGACCTATTGAAGACCACGGGCGTAAATTCAGTAGGATCACAGGGCAGTTTTGGTGGTAGAAGTGAACGAAGAAGAAGAAGATCAAACTACTATATGCATCCAGTGCCATGCAAACAGGTGTTGGCAGTCATGTTTTCCCACAATTCTCTGTTCTGGGTGTTAATTATGATCTGGACTGGTGTTTTTTCTCCATGGCACTTCATCAGTCCCATCTATCATCTTCTCTCTTTGTCTGCCTTGGTCTCTTCTGCCCTCTATCGTCCCTGTTGTTATCAAATTTTCTAATCCACCTGCTCTCATAACAAGCCTTATGAATTTGGATCGTCTATTCCTGAATTTTGTTACTAACTGCCTCTCTTCTTCTGCCTCTTTCAGGACCCTCCATTTGATCTCTTCACTGTCCATGGCATCTGTAGCAGATTTCTTCTACAGAGCTACAATTCTGCGGCCACCAGGCGGCGCTGTACGTCCCTGGTGACTCCCCATGTTTCACATCCTGAAACACTGGTTCAAAATATCACTGGAGTGCTCTTTTCCTCACTTTTTGTGACTGATTACATAAAATATTTTTCTTTCTTTTTAAACATTTTAGCTTGTGTTATTCTGTTCCTTATCTCCATCTGTTACACTGTATAATAATAATAACAACAATATTCAGACCATCATCTAGGATGAAAATAACAATTATTATTATTACTACTATTAATTGTTATTTTCATCCTTGAGCACAGTTTGAAATGGGCACACATTAGTTACTACTGGTAACTGCTGTGCATCAGTTTTTTGTGCAGTTTCTCTTGTGGCTGATTTAGCTGGTCAGGGTAACAAAACAATCATGTTTGTATTGTAAGATCCTGTCTATTTACGTCTTCAAATTTGGTCCGCGTCTGCTTCTCATGTGAAACTGAACCCCTCTGTTAATTTAAGTCGCTCTCCAAGTGGTACTGTCTTTTCCCAGTTCTTATCTGCCTATAACACACAAAGTAAATAATCAACGAACACAATTTTCTTGATAAACAACAAGTTATGCGTCGTGAACATTCACTACATACCACGCACAGGCAGCAGCGAGCGTAAGGTCAGTCACAAATGAAAGGTATGGCTGATGCCTGTCTAAAGGCATACCTGTCCTATAAACCTGTTAACACACGGCTGCGACTTAACTGCTTCGGTTATACATTACACATAGCCGAAACTAAATGTACTCACTGTACATCAATTACGGATAGCTGTGACAGCGTACAAACAGCTTATATTTTAAGTACACACGCACGCGAGCTACAATACGCGGATCAAATTTATCTAGCGCTCAATTAAAACCATGTTTTTTTTTTCATGAAACGATTGTTTCGTTTTCAACACCACTCTCAATAAATAGCTACTTTTTTAACAACTAAAGTAACATTTAAGCTTATAGCCCTATGAATAAAAGCATAAATCGTAAAACTACTTTCTGATCTAGGAAATGCCTCAATTCACAAGCTCTGTGAGTGCGCGAAGTTCGATTAAAGGCATCACATTCAAGGACGTCAACCCCTCACAGGAGCCATTTTTATGGTCACGTGGTCTGTAGCTTGTTGTAAACAAGTTCTACGCATGCGCCGATGAAAGGTCACGGGTCATATCGGGACCAGTGACGTAAAGCTGTCGTCTGTCGTTGAGATTCTATTTAGAAGCAACCCCCACCAACAAACGTCAAGACTATTTGTGAGCTCATCTGTTCCAAAATATGTGTCCGCGATCGAAGCCAACTACGTGTTATGGCGAACAGAAGTCCGGGCCAAAATAGCTTGATTTAACACGTTTATCAGACGAACTTCCCACAGTAGTTTAGCTATCAATTTCTGATGGCAAGTTTTTGGGGTGGTTTCTCTCTCTCTCCCCCCCCCCCTAGGTCCAGAGGTGCCCAAATGGATATCCGTAAAGTTACGAAAATTTAACTAAAATTAATAAAAACATGTAAAAAGAAATATGTAAGAATATTTTAAATACATAAAAGGCTTTTTTTAAAGTCAATTCATCTTTACTTCATAACTGTCACACCTTTTCTCAGTTTTATGTAAATCACCAAAAACTAATTGATTTCGGTCAATCTTCCACTTCATTTCTGCATACAGATGTGACTCTTGAGGCTACTGAAGTTGGACACCCAAGTTAGAGTCCAACTTCAAATTAAGGACGAACTGACAGTGATCTGGACCCCGGGCAGCAAAGGTCATGTATGATTAGACTAGATTTGCGCCAAGAAGAGAGTGGACCCTTGTGAACAGCTCGGCTAACCGAAAAGTCAGTACATCCCTGCTTTACAGTATTTTTTTTATTCGGGATTTTTCTTTAATTAAAGAAGGAGAGATAAATGAAACAGGGGGTATATGCAGTGTGTATGTTTTATTTTGATTTATAGTCCAACCAACTAAAGAGTGTGTTTCACATTGTTATGTAAACACAAGCGATAACAACACAGCTTGTATTTTCAAAAACCATTTTTATGTAAGTCACCCAGATCACGCGAAGCTTGATGTCAATATTCGGGTCTATTTCCTTTCTCCCATCATCATCATCATCATCGCCTTTCACTCCCTTGAGACCATAAGCCATGGATAAAGGCTCTCCAGCCAACCCCGGTCTTGAAATTGTTCTCTGCTTCCTTTCACGTGTATCCCTTGTCTCTGAACATTGTCATAATTTCTATTCAAATGCAAATGACTGACTCATATACTTTGTGATGTTTGCTTTATTACTAAGAATTTATATATAGCTGTGTTATTTGTACCCTAGTCGCATACAGTTCATTTGCGTTTAATTTTTACACGCGATCCTGTATCAGCTGGCGCTGACGGACAGGTGGGGCTTGTCCTCAGTAGAAAAGACCGATATTTCCATTTTTGTCGTTTGGCAGCACCATGACCTGCCGGTCGCGCTGGAAAACCACTACAGCAAGACTCCACTTGGACGATGGCGCAGCAATCTCAGTACATGATGATTTAATAATAAACAGGAAAAAACTGGTCTGAGATTCAAACAAGATACATCTTGAACGACTTAACTTGAGAGAAAACATTCTGTGCTAAAGAAATTAAATTCTGCGAGACGTGTGACATTCTTATCGGTTGTCCACCGCTGTGTATCCAAACAATCCATTTAGCCTCATAGTTAGTATCATAGTTGCGAGATCGATTTTTCGACTGGCAGTTTTTACATGAGAAATTCTTGACGTGTAAAGACTCTTGTGCTCCTAATGTGTGTGTGTGTGGGGAGGGGGGGACTACAGACGACTGCATTTTCAAAAGAAAACTGGCGCACTAAACCACATGAATATGGCCACAAAATTGGAGGCTTCGTAGAATTTGCACAGTTTCGGCGATAGATTAAAAGAGCTTGCATAATTTAGACAAATATTCACAACATGTGACTCTTTCCTACGTGATAGATATTGTGTCTAGTCTGAAACTATCGCTTGTAATAGTAAATTCTTAGGTACCTTTCACTGTCGAGGGGGCAAAAAAACTTATTGGCTCAGCTCAGTAGTTTGATTTATATAAGGGGTTTTTTAAGTTTCTGGTATTCCATCCGTCCACCTCCTGAACGGACGGGCTTCAGTTTATTATAAATTTTAGAACTTAATCTTCTTCTTCTTCGTATGCATTGTCTGTCTATATCTGCAGTCCTGTCTCTTGGATAAATTTCACTGTTTTTTGGTTTTTTTTGGGGTTTTTTTTTTTTAATTCATGTATGGAACCATAGAGCTTACCTTCTTTAGTGGTTTCACTGGGACAGTAATTACTTCTCAGTGTCTCATAGTTGGTGCAGTTTTGGAGGATACGTTCCACAGTTTGGGGCACCTGGGCACATGTACATAGATTAGTAGTACCAACCTTAAACTTTGTATACATGACTTCGGAGTCGGCTGTGTCCTGTTCAGAGACGGATAATGGTGACTTGTTCCTTTCTATATAGCATATGATAGTCATCATGTGGTGGTGTTTGTGGCTTCCTGTAGGTTTTTAATCGTGCTTTTCTTCTGAATTAGAACTTAATAAATTTACACATTTTTTAAAAAATAAAAGCGAACCCTGAGAATAACGAACTGACGTGAAGTGAGCTAGTTTCCTGATATCTGACGTCACTTCCTTTTATCACCGGTGGTAGAGCTTGTACTTAAAAAAAAAAAGGAACCGAATCTTTCATTTAGTAAGTAATCATGGAACCGGTTCCATGAGTTATTGCCCTTGTGAAGATGTGAGTGATAATTTTATTATAGAACAAACGACAATTTCCCCGCGATTTTCAGTCTATCTCAACACAGAACTGATATAAGGCCTTTGAGCAATTATTTACTCATAAAGTTCACAGTAAAACACATCGAACCACAGTGAATGTATAAAGTCAATAGAAACAACAACTAGAGGGGGAGGGGGAACTACAGGCGTATGAAAAAGACAATTTTATGGCGGGACACTAATATGTTCATCAACGAAACGACATAAGCACATTTAATGACTGCACAGTACAGAAATATACGATTTTGTGGTTAAAATTTCAGCATTTAAAAAGGAAGGGTTCGTTAGATGGGGGCAATTGCAGAGTGACATGGCGCAGGGACGGTATTGTTTTGATGCCACGACTTTCAAACAAAAGTTCCCGTCTTCAGACGACATTTCGTCTGCACTATCGCCCGCCAGCAAACAGTTTTACTGGTATTTGGAACTGGTCGTGTTTCTGTTTTCCAAAGCGGTTCCAAGTTGATACTACTCTGTGTTAGGAATTGGTTTGTATGGAGACCAGGGAGAACCGGTTCCTAATTCGGTTCTTGGCCAGCTCTAGCCGGTGGACAAATATAGAACGTTAGCGTGGTCTTTATGGTGGGGTCGAATACGCTTGTGTTTGTCTCTGCCACGGTAGAGCTAATCAGCTCTTTAGAATCTGCATTCATCAGAATGACGACGTGTACTTTTTTTTTTACTCCAGGTAGGTAACTTTCTTGAATGAATGAAACCGTTACGCGTTCAAATGAACTCAAACTTTTGATTATCAGTTGTATACTGAAATTTGTGCCAATGATGACGATGGCGTGAGGCGGTTAGTGGCAGGCATCGAGCCATTTTAAATGCCTCCGCGATTATGTGTAGGAATTTGCATACCAGGCTGTCATGTGAATCTCTTCAGTAAACTTCACCTCTTGAGCAGGAATAAAATAATGTGACAGATTTATAGATTTGCGAGTTTAGAGCTTAAACATCAGGCGCACGCAGGAAAGTGTGTACATTTTGTATGACGATGGTGATGGATTACTGAGCATGTCAGTGTCTTGCACTACAATAAAAACCTTCCTGCAAGAAAGCGTATATATATAATGACAACAGTCTGCATTAAATGAAGACTACCGTATTTTAAGGATTTATCCCAGGAATATTACTTTGGTCAGGGCACCTTATTAGTGACCCCTATTTTAAAACACATATTGCCCAGGATTCTCATATTTGATCGCCCACATGTCCATAAGTTTTAAAATATCTGAGTGGAAATATTACTGTTGTGAAGAAAGTTTGATCTGTAGAGAAGTACAGCAAATAGACAGATTGTTACATTTGTAAGTAAAGTTATAAACCTGGCCTGAATGCCATATGTTCTCAAGATTCTTGAAGATCGATGCTGCTTTTGCAATTCTGATTCTAACTTTCTTTCTGGTGTCACCATCCTGGTCTATGTAGCTGCCAAGGTATGCAAATTGACTGACTTCTTCAATATCTGTCCCTTCTATGTGTATTTTTCCATTTTGATTAATGGGAATTTTCATTATTTTTGTTTTGTCCTTGTTAATTTCAAGTCCTATTTTGCTAGCCAGTGAAGACAGGCTATCTGTTTTTTCTTGCATGGAATTCACATTATTACTGATAAGAGTTATATCATCAGCAAAATCAAGATCTAGTTGGGTCCCATGTACCCAGTAAATAGCTGTGTTTCCTGTGCAGCATTTTTTCATTATGAAGTCTATTGTAATTCTGAAAAGCAAAGGAGACAGTATAAATCCTTGTTTCACAGATGTTATTTCTTATGGTAAAAGATAAATATAGATTCACATTAAATTCTCTGCATTTCTATATTAATCTTATATTGAATATATGATCTCTTGATCCTCTTCCTTGTCTAAAACCAGCTTAGACCATATTGACTTCTTCTATTTTCTTATGAAGTCTACCCATTATGATTTTTAATAGAATTTTACTGGCATGACTAATCAGGGCAACGGTTCTGTAGTTCTCTCTCTCTCTCTCTCTCTCTCTCTCTGTGAACTGTAAGTGCCCAGGGCACATGGGGTTTTCCACAAATGCCTGTCCTTCGCCTTTTTTCTGCTCTTGCCCAGGTGAGCCCTCTATTGCTCAACATCCTTTCTGTTGTTCTTCTCCATGTCTCTTTTGGTCTACCCTTACTTCTGCTCCCCTGTGGTGTCCATCTTAGTGCTATTTTTTGGTAGTGAGTTGTCAGTCATTCGGAGCACATGTCCCAACCATCGCCAACATCTTTCCTCAATAATTGTTGTCAGTGGCTTCATCTGCATTTCTGCCAACAAGATGTTATTTCTTATGGTCTTTCCAAAAAAATTTTTCTAATTCTTCGTAAAGGTTCTGTAGTTACCAAGAAGTTACAAGATAAAATGAACAGTTTGTGACATTTGCACACAAAAAGAACCCAGAGTTGTTTTCATGAAAATTGTTTATTCGTTGATATCACCAAAAGCTACGCTGTCCGATGAAGCAATCAGTAACCCATAGCTGATATGCCAGCGTCAGGGTTAGTGAACCATAGCTGACCAGACCCTGTCCCACCTCTCTGTGGTACCCCCAGTAACAGGCCTAGCCTAGCTAATGGGACAGATCATCATAGTCCCAATGGTGGTGTAGTCTGCTAAAGAAGCATTGCACATACCCTGCATTTTAGCTGTACTGTAGGACTGAAAAAGTAGCTGCCATAACCCACTCCCACGTTGATACGATGCTATGCCTCAAAACCTCTACAGCATCGGCTGCAAAGAACAATGGCTCGCAGTTACATCTTGTACAAGTACAAGCAATCATCAAAAGCTGTAAAATTTGTACACTTAAATAGGTGTATGTCTGTGGGTAGACTGTAACCAGTCCATGCATTAAAAAAAAAATTCTGTTCTTTCATGTGAAGATATGTAAGTTTACAGGTTACATCAGACAAACCATCATGTTGCTGAACTACATTCATGTCGTCATATGCTCATATAAGAAGATTCTGATTCTTTTGACATTTTTCAAGCCTCTGATACTGTTTCTGTTTTAATGTGATCATTTTGTATGGCCAAACTACAGCTATTCCTGCTTTACAAAGATCATTCAGTGCTGCTTACAGTTTTATTATTCTGTTCTTATCATTCCATGTTTCTAAAGCTGGTACTGGATCAGCTGTCTTCAGTTCATAATAAGTGGAAGTTACAGGGCTAGAAAAGTGGCACTGATGCCGGGGTCAGGGAACTAGAGCGGCCCATGACAATCAGAGGTGCTCCTGGATACAAGTCCTTACATTTTCATCGGTGTGTAATGCTTGGTGGTGAACGTTCTTGAGAAGCTTTCTTCGTTGGTCCACTTTGTGGCCTAACTCCACTTGTCATCTAGATGCTGTGCTGAAATGCTCCATCACTGTGCAGAGACACCATGTTTGCAGCTACAGGAAGATCATAGACTGACCAAAAGTAACGCTTGTCTGCACGTGTAGTATTTCTGTCATTATCCATTCCCTGATCTTCCACATTACATGCCAGTAATCCCTTCATCTCCATGGACATTCTGTAGTCTTCAGTGTTCTGCAAATATACTTCTTCACTATCCAGTCATAATCCACAGATTTATTTTAGTTTGTCAGCTTCATTCATTATGTTTTCAAGATTATTAATGTTTGATTTATGTTGTAAGATCCACAGACAAGGTCAAGGTTGGAACCAGCAAGTTGAGGCTGGAGTGTGACAGGGTGTAGAGATGACCTCAGAAACAGAGGAGAAGCACAAACATGTCTAGGAGTGGGGTGAAAATGTCTTAGAAGACTCTACAGGGAAGGCATGGTAGAACATCTGGTTTACAGCCAGGAACTGAGAGATTAAATGAAGTGAGAAATTGTGTTTCTTTGATTATTCACTTCTCATATTTTGAGTTCAGTGATTTGATCACGTTTGTAGCTCTGCCGTCTGTCACATTTTTCAGTGGGCCAGTAGAAATCAGTTTTTGTTTCTCGTTTCGTATCGTTAAATAATGTTGAAAATGAAATGAGATGGCCCACAAGAAGAGTGGCCATGTGCATACAGATGTAATCAGGCAGTCTAGCATTTCATATTCTTGTCCACATAAAAAAAAATAGATATATGGGGTCAGACATGAAAATACGAGTTCTGGGGGCTGTACTGTGTGTGAAATATTGATAGAATCATCCATTGGTCAAATCTGCTGAATAAAATAATGTTCAACAACTTAACACTTTTCAATACTAGAATCATTAAACAGTGATTTTTAGTCATCACCGGGGTAGTCTGACAAAAAAATCAGAGCATAATTCATTGTAAATCGCAGTGTCGTCGAGAGAAGCGTTCTCTGCCATTTCCACAAAATGTCGACTTGGCGAGATCCTGTAAACATGTGTTCCCGACAGCTAAAACTGTGAGATTTCTATTTTTTTTAAAGTTACAAATATTGAAAACAGTATTTTATTATATTAACTTTGCAGTAAAAATACAGGCAACCAAAAATTACTTAAATAACAAACTAGAAGCAGTTTAAATAAGACAACCATTGAAAATGGCATTTCCGCCTTTCGGCCAACAACACACGGAAACCAGAAAATGGATTTTCCCGTCTTTGGCCCGGGAAGTGTTAAGAGTAAGAGCTGGCTGGTTCGGAATCATCTTCTGATGCGAAAAAAATTTGACATGAAGGTGACCAGGCTAGCTGCAGCTGTTTAGAACAGCCCTTGTCAGATGCGTATCTCAGATAATACTGGGTGCAGCTTTGTTAATAGTTGGACATAAAAGTGGACGTAATCTGAATTATTAACTTTATATATATTATCATCCTGTGCCATCTCTCCACGGAAGGTTGACTTTGGTGTCATCTAGCTTTCTCTGTCCCTTGTTTTCACAATGCACTTAGACAGGCTGAGTCCGTCCATCTTTTTATGCTGTCCACCCATTTATATCATTGTCATCCTCATGGTGATTCCCAGGAAGTATGGTTTTCACTGTTGTGTTATGTCTCACAATGTGATCTAAATGTTTTAACTGGCAGGCTGTTGTGTTGTTCATTATTTCTCTTTCCAGTTTCAATTGGTTCAGTTTTGTTTTCTGTTCATATGATTTCACCGTTTTCCTTATATAGTTAAGACATTTTTTTAAAAAATAACATGAGCTGTTTGTTAGGAACACTTTGTAGAACTGAATCACAAAAAGCAAAGTCTGTGGTGAAGGATACAAAAAAAGATAAGATTTGTCACCTCCCCATACAACTTGCTGACCAGCTAAAATTGTATGGCTGTGTTAGTATATACTATGGGGAACATCATTAAGACATAGAATGCCAGTCTGGGACTCTCCATTCTTAAATGGTGGCTTGGGTCAGGCTTTCATTATGGCAACATTCATTTATTTTTCTCCTTAATTTGAGTGTTGGATATATCATTTGATGATCTTTTTTTACATGTGTTTTCACTTATGAGTTGTGTGTCATAGCAGGTACTTGGACTGTATATTAATCTGTGTTATATATAACGTATGTGCTGTGTTGAGTCTGTAGTTATATATAAAAATTGTATGTGTTGTGTTACCAGTTTTGTGTATTTGTGCATTTTTGTTCTTGTATATAGTGTTATATACAGGGTGGGCATAAAGTATTTCTCTGATTTCAGACAAATGTTATACAAAAAGCTTTCCAGGTTCAGGCATTTTCTCTCTAGCACACAGCACACTGTACTTTTTTCTTTATAGACACTTGTTTTATGATAGCAGACAACACACTGTACGTTTTCCTTTATAGACACTTGTTTTATGATCGCACACAACACACTGTACTTTCTCCTTCATAGGCAGCTTTTTGTTACTGGTGACTGGACTAGCTGTGCAGAAAAAAAAAGAACTGGCTTATGTAATGCCACAATGTTCATGTTTCTATCTAGCATAGTATTGCATATACCTCTGAATCATAGAAGGACTTTAAGATCACAGTGCATTGTGTTGTTATTATATGAGTCTGTGCTTGTACATAATGTTGTAAATAATGGGCTCTCTCAGATAAAATTTATGAGCTCCTGTTATAGTCTAGGTTTTTGTCTTTTTTTAAAATAGCAATTTAAATCATTGATGATGTTGTAGTGTTATAGATACATGTTTACTTGTAGTGTTATACATAAATGTTTGCTTGCAGAGAGCCTATGCATTGCACTGAGGTGTGGAGAGAGGTCCGGGGTAACATTCTAATTCAAGTTAATTTTTACGTTGTTTTTTTTTCCAATAGATCAACCAGTGTCATGTTTTGCTGCTTATGACATAACCTATGTAACATTGAAATATCTATAAGTAACAACTGTAGCATAATTGTGTAACTGTCTGCGGCATGGCCTTTGTGACATTATTGCTATTTGTCTATCTTTGTCCAGGTATGATCTTGACATGAGGAGCAAGGGTAATGGTGAGGTGTAGCCATGCTTCTCCAGAGCAAGAACTGTCCCATTTATTGGATGTAACCTTGACAGAAGAATTTCAGTATCTGAGTCATATTATCTTCAGTGTATTCTTTATATAAAAAAATGTATAAATTTTTTAAAAGTATATGTAGTCTGATATCCCATCCTCAAATGCTGTCTCTCTCTGAACTTTTGGGTGTCCAAGACACGTGGGGCTTCTACAGGGGTTTTCCACAGAGAAAATGTGCTTTTTGACAATTCAAAAGAGTACAGGCTCAAGCCCTACGATACTCTGAAACTCTTGTGTTCCTCACTGGGATCTCGTGTGGTCCTTTGGGGGACCACAGGACTTAATGAAGACCACAGGCGTAAATTCAGTGGGATCACAGGGCGGTTTTAGTGATAGAAGCGAACGAAGAAGAAGACAATTCAAGATTAGTTTATTTATGCCTGGAAGGCAGGACATCATTTTATCATAGTCTTCTTTCTTGTCCTTGTGACTAATCAGTGAAGCAGTTAGTGCATTCACCTTGTTTAGCTGCAACAAATTCTCTCAACTTGTCGTACCTCTTAACCAACCTTAAATGGTATCTCAGTTCTGCTGGATTCTGTTTATGATGAGTACCATTTATTTTTAGTTCCACTGTAAAAATCTGCAATCATTTCAGTTTTTGTAGCAGAATCCTGTTATCAGTTTTTATAAGTAAAAACGCAGAGCATTAGGAAATTAGCTTCAAAATCATCCGCAGCAGGATTATTAGAAATATTACACAACGTAAGCCAGGAATGGAGGCTAGAGATCAACGTCAAGAAGACCAAAGTAATGGAAAGACCAGACACCACAGATAACTGTAAACAAACAGACAGACAAACAACTGGAACAAGTGACAAACTACTGCTACCTAGAACATACACTAACTGAGGGTGAGAGGTATGAGGCAGGCATGTAGAAAAGGATGGGACTGGCAAAACATACATTCAGCAGCATGAAGACAATGCTGTTTTCCAGGAATCTCCCCATAAAATCTAACCTGAGATCTATAAAATATTATATCTGCTCTGTTTTACTGCATGGAGCAGAAATACGGACTCTTAAACAAAAGGTGGAGAGGAAGATTAATGCAGCGGAAATGTGGTTCTATAGAAAACTAGGTCATATAACATGGAGAATGAAAACAAATGCACAAGTTCTAGAACAACTCGGAGTACAGTTTAAACTCCTCAAAAAAAGTAAAGGTGAAGAAGAGAGAACACTTTGGCCAGATCAAGACGTAACAACATACTGAAGACAATACTAGAAGGAAAAGTGGAAGGAAAAAAAAAAACATGAGAATGGACAGGGGACAGCCTGGCTGAGTGCACCATCAAGGCAAAGGAGTGGAGGAAACTGGAGATTCATTACCGCCAACCTTCATTCTGAAGAAGCCACATGATGATGGTGAGAAATACTAACATCAGGAAACACTTGAACTGTGCATTTGTCAATGCTTGTGTCATAATACCTATGTCTGTGTGGCAGAATAATACCTACATCCGTGTAGCAGGATAATACCTATGTCCGTGTAGCAGGATAATACCTACATCCGTGTAGCAGGATAATACCTACATCCGTGTAGCAGGATAATACCTACATCCGTGTAGCAGGATAATACCTACATCCGTGTAGCAGGATAATACCTATGTCTGTGTGGCAGGATAATACCTACATCCGTGTAGCAGGATAATACCTATGTCCGTGTAGCAGGATAATACCTATGTCCGTGTTGGAATACATGGGCATTGAGGAAGTGTAATCATTTGTGAAAGTTTGCCCTTTAATATGTAAATTTGTTGTATATACATAGTGAATAAAAATGTGTGAATATTTTTTCAAGTTTAACAAATTTGTAACGTGTGTTATTTTCTTTTTCTTACTAATTGTTGTATATGAATGTCATGCATGAGTGACTTTCACCATGTGACATGTAAACAGTTTAGGAAATTGTCACTTTGTAAAATGTAGTAGTACAGTCCTAATAGTTTTATTATGTGAAGTAGGAAATCCATCAACATCACCGCTGTAAATTTGTGTACCCATGTACACTTGTGTTTGGAAGCTGCTTGTAGAGTAGGTGAAAGTGTGTCACAAGGCCAGGTGCACCAAGAGAATACTGTAGACAGTAGCAGGTTTCTATGTAAAAATGAGCCACACGCACAACCCTAACCCATACAGGAGACCTTACATGTTTACTATGGATGCACACAACAGAACTCACTATGTAGTTTGTGCTAGGATCTGGGGGAAAAAAACCAATAAAAGTGTATTAATGTAACAAGAACTCAGTCAGTAGCTTTAATATAAATATTAGATATAACCAAGTAAAGGTGAAAAATATTGATACTTTCTTCTGAAATAACTTTTAGAAAAGAAGAGAGAAAATGTTCATTTTTCCCCATTGTTGAAAAGATTTTAATTTTTCCCACACCACCTAAAAAAAAATGTGGACATTCCCATCAATGCCACACAAAAAAGCGTGGATCTTGATATGTATAGGGGGTACATGTAAATGTACCGAGTATTTCCACTTTAAAAGTATACATATTATGCACAAAATTATTTGTAAATGTAAGATTTCATAAATGAAGAGTTTTTTTAGGAAAAAAGTAGTGTGATGATTTTAGCTGATAATTGTGTAGTGCTTACCATCGGCGATGCCTAGATGTACAATGTTTAACATAGGCGATTTCCAGATCTACTTAAATTTTCGTCCAATCCTGTTGTGTGGTGGCATTATCACTAAAATAATGTCTGAAATGACCTTCTAACTATTTCTCCACACCATTTTAATAGGTGTAGATGTACTTGGGGTACATTCAGGAACAGTGGTTGGGTCATATAACATGTCGTTATGCCTCCGAAATCACAATTATATTGAAATTTCTCAGTTAAAAACATCAATTTCGCTCGGTTGTAGCCATGCTTTGGATTAAATTATGAAAGGTCACAAGACATGCGCAGATAAATCGTGTACAATAAAAAATAGTTTTATGCTGCAATGAAACAAAATCACCATAATGTGCAAGGCAGTCTTCAGATAACAGGAAGAATTCACTATAGTGTCGATGCCAGGGAAAGAGTTAAGTGCCACAGGACAGTGAAGTTCTAGATGATTCTCTTGTCAAAGACTCGCATTCTAGAAATGAAGAAACTTAATTTCAGAATTGCTTTGTTCTTTACTGCAAAATGAAAAATGGTCATTACAGAGTTTCATCACCTTAAATTGTTTTTTTTCATAAAGCAGAATATAGCTTCTGATATTTAGCTTTCACCATCCAGTCTTAATTTTAGTTTTCATGTTCAGTTGTCAGAAAGATTTTATGTAGAACTACAATATATCACCTTCTGTCAGGGCAAAACGGCATGCTCGGGGTGTTAACCAACTACAGTTTACCATCCCCTCCATGGAGTAGTTCTTGCTTATCTGTATATATATAACAGTGTATGTGTGTGTTCCAGCATAACTGGAACGCCTGGAGAAATTTAAACCAAACTTGATAGGCTTATGACTTACAATCTGGAGAAAAGTACTGTGGGGGTATGCCACTGCTAGCACCCTAGGGGTGGGAAGGGGGTGACATACTATCCACTAAATTCAAGAGAGAAAAAATTGGTCTAAGGGAGATCATTGTGAAATAGAGCAGTACTGGTCTAAGCAGCATTTTTAGCCTCCCATGGCAAGTCCATGTGGTTACCGGAGCCCAGATTTAATTCTGCGGAGAAAATAATTGGACCACTGCCACCTTCCACCTATGTCGTAAGAGGTGACTAAGGAGGTTGGGGGATAGGCCAACGACCTGTTCCCTGTAAAAAACTGGAGTGTTAACAGAAACACGGAGAGGAAAACCAGTGGATTGGCCACACTGAGGAAAAATGACACCAACATAGCAAGACAGGTACTGACATGGAATCCTCAAGGAAACAGAAAACTAAGAAGACCTAGACTTACTTTGGAGAAGAGACATTATGACAGTGGTCAGAGACGAGGGATGCACATGGAAAGAAGCATAGAATAATTCCAAGAACAGGGATGACTGGAGATTTATTGATTGATCTTTATTTCCAAAGGGTTAAGAAGACCATAAGAGAGCCTTTATCTATGGCTTATGCTCTCGGGGTAGTGAAAGATGATGATGATGGCAAGTCCAAATAATTTTGATGGTTTCTTAGTCAGCTTCCATCGTCATGGGGGGGGGGGGGGGAGTGAGAGAGGGTTGGGGGTGACGTGTAAAAGTAATCGAAAACGACTGATATTAGTGGTTAGTCCGGTTCTAAGGACTGCAAACGCGCCACAAACAGCCTCTGGCAGTCAAGTCCAGCTCCTGGCCTTCCCGTGGCAGAACTGTTTAAACTGACAGGAGAAGGGGCGAGGGCGAATATCTGGCGCCTGAAAACCAGTTACTTAGGGTAGATGAGTGGCACGTTTGGTAGCTCATCTGCCGCTGTTGGCGAGATCTTCAGCTGCCGTGCGTGGAGCGGTGCTCCTCCCGGCCAATGATGAAATTTGCAAATGAGGTTGCCACGCAGCATCACTGCGGAAAGGGTGGTAGAAAGGATAAAGCGAAGCAAACAGTCAAATCACGGCACCTCTGGTCTGGAGGTCGGCCACGTCCTGAGTGCAGTCATGTCGGGTGAAATGCATGAACCGGCTTGTCCCAGAAGTTAAGACACTGCTGGCGAGACTCTTCAAATGCCGCGCGTGGAGTGAAGCTCCTCCCGGTTAAGGAAGTAAATGCGGAAAAGAAATAAAGGTTGCTGTGCGGAGCCGATGGGAAAAGGTGGTGGAAAGTGAAGTTTAACCGGTATGTCCAGTAGTATCGCTACGAGAGTTATACCACGGCACCTCTGCTCTAGAGGCCGCCCACGTCCGAAATACACCTACACTGGTGAAATATGCCGGAACCGGCACACACCAGGGGTGGAACTTGATGGCTAGACATGTCATGCCACCTCTGCTCTAGAGGTCGGTAACGCCTGATAAACACCCATACTGGTGAATTTTGCCTAAACCGGCTCATACCAGGGGTGAATCTTGAAGGCTATGCATGTCACAGTACCTCTGTCCTAGAGGTCGGTCCCGTCCCAAACACGCCCATACTGGGATAATGCCTACACCGGCTCAACCCAGGGGTAGAAGTCACTAGTGGCGAGGATTCGTCCTCCTGGACAAAAGCTCCATCCTGGTCACAACTAGGAAAGGTAGCGGCCACGACCGCAAAATGCTGAAGTCGGAGACACTGGACCAGGGAAGTCTAGATAAGCAACCACCTCTCGCTCGGCGGGGATGTTTGCGTATCCTAATCACACTGAGGTTTTCCGGTGAGAAAGTCCAACCCTGGACTGGATGGGCAACCACCTCTCACCCGGCGGTGATACACGGGTATCTCAAAACACGTCGAGGTTTTCCGGTGAGAAAGTCCAACTCTGGCCTGGGTGGACTACCGCTTCTCACCCAGCGGGGATGCACTGATATCCTAAACACGTCGAGGTCTTCCGGTGAGAAAGTCCAACCCTAGACTAAACTGGTGCAATGAAAACCACGGTGTCACGCAATCCCGCTTCCGAGACCCACCAAGAATACAGGCTAAAGCACTGTGATACTCTGAACCCCTTGTGGTCCTTCCGTGGACCTCGTGTGGTCTATTTTGGACCACACAGGGGACCTAACGAGGACCACAGGCGTGAATTCAGTAGGTTCACAGTGCGGTTCTTGGTGGTAGAAGTGAACGAAGAAGAAGAAGAAGAAGAAGTGGTTAGTCCATAGTTTTCGGGGTCGCTGAGATAAATAGTGACACTCCCGATACCGTTTATGTCCAAGTTCAGCCCTCTTCTGCATTGGGGGTGAGAGGGGGTGAAAATTAGTGTGGGATCTCCAATTATTTTACTATAGAACCTTGGCCCGCAAAACTTTGCAATGGCACAAGGCTGTGTGTAAAGAGGATGCTGAGCAATATAGTTGAAGCGACTTTCTTAACAGGACAAGGAGAGGGTGAAGCACTTTTTATCCCATGGACACCACTCATTCCGATGGATCTCCCTTATAACTTTAAGAGATTGCAAGTTCTAGTGAGACTTTTGTTCTCAATCACAATCAACAAGTCATTGGGGCAGTCTACACATTATAAAAGTTTATTTACAAATTCACTGCAATATTAATTTAACTCAAAACTTTATTATATACATTTTTAATTTCACCTCCAGGAGCAAGAGTAAATAATTTCTTGGATGAACCCACCCTTGAGCAAGCAACTTAAGGTTGTCCGCGGGATAATCATGGCAATCTCAAATCCACTCCGCAGTATCAATAATTAATGAACTCCCGAGCAATGTCGGGTAATCATATAGTATATGCTGTAATAAAATGGTTATACATAGACTTCCTCTCTTCTCAGCAGACCAAGCTGTAAGACTCAAAGCTAGAGATATAATATGTCCATCTCTGCTTCTGGCTTTGTCTCTTACACCTCTTGTTTAAGTACAGCATTGCTCCAGTAAGTATTCCATTTGTTTACATGACATAGCCATCAGAATTTGAAACTTCTTCTTCTTCTTCGTTCGCTTCTACCACCAAGACCGCACTGTGATCCTACTGAATTTACGCCTATGGTCCTCGTTAGGTCCCGTGGTCCCCGAAAGGACCACACGAGATCCCTGAGAGGACCACAAGAGGTTCAGAGTATCGCAGGGCTTTAGCCTGTATTCTTGGTGGGTTTCTGAAGCGCATTGCGTGACACCGTGGTTTTCGTTGCACCAGTTTAGACAATTTGAAACAAACATACCAGTTCCACAGTTAAACATCAGTCTGGATGGACTTGGATGAAATTGAAACAGCAGTGAAACTTGCGGGTAACAACAAAGCCGCAGGTGAAGACAAAATAACAAAAAACACTGACAGGTGAGATATTAAAAGTAACATGGGCCAGTTAACAGAGAATAGTAAATAAAATTTGGAAAGGGTGGAAAATTCACTCCAGAATGGAAAAAAGATCATTGTTAAAATACTATTTAAAAAAGCAGCTGCAATAATCGGAGTGGTTTCCTTACTATAAATTACATCAAAAATATGTTGCTAAATCATTCTGAATAGAGTCAAAGATTTTGTGGATATTGCAATGTGATGTGAGAACAAGCATGATTTTGAAAAGGTGGAAGCTGTCTCAAGCAAATCTTTACAGGCTGTCTTTACAGATAATCTGTTAGTGTTTATAGTGGGGATAATCAGTGGTTGTCTGTATAGATAATCTGTTAGTGTTTATAGTGGGGATGATCAGTGGTTGTCTGTAAAGATAATCTGTTAGTGTTTATAGTGGGGATGATCAGTGGTTGTCTGTATAGATAATCTGTTAGTGTTTATAGTGGGGATGATCAGTGGTTGTCTGTATAGATAATCTGTTAGTGTTTATAGTAGTGATGATCAGTGGCTGTCTGTATAGATAATCTGTTAATGTTTATAGTGGGAATGATCAGTGGTTGTCCGTATAGATAATCTGTTAGTGTTTATAGTGGGAATAATCAGTGGTTGTCTGTATAGATAATCTGTTAATGTTTATAGTGGGGATGATCAGTGGCTGTCTGTACAGATAATCTGTTAGTGTTTATAGTGGGGATGATCAGTGGTTGTCCGTATAGATAATCTGTTAGTGTTTATAGTGGGAATAATCAGTGGTTGTCTGTATAGATAATCTGTTAATGTTTATAGTGGGGATGATCAGTGGCTGTCTGTACAGATAATCTGTTAGTGTTTATAGTGGGGATGATCAGTGGTTGTCTGTACAGATAATCTGTTAGTGTTTATAGTGGGAATAATCAGTGGCTGTCTGTATAGATAATCTGTTAGTGTTTATAGTGGGGATGATCAGTGGTTGTCTGTACAGATAATCTGTTAGTGTTTATAGTGGGGATGATCAGTGGCTGCCTGTACAGATAATCTGTTTACAGTGCTTTCCAATGCAGCTGTCAAAACAGAACTCCATTAGAAATCATAAGCTCTCTGTATAATGCCAGTGTGAAACTCAAGACTGTCCAGCTTGGCCAGAACATAGATCTGATATTTAAGTCATCACCAGCAGATTCTGAATTATCTGTGATCTTTATCCTTAGAAGCCTCTCAGTTTAAGCACTCTTCGACTTGAACACAGAAGAACCATTCCATGTGATCTGAACAGTCAGCGGCGTACGTTTCCATCACAGAAGGAGAGATAATGGCTTCACAGACTTAAGTGAATAGATAACTTCCCGTGCCTTTGGTCACTTTAATGACGCTTCTGGTTTCCCAATGTTTCAATAAAACAACCGGTGTAACATTTAGATTGTACATATTTCGTCCGCGATTCCGGTGACACTTTCAAAATGGCGAAAGAGTGCCTAGTTACGAGCGATGCCGAGCGAGAAAAAGGAAGAGAAAGACCGAAATTTTTCAATTTTTGATGATGTAGATAGGGGTATGGACAAGGCCTGTGACCACCCCACTGCTCTTGAATGTATCCAAAGTAGATCTAGACATATTAGACGACGGGAAAGTAGTTAGTAGGTTATTTCAGACATTAATTTAGCGAGAATGCAGCATAGAATCAGAATATGAGATCGACAAGTAGATCTACACATCTCAGATGGTAAGTAGTGCATATCTAGACCTAGCCGATGGTGAGCTGGGCACAGTCATTGTCTAAAAACATCACATTACTTCTTTTTTCCTACAAAACTCTGCATTTATGAAATTTTCATTCATTTAGTTATACTTTGAAACATAATAAGTATATGGAAGTACATGGAAATACTGTTTTCCATTCTATTTTATAACCATACCCCCTAACATATCAAGACCCGCGCTTTTACTCTGGCACTCCACAACATGTCCGTGTTTCTTCCTCTGGCACGGAAAGAGTCGGAATAATGTTTTGAAGAACAAAAGTAACAAAGTTTCACAATTTGAACAGTGATTGTAATAAAACGGAATCTTTTTGGGTGTCTGAGTGGCAAAGTGGTTAGTGCGCTAGTCTTTCATGGTGAAGGTTGGAGGTTCGAATCCATCTGGAGGCGCCACAGTCACACAGGCTGTAGATATGGGTAGCTTGATTTCTGGAAATGGGGAAGGAAGAGTGGCCAGGTGTGATGCTGACCACATCATCCTCTAGTGTACTAATACCATATCCCCTATGTGCCTCCAAGCCACAACAGCCTTACTTTCACGTTTATCTAGGGTTTTTAAAAGATTTAGTATTTTACTGTTTATAAATATCAAGCATACAGAGGAAAAAGAAGCATTTCTTTAAAATGGCTTAGATACAAGAATTGGTTTCTTTTAAAAAAAATCTGCCAAGCTTGAATATGCTGAAAGCTTTGTAATGCTTCAGTACATGAAAGAAATATCCTGAATCCATATTTGTAATAAACATTCATTTGCATGTCCCTTGCGGGACTTTGCTTCACTAACAGCACTCATGTAGGCCTCTCGGTTGTGAGCAAGATGGCGTGCTGCTGATGCATCCATTTGCAGATCATCAACGATGTCTTGCAGCCATCTTTGCCTTGGTCTTCCTCTCTTTCTTTTTCCCATTATGTACCCTTCCAAGACGGTCTTCTCTAGATTATCATGACGTTTAATGTGTCCAAAATATTTAAGTTTTCTTTGTTTAAATCCTCTTTACTAGCCACCCTTCTTCAATATCAAGTTCTTGTAGTATGGATATATTTGTTCTTTTTTTTTGTGCCCATGATATTTGAAGAACTTTTCTGTAGCATTTAAATTCAAAGCATTCACGTGTTTCTCTGCTGTATTGTTAAGTGTCCAGGTCTCACAGGCATATGCTGCGATGGGAAAGATGCATGCCCTTAAAAATCTTATTTTTGTAGTTCTGTCTGTTCCTCTCCACAGCTTCTTTAGTTGTTTTACTTTCTGAAGAGCGATGGATGTCCTCCTTTTAATTTCCCTCATTGTATCCCCATTATTAGTTAGCAATGATCCAATATGTTCAAAACTCTCCACTTCTTCCAGTTTTTCCTCATTGATACATATTTCAGTTGCCTTGTTTGTTTTGTCAGTTGTCATCAATTTAGTTTTCTTCGCATTAGGATAGAGGTTTTGCTATTCGCTGTTCTTACGGACTGACATAATTAGTTTTTCCATTCTGTAATAAACATATGTATAATAATAATATGTGATGTAGTTCCAAAATATTTTTTTAACTTATTGCCATTGATATTGTACAAAGTGTTGGTACTTTTGTGGTTATGACTTTTTGATAAAGAGTTGGCTACCAGTTATTTTAGCAGTTATTGTCCTTCCGTCAGACATGACGTAAAACCGTTCTCTCAGTTATTGCCCTTCGCGCATGGAGATGGAGCCATTTCTCCATCGCATTCATAATCACTGAAAGCAGACAATAACTATCCATCCTAACTGTCCTTGAGCTATATATATATATATATATATATATATATATATATATATATATATAGTATATTTTCCATCTAATCTTTGCTGCAATGGAGATTTATTACAGTTGTGTAATTCTATGAGTTTGCTTGACTACTTTAATCTTATGGAGAAGCCATGGCCTGTTGTACGTTTTCTTGTTCTAGTGCAAGACAAACATGTCTTCAAAATTATATACACTACAAGGAAAATGAAAATTAATGACTTGAGAAGAAAATCCAACTGCCAGATGAAGCTGTCAATAAATTGGATTCTGTGCCATTAATTCATTCATTAGATGCCATATTAATATGCATTGATGATGGATGTCCTTTTTTCTGTGTCTGCAGTCCTGGATATTTCTGATCGTTGCAGTTACCTTTCTCTTTCTACCCATGTACGGGGGCTAGTCAAGAAACCACAAATCAAAGGGACGTAACGTATTGAGAAATATATGAAAAGATTTTGATTTACTTTCGCATTTTCTTTCCGTATCCCTGTCTCTTATTTTCCCTTAACATTTCTTGTGATTAGCTTTCTCCAGTTTTTTTTTTGTCTTCTCATGACATGTCCAACAAATTTTTCATTGTCTTTTCCTTGTAACTGTAACTAGTTCGTCAATGTTCTGCAATTTCAACGAGAACTTCTTCATTTGTTTTTGCCCGGTTAATGTGCATGCTGCTAAACACAAAAAAAAAAAAATCGATTTCTTTAAAATTTATGATTTGTTTTTGTTTATTGTCCTCCCTAATTTCTGGATTCAGAACAAAAAGAAAGTACCAATACTAAGAGCTTACATATGCTCAGTAGCAATGTAAGAATGCGAAACATGAACACCTAAATCACCAGAAAAGAAAATAACATTTGAAATGAAATGTTATGGCACTTAGAATATCATGTATAGAAAGAAAATGAAATAAAGAAATACTGATGGGATCAGGTGTCACCGAAAACTAGGTCGTAAAACACCATCGGAATTAGAATGCTGGGATACTTCGGCTACATCAAGAGACACAATGGTTGAAGAGGTTGATTGTAGAAGACATACAGTGCCTGGAAAATGAGAAAATGATTTTGTAGCAGGTGGACTTGGACCCAGGACATCACGGAGAGTCTGAATATGTTATTGCTAGACCCTGGTCAGCTTGAGAGAGATAACGTTCTTGAAAGGATACATAACATGAACTTCTGTTAGTGCCAGATTCAGACTTGGTGAGGCCCAATGATGTGTAAATCTTGGAGCCTACTTGTTAAACAGTTACACCAGAAGGTGCGTGAAGCCGAAAGCTGCTGCTTGTTAGCTTGTGCCTAAATCTGGCATTAAGTCAAAGTCTCACAACCACAGAGTGATACTGACTCTTACAGGGCACTACAACCCCCCTCCCCACTGTTAATGACATTCTCCTATATGTTAATATTTTCTCCCAGTTGTAAAAAAGCTACATTTGCATTTCCTATTCTTGATTTGATATCTGTCGCACTGTCTGTTGTATACGTGTGTAGAGATAGTTTATTTTATACACGCATGCCAGCGTCTCTATATTTGCATGGATGTTGAACTTTGACATTTCTGCTGTGCATTATATCCTGATCATTTCTGTTTAGTTTTTTTTTTTTGTGCTTTAAATCCACTTACATTATTCACGTTGACAGCCCAGTACGTTTTTTTTTTGTTTTGTTTTTGTAAACTACTTTTACTTCCTGCGTTGAGCAGTATGACATTCCGCATATCTTGCAATTGACCTCCCCGACTTCACATAGGCTAAAAACAGAATATATCAGACAAAGGTAGCATTTCAGACAGTGAAATCTAATTTGTGTATTCCATCTTTGTAAATGCTACAGAAGAGTTCTCCAAATATCGTGGACACAAAAAAGAACAAATATATCTATACTACAAGAGCTTAATATTGAAGAAGGCTGGCTAATAAAGACGATTAAAGAGAGAAAACATAAATATTTTGGACACATTAAACGTCATGATAATTTAGAGAAGATCGTATTGGAAGGATACATAATGGGAAAAAGAAAGAGAGGAAAACCAAAACGAAGATGGCTGCAAGACATCGTTGACGACCTGCAAATGGATGCATCAGCAGCAGGCCATCTTGCTCACAACCGAGAGGCCTACAGGAGTGTTGTTTGGGAGGCAAAGTTCCGCAAGGGACATGCAAATGAATGAATGAATGAATCTTTGTCAGTGGATACTAGGAAAAAGAGTCTTCAAATGCTATATCGAGCCAGTTTTACTGTGTGGTCACTAACAAAAACATCATAAAGAGCATTAGAGGTAATTGAAATGTGGTTCCTACGAAGAATGTTAAAAATACCATGGACAAAAAAAATAACATACGATGAATGCCTAAGGAAAGCCAGTGAGAAACGAACCTTAATAAACACTTACAAGGGAAACAGTCTAGGTTCATTGGCCAATAATAAGAATAGGAGTAATCAAAAATATGGCGACAACGGGGAAAATGGGAGGCAGGAAAAGAGGGAGTAGACCGGGGAGGGGGGGAATCTCAGATGCCTTGACAAAATGGCGTGGAAGAAGCACAGCAACAGAACTGATGGAAAACATGAAAGATCTGGAACTGTGGAGAGACATGGTAGCCCACGCACATGATGATGATGATATCTCAGAATATTGATACTCTGACCTCTCGTTTTCATTTCTTTCAGATACTAATGTCTTGCGAAATGTTGGGCTGATGTGGAAACACACACTGTTGTCTTGTGTCTCGTTTTATCTCTTGAGACTGGGGGTGAAGACGCCAGTCCGATGAGGCAAACCAGCAAGCCATAGATGATATGCTAGCATCAAGGATAGCGAACCACAGCTGATCAAGACCCTGTCCCACCTCTCCGTTGGTACCCCTAGTAACAGGCCTAGCCTGGCTAACGGGGCAGGGATCGCCATAGTCCCCATGGTGGTGAAGTGTGCTAAAGAAACATTGCACACCCCCTGTTTTTTAGCTGTACTCTGGGACTGAAAAGATAGCTGCCATAACCCTGCACCCACGTCGATACAATGCTATGCCCCAACATCTTCACAGCATCGGCTGCAAAGAACACCAGCTCGCAGTTACAGGAGACAGAAGACAAGACAGTCTCTTGAGATTCGCATGTTATTGTATCCAAATTGTAATATCTTTACATTATATGTATCAGTGGCTTCGAAAGTAGTATGTGCCACTTCCTCCTTCGGGGGTGGTAGGAAAATCCAGGGGGAACGGTGATGGGAAAAGAAGCAGAACTAGATGAACGAAAAAAAAGTTGGGGTGGGGGGGGGGGGGTTGTACCATGCAAATGGTGTCAGTGAAAAGTTTTATAACCACTAATCTATGTGGAGATTTCAAGCCTGTGTAGATGTTTTCTACATAGGTTTGAAATCTCCATATCTCAATATCTTTTAAAGAGTGAATGAGACTAATCGTGAAGAGGTCATCGAAGTTAAAAAAAACCTTCTATCCAGAGATGGCACATGATGATGTTTATTCACCGCAGGCTGGGAGTGTGAAATGATGAATGTTGTCTATTTTCAACCAATGACATGCGATGTCCTGCATTCACTGCGAGCTGGAACAGCTCCAACCGACTGGAGCTATCAGGGAGATAGCAGACGATCGCGAAGTTTGATCTGGAGAGAGAGGGGGAAAACATTCATCGCCCAGTCTCTTTCCCACAGGATTATGGCCATCTTATGCAAGCAGTGATTGATCTTGATGGTAAGATTCGTGTGTGTAAGATTCTTCAACGAATTTACGAATTTATAAAATGTAGTGGAAGTTGACAGAAAATTAAAAGTTGCGATCTAGGAGCGTGAGACCGAAAAAAAAAGCCGCCACATTTTAAAAAAAAATCTTTCTGAATATTTATATTGTCCAAAATGTACAAATGGGTTGTCTGCAGCATGGTTTTTGAAAAAAAAAAAGAACATGCGTGATGATCTGTGAACAGAAATGGATACTTGTGTACTTAAAAGCGAACAAAGAATATATGTTTTCAGTCCCCTACGTCAATTTTCTCTGGGCCTGGCTGAGGGAATGAGGTCACCGATTTCCCCGATCAGCTGTTCCAGCTGTAACAGGGTATGTCCCAGGTCACTGGAGTTAAAGAGAACCACAGAAGATGGGATGGGATGAACATCACAGTCCATATTCTTTGTCAAGTTTTTAGTCAATCATTTGATTGTGCGTGTTTAAACTTTCAAGCGGTTTCTCATGTGCCTGGACATACTTGAATCTTAAGTTGAACAAATTGTAGATAAAGTTGTCATTTACCGATATCTTATCAGTCCTTTTTTTGTTTTTCTTTTAAAAATATTACATTTAGGAGCAGGGTGAAGCAGTTGTATAAAGTTTTTCCATATCACAGTTTGAAGAGCTGTTAAGTCTATGACCTTGAGATTACACGAATGATTACAGCCAGTATAAAAGGTCCAAAATGGGATTGTCATTGCTGAACGTGAAACTTATCTCCGCGTGAATTGATTGCACTGGGAAAGAAAACATAGGTTGTAGAAATAGAGACGTACATACGAATGGGGCGTTTTTGTGCACACAGAAAGAAAACAAGTATTTCAGCTAATGAAATTGATAAGGGCATTTGTGAAACGATAACAAGCTTTAGGTGAACTATCGTTTCTTTGTTTGCAGTTTGAAAAAAAAAAGTTATTACAGTACACTGACTTATGATTTTAATGTCAGTTAGAAGTTTGGCTAGAGGGTTTGTGGTTAATAGATAGGGTCATGTTTAAAAACTTTATGTGAAAAATCACCTGAACAAAAAGAATAAATGGACGTTGTCAGTGAAGATGAGTCAAGAGACACACAGAAAACACTTTGTTCGAGTACCATCAAGACAAAACACAGAGCAAACTGAAGACCTGTTTCAGTCTGTTAACATTCACATGTCTATTTTGTTCGGGTTAATTCCTTCAAATATTGTTTTTCAATTTATTATCTGTTGACAAAAATTTCTTAATACAAAGATGAAAGCTGCTTTCGGATGTGTCTTTGACCATGCTTAAGCATGGCTGAATATACTGAGTTTCATGGTTGATCATTTAATCTGGGAAGAAGTCAGTCAGTTTTCACCCTTGTTAGAAATTACTAAGGAGGAAACATAAGACAGCAGCTGTGATTGTGGATTGTGTTGTGATTTAACTCCAGCTTAGTAGGCGAAGCTTGAAATTTTGTGTATTTATGAAAGAAACAGTAACAGCGTGTGATGCTTACCGTTTTATATGTAGTGTCCTTGTCATGAAAGATGAATGTAGCCAGAAGGACCATAGAGTCGGTACTCCAAACTTTTGACCCAAACTACTCTGTTTTTTTCTAACTTATGCTTCCTTCATAAATGATACATTTCTGATTCCACCTAAAAGTGCTTATGACCCTCACTCCTCCATTTTGCAGCTGTTGAACTGTGACTTCAGCCTGCTCTTAAGTACTGAATTTGTTCACATCTGAATCCACATACTTGGTAGCCAGAAATCAGTCTTGTATTTAATGCCCTATCGTAGCAAAGTTTTTTTTTTTTTAATGCCTTCACTTTTTAGGAGGACCCCTGCTAGAGGTGAAACTCATTCTTTCACCTTGACTGCCATTACTCCTAAACAAAAATGTCAGGACCCCTTTTTTGGCTGGTTTTGATTGCATTGTGTCTGGAGTCAAAGTCTACAAGCATTTTCTTCATGTAAGGCAGCTATCAAGTAGCGGAACCGGTTTGATATTTTACCCAGCATTCATTTTATCTTCTTCTTCTTCTTCTTCGTTCACTTCTACCACCAAAAACCGCACTGTGAACCTACTGAATTCACGCATGTGGTCCTTGTTAGGTCCCGTGGTCCCCTGTGTGGTCCAAAATAGACCACACGAGTTCCACGAAAGGACCACAAGGGGTTCAGAGTATCACAGTGCTTTAGCCTGTATTCTTGGTGGGTCTCGGAAGCGGGATTGCGTGACACCGTGGTTTTCATTGCACCAGTTTGGTCTAGGGTTGGACTTTCTCACCAGAAGACCTCGACGTGTTTGGAATATCAGTGCATCCCCGCTGGGTGAGAGGCGTTAGCCCACCCATTCATTTTATCTAATCATAACTTGTTGTCTCAGTCAGTTATCTCATAGACTTATTTATATAACTGTATTGTAGTCTGAAGCCATCTAAAACTGTCTTTTTCTTTTCATCACCTTCATATTTGTAGCACTTATTCTACTACCACACTCTACTATGACAACAAAATGATCATTCTGCTTCTCTTCCCAAACCCCCCCCCCCCCCCGGTAGATGATTGTATCCTTTCACTAGATCCTCCGTTACAGGCAAGGGCAACATTTTTCATTCAGGGCCAAGAAAAGACATTTTTCATCTTCACATGGGCCACACACTTTAAAAAATGTGCAAATTTATGAACCTCATAGTTGCAAAACACACACAGTGAAATTATCTGTCTTATCTCATATATATAAAACATAAATTTAGTTGAAAGAAAATATAACTATGTTACCTACTGCAGAGCTTCAGAAGTTTCTACATAGCAGAAGAATAAAACAGCTGTTCAACTGATTGAGTTAATCACTGAATTTTATTTCATTTTAGGACTTTGGCAGATTGTAACTATGGTATATTAATAAGTTATCAAGCCAGGCTAGTGTAATTCTACAATACAAAATGGTTGTGTTAACTTTCCAAAAAATTATAAGTTTTTTTTTTTCCTAAAGAAGCTAGATATGTTGACTATGGGCCACCTGGAAGTGTTAGCAGAGGTCACATCAAGTCAAGGGCCCAAAGGTTGACGATGCTTCGTTATATGCTATTCCAGCAAGAACGCATTATTCCCCACTCCAAAGTGATCTTAACATGGCTGCAGTCAGCTTCATCACTTCACTTATTTTTTAAAACACTTTCTATAAGCTAAGCCCAGATTCAGTTCATGCCTTTCAGTTTTTTTTTTTTTTTCACAGCTATTCCCCAGGTTTTTGTTCCTGTCTTGATCCAAGTGAGACTCTTATGTTTTTCCTCAAAAATACAGGGCAGTAGAGTCACCGTCAGAATTTGGACACAAAAATTGGTTCAGTTATGAATGAATCAGTCAGATAATAGAAGAAATATGGGCGTCAAGAGTCCCAAGTTTAACATGCGGATTATAATAGAGAAATAATATAGATTATAAAACTGTATGTCAACATTTAAAGTACATCATTTTTATTTTCCCTTTTTTTGTTGTTTATTGTTCATGTTTCTGTGTGCACCAGAGGAGTGGAGTAAAATAGGAAGTAACAACCAGATACCATCAAGTATCGTGAGATTTTCATAGGGCTGTTTTCTCTGTTTGCTATCATGTTCAGTGTCTCTTGAGCACTGAAATTGGATATCACACACTGAAAAAAGGACAGTGTCTTCCTGCAAGATGAGAAACATCTGATAATCTGTATAATTGTTACAGCATACTAAAAGAAAATCTGTTTTCACAAAAAGTTGAACCTGTACATGGGGCTGTACTGGAGTTTATAGTGGGTAAATGAAAAAAAAAATCCACTTGACTTTATATTGCTGTAGGAAGAGATGATTTATGAAGTTCAGAGGAGCTGAGCTTTGCGTATTAAGATTTATTGAGAACTTGATATGAAAGGAGAAGCCCAAACTTATGGAATGGTTTATTCTGTACCACACATTTTGAGATTTGTGGCTCAACTAAGAGCTTGTAGAGTATCCATATATACACAGGATGATCACTGCTTTGAAATGTCATCTTTATTTAGTAAAAGTGCCAGTGCTTGTTCATGCAGTGACCGAGAAGAATGCTGGTGCAGACCGTAATGTCACACAAATGGTAGGGTCACCTGCAGAAATGCTAATACAGTATATCTTTCACAGAGTTAGCACATGACATTTATTGTGTTCCTGAGTTATTGAGGACATTGCTGGCTTCTTAAGGTATTCACTCTCCTTTCTGGGGTAAAGTATTGGTCTCTAATGGAAAGGTGAAGGATGGGAAGAAATTAGGTGGTGGGGGTGGTGGTGATGGGAGGAATGAGTGGAAGAGAAGATATTAATTAATCTGGTGACTGTTTCTGCACAGTCGAATCATCGTTCCGCGCCAGCGTGTGTTGATGGTTTTGCTTCGCCATAGACGTCATCCTTGATATTTTCTATCGGCTGGGTTAGTGACTTTTTATTGTGCCATCGGTTAGACTATCCATGATTTTTTTTTCTTTTCTTTTGGCCTTCCCCTGCCTCTCTTCCCATTTATCTTTCCTATTATCTTTTCAAACCCTTCTCTTCTAATTACAGGTCCAGTGAATGATGACTGTCGGTTTTTATTTTTCTAATTAGGTTCCTTCTTCGTTTTCTTTTATCAGACATCCCGAGTTTATCTTAGCTGCCCATGCTACTATTAACATTCTTCTAAAAAAGCGCATCTCTGTTAGCTCCAGTGATCTTTGCATCGATCTGCTCATTGCCATGACTCACTTCCGTAGAGTGGGATAGGCTCAGTGTAGCATTTTAGAACTCTTTCTGACGTTTAGCGATAGTGATGCATCGCACAAGATGTCTCTCACTTGTTTGAATGGTGTTTTGGAGTTGCATATTCTGTTCTTGATTTCAGAGGTGCGTTTCCCATGTTACTCGCGCGCTCAAGTACTCACATATATGCTCTTGTCTTGTGGTTATTCCTTGAGCTTTAACATTGCGTTTAGGTGGGTTCTTTATTTCGTAATTTAGCCATTATTTCTGGGGTTTTTTAAACATGAGATCCTTTCTTCTCACTTTGTTACTTTTCTGCATCAGATATTTTCTGAAGGCCATTTTCATTTTTGGCTATTAATACCGTCATGGTCATTTTATACACTGAAGTATGATCTTCCACTGCCGAAAAGAAGAACAGAGAGTTGACCATCTCTTCAGTCTGCTACCTTTTTATGGTTATGAATCTTTGTTCACCGAGAGACTGATACTGTGTTTCCCGCAGAACCTCAGTTCTTTGGGAGATTTAGTTTCTCAGTTTGTGTGTATTCGTTATGTGTTTGACAGTCGCTTTCATAATCACAATCAGTGCAAAAGGGTTGTAGTCAGGAGTCTGTAACATGGAAGTATATAATCAGTCTGGTAATTAATGTTGTCATTACCATGCATGTGTGGGCTGGTGCCAGTACAATTAGTGGGAAATTATACAGGCATTTTGGAGTTGGTTGTTAATGGAAACATGGAAATTACGAATTTGCGTCCATGAAAATTGAGTATGTGCAGTTATGAAATTTTCTTCAGCAAAGAATTTCTGCTATCTGTTTTCGTAGTTTTATCTTATCGTGGCCAGAACTTGGCGATTTTTTTTTTTTTTCGTTTTTAAGCTCGTTTAAATCCCAGAGGAAAAAAAAAAGTCTTCCACGCGTTTCTTAAATAGGTTTAAGAAATGAATACTGTATCTTATATAGATTTTAGTCTTCATTTGGTAGCGCGTACGATACTTATAATCCTTCGTTCAGATTTGTTCTAATGTAACACCCTGGGCAGAAAGATTCCATCCTGTGATGTTCCTTCATAGTGCTGTAGGCTGCAGTGCAGTCGGCACTATCAGCTGTAGGAACTACCCTATGCAGAATGGACCAGCGCTCCTTGCTTTTCTTTGTTCCCGCCGCAGGTAAAATATTCCGTTTTATTTTCCGCACTTCTCGCACTATCCCCGTTTCTCTACATCAGATACTTTTTTTTTTTTTTTGTTCGTTTTCCTGGAGTTACAGCTAATGACCAGTGCTGGTTCATTATTGTGCAGATCTCCCTCTCTCTCTCCCCCTCTCTCTCTCACACGCAGACACCCACACAAACACCCCCCCCTCCACTGGATCGCCGCTCTTGTGTGTAAAAGGGGTGGGGGAGAGGAGAGGAGGGGGTTTCTTCCCGTGCCCTGGAATCTAGGCCAGGCAGATGAGATTTCTTGGTACAGGTTTTGCCTCTTTTCCAGAACCCCATTCTAGTCTGACTAGCCCACAATTTTTTTGTTGTTGTTGGTATGAAGCATGTTTTGAGACTTGAGAACCAGTTGGGCGGAATTGTTCCACATTAATCTGTTCATGGTTTCCAAACTGTCAGTCTTCTGTGCTTCTCTGGAGCAGATCAAGAACAGGAGTTGTGACAGACACATAAACTTGTACTATTACAGGAAATAAACTCGTAATAAACGAGTAACAAATTAGTACAGAAACGTTAGGGAAAACTCATGGATCTTAGAACTATCCTAGGCTGAGTTAGTATTATCGTTCGTTCTTTGAAGGCAAGTCAGTGGAATGATGGTGGTGGTAGATCTCCGCTAGTGTCGTAAATAACAAGCGAAATTAGCCACACTGTGTGGAAATTGTTGAATCAAACTGCCGTGTATAATCGGAAGTAACCGTATTATTCGACGTTTGCCAACAAATTCTCTGGTAACAGTAAAACATCCATTTCTTAAAGGCTCTTGGATTTCCAGCTTCAGACACTTGTTATGCTTCAAGTCGCGGCTAGGACGCGCGTCGTTGACAGCCGTTTAGTTTAACTGAAGAACCAGTATAGGGAAAGCATTAATTCCCCCACACTTTCATGACATATTCGCCACAGCAGGCAACCAGGCTGGCAAAACCTTGCGGTAGATTGAGCACATGAGCATCAGCTGTTGCTGAACATCTTCAGCCTCGGCGCTGTCATGTGACCGTCCACGATTAGCTCAGTCATTCAGCGCATACAAACTTTTGCCTTATTTGACGTTAGTGTTGTAGTAAATACCTCTTACCCACCCCTCTGTCTGTCTATCTGTCTCTCTCCGGTGTGCATTTAAATTATGTAACACAGAAGTAATTATAGATACTTACTTGTTCTGATTTTGACATTGCGTGATTGGGAAGTTACAATGTATGAACTGCGTCTCTCTTCTCTACACGGAAGTAGATTTGACTTGTTTGGTTCCCGTGGTCCGCACTGACTGATTCCAACTTGTCGTCGTCGCAAATTGCGCAACAAACCAGTGATCGTGTATGAGAATAAGATAATACTAATTTCCGTAGAGCATATAGTCTCAAGTGACAAAACATAGTTACCGTTTTGTTCAGATAACTTCTGTTAAGAAAGTAACAGATGTTGGACCTGTACTGCATCTTGTATTTTATATTTCAGTGATAGTGTTGTTTAGAGGGGGTGTGTGGTCTCAGCCAAGGGGAATTCCTCGGAGGGAAAACGAAAAAGGGGGGGGGGGGAATTGGGACTACAGATGGACAGACTTCAAGCTGTTGGATTTTTTTAATCTGCAGTGTAGAAGGATCAATTTTCCAACAGTTTGAGTTTGCCTTTTTGTGGTCCCAAGTTCTCTGTTCTCTTTCTCTCTCTCTCTCTCTCTCTCTCTCTCTCTCCCCCCCCCCCCATGGGAAATTTCCCACTGATTGAGGATCCCTTGTTGAAAGTAATCCCACCCGAGAGAACATTGCTTTGACAGCGCTCATTCCCCCCATCGACAGTAACTGAATGTTACATTACATCTCTCCATGAACAGTGGTGTGGAGGCTGAGATGGTTCTCTCATCAGATTCCTGCCAAACACAAGATCAGTGTTCACATTTGAAATACTGATTGTTTTCCCCACATATGACTGTTCTCATTCTGTCACTGCTTTCTTCAAACATTTATGTTACTATCCACGGAAAAGATTTAGTAAGAGAGAACTAATGTAGGAGTTGTATGAATAGCACCTGCTTTTTTTTTGTCACATTATTTTAAACAATCTCCTGATACAAGTAGCTGTATAGCGAGTAGATGTCGCTTGTACCGTGACAGACGGATTATGTTACGGCTCTGTTTTAAGAATTCATTTCTGCGTTACTTTGTAGACATATTGTTGGCTACCATTTCGACATCTGTGGTGATAACACTCCTATTTGTGGTGAGTTGTATAGTGTGATTGATATTTCTGTGTTCGCTTCATTCTTCTTTTTTGAAGCAGTGAAAGTTGTTCTGTCTCACAGTATCTGCAGGTCAGAGTTCTCTGCTTACAATAGCCTGAAGCACACTCACCAAATAGAGTATGTAGGGTCATGAAACGACTTGCTTTATTTCTCGGAGTAGACGCAAGAAGCTTTCATCTCGGCCGGTTTCTGTAGGGAGCGCATTGATCCTTTGATCCTGTTTAATTGCTAAGAGAAGGAGTAACAGACTGTTTATGAGAGTAAAAAGAAAGAAAAAACCCAAAACCCAGATTCTTGGTTCACCGGCCCATCCTAGTAGCTCAGACAACTGCACAGCTAGGGCTTACCTTGTGCATGCAGACAGATGTTATGGAGTGAGGTTATTGTTCTGCCTGTAAGGAGCAGATCCATATCAGTGGAATCAAGATTCCGAGTACTTAAATATGTTACATCGAGCCAATTTTGTTTTATGGATGTGAAGCATTGTCCATGAATAAGAGAGTACAGTGAGAAATAGAGGCCATGGAAATGTGGTTCATAAGAAGGATGTCGAAGGTACCATGGACAGCTAAGAAAACCAACGAAGAAGTCTTAAGAGAGGCTGGAGTTAAAAGGCAAATTACAGCAAAGATCAGAGGCAGAAAAGCGAGATTTGTAGGACATTTTCTGAGAAGAGGAAAATTGGAACACATTGTAGCAACTGTACAAATTTATGGAAGAAGAGACAGAGAAAGACAGAGAAAGAAGTTACTGGATGGCCTGTCAGTGTGGCTAGTAAGAAAGTCATCGGCGGATCTCATACTCAAGTCTAAAGACAGGGAATTGTGAAGAGAAATGATCGCCTACGCCACTCCGCACGGCACTTAATTGATTGTAAGGAGCGAGAAAGTATGAAGTTCTTGTAATGTGTGTTATTTTCTTTTTTTTTTTAAAACTGATTGTTAAATATGAATGTCATGCATGAGTGACTCTCACACTGTGACACGTAAACAGTTTAGGAAATTGTCACTTTGTAAAATGTAGTAGTAGTACATTTGTAATAGTTTTATTACGTGAAGTAGGAAATCCATCAACGTCATCACCGTAAAATTGTGTACCCATGTACACCTGTGTTTGAAAGCTGCTTGCGAATTAGGTGAAAGTGTCTCACAAGGCCAGGTGCACCAAGAGGGCACTGTAGAAAGGTTCATGGCGATTAGTTTTAAAGTGATATTAACTTTTGAATGTCCTTGCTACAAGGCTGTTTTTAACAACCTCTTATTAGCAACTGTCTGCATAGTCTGTATGTGTTACATGAGGTGTTACCCTGTCCAAGTCTTCTTACGGCGGCATTGGTTTGTCCTCCCAACGTAAGAGGTACTTTTAGAAGGTGTGTTTGTTAGTTTCTGCGATAAATGTGAGGATGAGATGATGAGTGTTAAAAACTGCCCTAGTTTACCGTGCAATGCTCTCTACTTATATCAAGAGACAACAGGAGACACATAGCAAATTCCTCTGTGGAGATGGCGCATGATGGATGTCCTTTGAACTTTTGTTGTTAATTGTGGGGTATGGAACTGGTTTCGGAAGAAATTTTGGATGGGGGCAGAATTTAACTGTTTATGAAGGAGTCGGACCTTAGGTTTAACGTACAGACTCCTTAGACCCTGGGAGTCATGACCCAAAAGGTCCCCCCCCCCCCCTTTAGGAGTTTAATAGGGCCGAAACACTTGTCTGAGGGGAGGTACTTCCTCTGATGATCTGAAGGAGTTGTGTTGTTGTTCCGCTGTCTACAGTAGAGAGTTTCCTGCATTCCTTAGACCGTTTCCTGTACTAATTTTCTATAGTTTTGTCATGCTTCATCACACTTTACTCAGACCCTTGCCACTATCTGCTGTCAGTATAGCCAGTTTCAAAAGCAAGTCCCATAGCATAAACCAAGCTGTCATTTTTTTCTTCCTTAAAGATGCTAATACAGTTTGTCGGTTTCTGGAACTTTGTTCATTTGTGGATGGTTTAATCTTCTGAATTATTCCGTGACTCTGATGTATGATCATGAACTCTCTCCCGTGACAAGTTTCACAGGTTCGCTTTTTTTTTTAACGTTTTGTTTTACTTATCCTTTTTCCCGCCTATTTCTGTCAGTTTATTGTGTTCTCTTTTGTTACGTGTTAGCTGTTGATTATATACAGTCTCATCTTCCATAACTTTATCTTTGTTGTTTAGGATACGAGAAAATGAAAGTTCAACAAATGTTACTACATATTGACAACCTGCTGTCACATAAATTATCAGAACAAAAAATGGCCAACAGATGTCACATGTGTCACTGTTTCAGTTCCAGCATACATAAACAGCACCCCCCCTCCCACCCCCACCACCCCATATGTTAAGTGGCCATGACTCGAACAAGGCCCTATATTTATGAAAGTGAATTTGTCATGTGGCATCCTTTTATCATTTGGTTTTATATATGTACGTATATACACACACAAACAATACACACACTGAGAGAGACGTGTGAGAGAGAGAGAGAGAGAGAGGGGGGGGGGGGAGGGGAGATAAAAACAACTTTAGCAAGAAGATGGTAGTAATTTTAAACGGTCTGTAGTTAAATAATAAATTATTGATATGAACAACATTTAAATAAATAAAAGAAATATTTTGTGTAGGGTGGGAATAAACAGCTGTCAGTGGTGACCTAGAGGCGTGGCATTTATTCCTAGTGATTCGTTCACTATCCATAGCATCAAAAATAGCAGTTAAATATGTGATTTCAAACATTCCTTTGTTTAAAAAACCCATACATAATATGATGTAAAAACCAGCCCATATGCATACATAATATTACTCTTAAGTGTCCAGAATATTTTATTTGTAAATTTGTTAAACACTGATGTAAAAACTAGTCCCAGACTGACATGCTGTATGCGGGACCATGCTGCTTCTGATATTTAGATATATTCGACTACTTTGTGCTTGTGAAATATGAGGAGCCGAAGCTGTGCGATCTAGAATGCTTGTGATTTGTGGCTTTAAAAAAATTGTTAACGGTGGCCATATGCTAGCCTGCCGATATGTCATGCTTTCTGACATACACAGCGGACAAACATACCCGACGCTAGGGAGGTGTCAACGAAAACGACATACATAATTAGGTTAGGCGTGTTTACTTCACCAGACTGGCACGAGTTCTAGTTTACTTGATTTTTATCCTTAACTTTGTCCTTGTCCAGCTAGGACAGCGTCCTTGTTGTGCCCTCGCTGACATGTGTTGCTGTTGCGTGTAGGTTTTATTGCTTCATGCCTGGTATTTCTGTTGACGGTGTTCACCATCTTCTTCTTCTCTTCTTCTTCTTCGTTCGCTTTCACCACCAAGACCGCCCTGTGATCCTACTGAATTTACGCCTGTGGTCCTCGTTAAGACCTATGGTCCCCAAAAGGACCACACGAGATCCCCGAGAGGACCACAAGAGGTTCAGAGTATCGCAGGGCTTGAGCCTGTATTCTTGGTGGGTCTCAGAAGCGAGATTACGTGACACCGTGGTTTTCGTTGCACCAGTTCTAGGTTTTATATCTCCCTTCTTCATAATTTTCCCTCTTCACCAATTTCCTGTTCACCGTTGTGACGTTTTGTTCGTGAGAATGACTTTATACATGATATACAATTCTCCCTTCATGCACTGACAACCTTGCGAACAGGCAATCCAATAATGCTCAACCTGCAGATTGATATGCTCCGTTTTCAAAGGCAGAACCCAGTGGAATGATCCTCACTACGTCCTGCTGTACCAAAATATGACTTTAAAAATTCATTACTTTTTCATGTCTTATCATTACCCCCTCCCTCCCAAGGCTATTATTTGTAGGTCTCCCCCATTATGGTCGTTCTTACCTGACTCTGTCTAGCTGAATTACTTGCTTGACGTCCTAGCCAAGAGGATTTCCGCCTGTAACATAGTATGAATTTACAGTTTGGTTTCTCTGCATTATGAGTTAAAGTTATAACCCTTAGTTGTTTTTTTTTTTTACAGTTGTATTTTGGGGTAATTTCCCTTCAGTTATTCAAGCAGAAAGAGAGATATAAGTTTTGTTAAACATCGTATGAAAGAAGGCTTGTTTTTGTCGAGTCATGGAATGAATGGACATATAGGAAACCAACACGTTTCCCGTGTTTTCGTTATGTTATGGTGGATCTCGCTAGCCAGTGCTGTGTGTGCTCTGTTTGAGATGTATGAATCCACATTTCATCTATCATCAAAGAATTTCATCATCTTCATCCTATTCCATGATTAAACCGGCTTTTGTTTGAATTTGAAAGCTGCATTTATTCACATGTGTAGTTCAGCTGTGAGATGTCCAACCACTGAGTGCAGTTCAAATGTGAGATGTCCAGCCACTAAGTGTAGTTCAAATGTGAGATGTCCAGCCACTAAGTGTAGTTCAAATGTGAGATGTCCAGCCACTAAGTGCAGTTCAAATGTGAGATGTCCAACCACTAAGTGTAGTTCAAATGTGAGATGTCCAGCCACTAAGTGTAGTTCAAATGTGAGATGTCCAACCACTAAGTGTAGTTCAAATGTGAGATGTCCAGCCACTAAGTGTAGTTCAAATGTGAGATGTCCAACCACTAATGTAGTTCAAATGTGAGATGTTGAACCAGAGTCCTCTCACATGTATAATGTACAGAGAGTCGTATCGTTTGGTGTTAGTGTGACTTTATCTTCGTCAATCATCTTATCGTCTGTCAGACTCCTAGGCAGAAAGGAGACTGGCACGCCGTATTCGTCAATCATCTTATTACCTGTCAAACTCCTAGTTAGAAGGGAGACAGGTGACGGTTTGTTATCTTTGTCAGTCATCTTATCATCTGTCAAGCCCCTAGGTAGAAAGGAGACTTGCACATGCCCACATTGTGCTGTTTTTGTGTTTATATATTGTTTCATTATTTTCGTTCTTTATAAAGTCATATCGACTCATTGTAGTGATTTCTTACTGTTTGTTTACGTGCTGATCTCATTGCAAATTCTACTATTTCTTCTCATAATTTTTTTTTTTGCTTTTTTTTTCTAAACCATCATATACATCTGACTGTCTGTGCTCTACGAGAACCAGTTTAACGACAGTTCTTAACTCATTTGTCATTACAGTAATGCCTTAACAGTGATTTGGTCTCCAAAAGTGATCACTACTGCCATGATTTTGATACGTCCAAATTAGATGTTTCAACTGTTGTATTCCGCTTAGCATATTATGAAATTTACAATGAAGAATATGTACTCATATATTTACACACTGAAGCAAATATTTATGCTCGCTTTTTTTTTCAATAATACTAGACGGAAAATGTATTAGGCTCATTTGAACTAAATAGTAAGCGAAACGACGACAATATGAGATGTATAAACACCATAGATTCATTTAAAGAGAGAAGTGAGACTAATCTGTCAGTATCTTTTTGTCACAGCTGTCTCATCAGAGAGGTGCTGGAGCTGAACATTAGATGAATAACGCTTCGTGTGGTGTTCATGCGGGCGTTGAAGCTGTGCTGACGGCGGCCAAAAAAAAAAAAAAATCCATTGTTCATTTGTTGAAGAAATTAATTCTTGACTTATGCCAAGAACAGCCACACAACATAGCTTATCATTATAATATGAACAGATAGATGAATGTCATTAATTTATGTACTGGTACATGGAAAAAATGTCACGAGTATTTTGTTGTTGTCACGTAGTACGTAAAGTGGTAGAGAGTGTACTGCATAAAGATGACTCGAGCACTTTGTTACAACTGATTAGTTTGTGAGCGTAAGACTTGCATGCCACCAAAATAAGATAGCTTGAAAAGTTGTTGTAGTACCAAGAAGTATGTCATAGCTTGAAAAGTTGTTGTAGCACCGAGAAGTATGTCATAACTTGAAAAGTTGTTGTAGTACCAAGAAGTATGTCATAGCTTGAAAAGTTGTTGTAGCACCGAGAAGTATGTCATAACTTGAAAAGTTGTTGTAACACTGAGAAGTATGTCATAGCTTGAAAAGATGTAGCACTGAGAAGTATGTCATAGTTTGAAAAGTTGTAGCACGGAGAAATAAGTCATAGCTTGAAAAGTTGTAGCACCAAGAAGTATATCATAGCTTGAAAAGTTGTAGCACGGAGATATAAGTCATAGCTTGAAAAGTTGTAGCACGGAGATATAAGTCATAGCTTGAAAAGTTGTAGCACGGAGATATAAGTCATAGCTTGAAAAGTTGTAGCACCGAGAAGTATATCATAGCTTGAAAAAGTCGTAGCACCGAGAAGTATATCATAGCTTGAAAAGTTGTAGCACCGAGAAGTATGTCATAGCTTGAAAAAGTCGTAGCACCGAGAAGTATGTCATAGCTTGAAAAAGTCGTAGCACCGAGAAGTATGTCATAGCTTGAAAAGTCGTAGCACCGAGAAGTATGTCATAGCTTAAAAAAGTCGTAGCACCGAGAAGTATGTCATAGCTTAAAAAAGTCGTAGCACCGAGAAGTATGTCATAGCTTAAAAAAGTCGTAGCACCGAGAAGTATGTCATAGCTTAAAAAAGTCGTAGCACCGAGAAGTATGTCATAGCTTAAAAAAGTCGTAGCACCGAGAAGTATGTCATAGCTTAAAAAAGTCGTAGCACCGAGAAGTATGTCATAGCTTGAAAAGTCGTAGCACCGAGAAGTATGTCATAGCTTGAAAAGTTGTATCACCGAGAAGTATGTCATAGCTTGAAAAGTTGTAGCACCGAGAAGTATGTCATAGCTTGAAAAGTTGTAGCACCGAGAAGTATGTCATAGCTTGAAAAGTTGTAGCACCGAGAAGTATGTCATAGCTTGAAAAGTTGTAGCACCGAGAAGTATGTCATAGCTTGAAAAGTTGTAGCACCGAGAAGTATGTCATAGCTTGAAAAGTTGTAGCACCGAGAAGTATGTCATAGCTTGAAAAGTTGTAGCACCGAGAAGTATGTCATAGCTTGAAAAGTTGTAGCACCGAGAAGTATGTCATAGCTTGAAAAGTTGTAGCACCGAGAAGTATGTCATAGCTTGAAAAGTTGTAGCACCGAGAAGTATGTCATAGCTTGAAAAGTCGTAGCACCGAGAAGGATGCCATCGATTTACTACATCACATCAGGCAATTGTTGTTGGTGCATTACAAGATTACAAAAAACCACATCGTGCATGTGGTAAACTTGAGCAGCGAACAACGTAATCAGTTAAATATAGAGAAAATGTCAAGAAATTGACAGAGAACACATATCATTGTTTTTCATCAAGACGAGAGTCTGAACCAAACTGCTTCATACAACGGTGATTTGATCTGTGGCTTCAGTATGGATACATATATTACCCATCACACACTACAGACAAGAGTGAAGTTAAAGGCCGAGCACCTATGAGAGTGTACTGAGTGTAAGAATGCTCATCTCTAGGCCAGCAGCAGAGCATGGCCGTTTTTCAGGTTCAAGTGCGTGTATTTCAGGAGCACAGAAGGGACGCGAAATGACTGAAATTTCCGTCCCTCGACCTATAAAAGCCAGTCCCCAGGAAACGCTGGTGACAGAAATGTCCTTTACAGGATTTGTTGTTGTTTAAGAGAAGCTGCATACCGACTTGAGTTGATGTGTTTATTGATGCATAGCAGCACATCCTGAGCCACGTCAGCATTCTGTTTCCTTGACCTGCGGCTAGAACACGCTGAGAATGTTGCTTTATTTAGGACGTTTCTGCATGTGTTGGGACAGGTTTGTCATATCGTCCTCCAACCAGATTTAGACATTTGGTGTGAGAATGTAGGAATGAATCTCTGTGTGTACGTGATTATATATATATATATATATATATATATATATATATATATGTATATATATATATATATGTGTGTATACATACGTATATGTGTGTGTGTATACATACATATATGTGTGTGTATATATGTGTGTGTATGAATGAGATAAAGAGTGGAAATGTGTAGTAAATAGATTAGAAAAAGGTATAGATAAGTACGCAAGCACTTTTAAGTACATTTTCCCATGTGATTAAATAATGCAGTAAAAGTAAAATAAAAAAAAAAAACCAGAGAGAAGCCTTAAAAGGAGAGAGATATACAGACATGCCTCTCTTTTATAGTGGTTATGAATTATATGTGTTCTCCTTGTATTCGGTACTTTGTATCGCTCTTTCGTCGTTTTTAAGATTCTCAGCTGCTTATACTAGCTGCACATTTTACTTTCGTGTGATTTTTTTTTTGTTGACTGGCTGTGTTGCACACTTAATATATGGTAGTGCAGATGCTATAAGGCTTTTATATGCGTAAGTGAAAAAAAAAAAAAGAAAGTTCGGCCTTTAGACGGAGATCTGGAACCCGAACGGTCGTATGAGCTGGGTACGTTTGTCTGGGCAGGTGTGAGGCAGTGAAACAGAGTTAGACACGGTTGTGTCCTCTTACCAGCTCTGTTCTTCCAATATAGTTCAGATATAAAAGCAGCCATCAGCGTACAGAGAGTTAGATAGGCGAGTCCTGCATGAACAACCAGTGTTATTATAGCGACAGATAATCAGAAATCAAAAGCAAGCCATGTCTGCATTCAAGGAGATGAAAATCAGTCCGTGTAACCCATTCGGGCCACCGAATATGAGAAAACCGGCTCTGAAATTCAATACTGTCGTGCTGCAGGGAAGTGTTTCGTGAATGTTAGGAAGACTCGCATTAAGGTTACTGGAATCAGTTGGGTGTAACATGACTCATGAGGAATGTCAGAAAAACCAATTTGTGTGTGTGGGAGGGTGTGGGTGGGTGTTTGCTTAAAATTATTACTTGCAGTAAAAGTGTTAGACAAGAGAGTCAGTATTCATTAGACTTCCAGTGAAGTAAAGTATTTGTAAACATTATGAGAACTTGGGATGTAATTGAGAATGAGAGTGTTATTGAGAATAAATGAGAACTGGAGATATAAACGAGAGTGAGAATAGGAGGTATAAATGAGAGTTTGAGAACAAAAGATATAAAATTAGAATATGAGATGTGGGGATATAAATGCATATGTGAAAATTGAGGATACAAGTGAAAATGTGAGAACTATGGACACACATGAAAAGAGAGACCAAGGTTTACCTAAAATAGGAAGCTCAGTTTTGATGTTCTGTCTCCCTGGAACTTGGGGGCAGGATGCTCTTACCAGCTGACTCTGTGAAGGTGTGGGAACCCAAGCATGGTATCTAACTGAGAGTGGGTTATCTTTGGCTGTCAGTGCCCTGGGTGGATAACATCATTTCAGAAACAGCCGCGGCCCCAGAATGAAGAAGAAGAAGAAGAAAAAGAAGAAGAAGAAGAAGAAGAGAGAGAGAGAGAGAGAGAGAGATATGAAGAACTGTGAAAGTCGAGATGAAAAACGTACAACGCAGCGGGACCCCCACACAGAGGCTAGCTACAGATCGTCTCACACACATGGCGTACTGTGTAGTGTTACTTAGTCGGTCACTGTTAAGAAACATAGATGAATGGATGGACAAAGAGCTATTAAATAACTCATACGTTTGCAGTTATTTTTGTCCAGAATTATAATTAATAGTGCATATACTGTCAACGAAGCTCTCTGTCACCAAAATTGTACTCAACATACTTATGAAAAGAGCCAGATGTAAAATAAACCCAGAAATTGCAGACGAACAGTGTGGTTTCGTGCAAGGAAAGGGTAACAGCAATGCCATATATACAGAGTCCGACAGTTAAGTAATGAGACTGATTTTATTATGGGCAAGACATAAATACTATCTATGAATCAAACCATGGAATCCAAAGAGGCAACCTTCATCTATGATCTGGTAACTTTTAATGCCGCCTGATAAGTGGACGACAAACAAGCCGCCATTTTGTTGACCTAATTAGAGGTGCATTGTCATGTAATCAGCATGGACCAAAAAACTAACATTACATTGTTTAAAACTCGGGAAAAGTGCCATTGAGACAGTTGAATTGATGCGACAAGTTTATGGGGATAATTGTTTATCTCGTGCATAGATATTCAGGTGGTATTCACTATTTAAAGGTGGCGTGGAAACGATTACAAATGCAACTAGACATGGACGCCCAGTTTATGTTTGTCTTCTTCTTCTTCGTTCGCTTCTACCACCAAGACCACCCCGTGATCCTCCTGAATTTACTCCTGTGGTCCTCTATAGGTCGCGTGGTCCCCCGCTTCGGGGGGGGGGGGAGGGAACCACACGAGATCCACGAGAGGACCACAAGAGGTTCAGAGTATCGCACGGCTTGAGCCTGTATTCTTGGTGGGTCTCAGAAGCAGGAATTCGTGACACCGTGGTTTTCGTTGCACCAGTTTAATCTAGAGTTGGACTTTCTCACCGGAAAACCTTGACGTGTTTTGGATATCAGTGTATCCCCGCTGGGTGAGAGGTGGCTGCCCATCCAGCCTAGAGTTAGACTTCTCACCGGAAAGCCTCGACGTGTTTTGGGATACATGTGTATCCCCGCCGGGTGAGAGGTGGTTGCCCATCCAGTCCAGCGTTGGACTTTCTCACCGGAAAACCTCAGCGTGATTAGGATACACATACATCCCCGCCGGGTGAGAGGTGGTTGCCTATCTAGACTGCCCTGGTCCAGTGTCTCCGACTTTAGCATTTTGTGGTCGTGGTCGCTACCCTTCCTAGTTGTGACCAGGACGGAGCTTTTGTCCAGGAGGACGAATCCTCGCCACTAGTAAGTTTCACCCCTTGGTTGAGCCGATTTAGACATATCCAAATATGGGCGTGTTTGGGATGTGACCGACTTCTAGAGCGGAAGTACCATAACATGCGTAGCCATCACGTTTCACCTCTGGTTTAAGCCAGTTTAGCTATATTTCACCAGTATGGGTGTGTATAGGACGTGGCCGGCCTCTAGAGCAGAGGTGCCGTGGCATGAGTAGCTGTCGCCGCGAGACCACTGGACATATCGACTGATCTTCACTTTATCCTTTCCATCACCATTTCACATCGGCGCCGCACGGCAACCCTGATTTCTTTTTCGCATTTTCTTCATTGGCCGGAGGAGTTTCACTCCACGCGCGGCATCCGAAGAATCTCGCCAGCAGTGATTTCTGTTTGTAATGAGGAACTCATTGCAAAAGTCAGAGAACGGATGCAAGAAGATCGTTGTTTGACTGTGAAGATGATGGCAGATGAATTTGATGTTAACCGAGAGACCATTCGTAAAATTTTAGTGGAAGATTTGGGCAAGAAAAAAGTTGCTTGCCGGTTTCTACCATATTCATTGTCTGATGACCAAAAACAGCAAAAGACATCATATCGCAGAAATAAACATTTCTTAAATATGATTGTTGAGAAGGTTTGAAACATGGATTTTCTGCTATGATCCCACAACTAAACACCAAAGTGCTCAGTGGAAGTTGCTGGTGTGCTTCTACGACAGCAAAGGATTATTCACAAAGAATTTATTCCAGAGGAACAGACTGTCACTGCCAAAGTTTAAGTGTTTTGAAACACCTGTTGAAAAGGGTTCTCCGAGTCCGACCCGAGTGTCAATACCTGGCAGTTTTTTTCCCCTTTCTTCATGATAATGCACCGGCTCACCGGGCTGCAGTTGTACAGGAATTTTTGGCCCAAAAAAACAAGTGTATGTTCTCAACAATCCACCGTATTCCCCAGATTTGTCTCCCTGCGATTGTTTTCTATTCCCAAAATTAAAGTTACCATTGAAAGGACGCTTCTTTGACGATACTGATAACATCACAAGGGCCGTAACATCGAGTTTAAGGGCCATACCAACAGAAGAACTGCAGAGGTCGTTCCAGTGTTTGTTAGATCGTGCCACTGGCTGTATCAGTGCACAAGGGGCTTACTTTGAATGAAATATAGGTTATATCTTTAGCTGTTGTTTATTTTTTTTTTGTGTGGAGTCTTATTACTTAATTATCGTACCTTGTACAATACGAATGCTAGCTGGAAAGAGTCAGTGAAGTCCAAACAAATTTACACATGTGTTTCATAGATTTCTGCAAGGTTTTTAGTAGAATCAAACATAACCCGGTCATTGAAATGTTAGAAAATGTAGATGGCAAGGACCTGAGAATTATTAAAAATATCTACTGGCTACAGTCAGCAACACAATATACGTTGGACAAGAAACTGGAAAACATAAAGAAATTAAGCCTGGCGTGCGCCAAGAATGTACATTATCATTGGACTTATTTTTCCTCTACATGGAAAACATAATGAGATATATAAAAGAACTCCCCGGAATAGTAATGGGTGAATATAATTTCAACAGCTTACTATGTGCAGATGACACAGTTTTAATAGCAAGAAGAGAAAAAAAAACTACTGGATATAGTGGTGAAGGAAAGCGAAAGAAAAGGACAGCTTGAATAAGAAGAAAACTGAAGTTATGCTCATCTACAAGGAAAGAGGATCCCTAAATGCAAAGTAACAGTAAGTGGCACAGTACCGATGCAGGCAGATAAGCTCAAGTATCTAGGAACAATCCCGACGTCAGGTGGAAGATGCCTAACAGAGATAAAGAATAGAATAACCAGAGCTAAGATAATGTTCCAAAGGATGAAAAGTACACGTATTTAGTGCATCAAATCACTGTCACTGAAAAGAATATCCCATTGCTACATAGAGCCAGTTCTGGTCTATGGATATGAAGCCTGGAGAGTTGACAAGAGATAAGCGACGTCTGGAAACCACGGAAATGTGGTTTATTATAAGAATGTTAATGACAGCAAGAAAATCAAATGACACTTTAGAGAGAGGCCGATTCGAGAAGACAAATAATTACAACAGTCAGGAGAAGACATGCCGTAAGAAAAGGCAAACTAGAACACATCGTGACAACAGGAAAGTCATAGGGGAAAAAGATGCCGAAGTAGACCAAGAGAGCAAATCCTGGATGGATTGGCAAGATAGCATGGAAAGAGGAACCAGAACAACTCATAGAGGCAACATAAAGCAGAGAATTGTGGAGAGTAATGATCACCAACGCCAGTAGACACGGCACTTGACAGATAGACAGAACGATCTGTACACATGCGCCTAGCTAGCTACATTTGCTAGGTGAAAGCTAGTGTTCTTTGTTTATTCATTCCGAACGTATGTATTATTATAATACCACCCACTGCTTCGCATACACTTAATGTTATGCGCCTGCACGTTTATATCAAATGTACAAGTATAAATGGATAACAGTGCTTCTCATATTCTGTGTTGCTTGGAGACCGGTATCACTTAAAACATAATTAAGTGTATTGGAGACGCATACAGTACGATAAATGAGGTTAAAAAAATATAATTGAAGCCCGCATTGAACGATTATTATATTCTGAGATTTTTTTTTTTTAAACGGTCAGTGAAAAGAAGTCAGATATTTTGAGAAAGATGCGAAGAACTGCAAGCACTTTTATGTTCATCATTGTAATATTATTTTTCTGTTTTGAAAATAATCTCACAGTTTATAATGGTTACTTATTTTCATTTAAAAGAAATAAGAGCCCGGTACATATATGTGTCTGGACATTAGGTTTTGTGTTCAGTTTGTGACGGCTGACGTGTTAGTACTTTTAGCTTGTAATAATAACTGAGATAAATAGCACAGTCTTGCTACTGTCAGTGCTTATTCTTGGACTGTAAATAGCTAACTTGGGGTTGTCGGGTGTATAAATAAAATCAGCTTCTTGGCATTAACTGTTGGGTCATGGTGTATATAGATGCCAGTCACCAAAATGTGACAGTAACTATTTGATCATGCTGTGTATAAGTGACAGGCACCAGAATGTGACAGTAACTATTTGGTCATGCTGTATATAGATGCCAGGCACCAAAATGTGACAATAACTATTTGGTCATGCTACATATAGATGCCAGGCACCAGAATGTGACAGTAACTATTTGGTCATGCTGTATATAGATGCCAGGCATCAAAATGTGACAATAACTATTTGGTCATGCTACATATAGATGCCAGGCATCAAAATGTGACAATAACTATTTGGTCATGCTACATATAGATGCCAGGCACCAGAATGTGACAATAACTATTTGGTCATGCTGTATATAGATGCCAGGCACCAAAATGTAAAGATAGAAAGAGCAGACAATAAAGACGCTCAGAAATTAAAAACGAGTCTGATAGACGCTGATGGTATACCATACGAAGATTAATCTCATGTTTGTGCTCATGAGTTTGTATTACGTCAAACATACAAACAGATGAGTAAATTGCTGCTGCGCTACTTGATAAAGTGTGTGTATATATATATAGCATTACGATGGATACCACATGGGAACAGAAGTAAGGGTAGACCAAAAGAGACATGGAGAAGAACAACAGAAAGAATGTTGAGCAATAGAGGGCTCACCTGGGCAAGAGCAGAAAAAAAGCAAAGGACAGGCATTTGTGGAAAACACTTGCGGAAGCCCCATGTCCCCTGGGCACTTAACAAATATATATATCGGGCCACTTTTATGTAGTTTACTTTCTTCACTTTCATAGCTTGTAACCCCGTGTACGTTCAATATTATATCGCTGGTGATACAGCAGCCAGAGCCAACAATCATGTTGCTTTTGACTCATAGGCTTGACTTGAGACTCGACTTAAAGCTGCTTGCCAAGGACTTGAGGCTTGACTTGAGATTTGAAGGTAGTGACTTGACCCTCTGTTATGCACTGACTTCCGCATAAATGCGCGGTTCTGTGTGGCGACCCGAGCTCGTGTTCCTGTGATTTGTTTGTTTTTTTTTTTACAATAAAAATAAGCGACAATTTTCCCGCTTGATTTTTCCATGGTTAGTGCAGTTGTATGTTGGCATAGGATCCAGAAAATAAGCACAAGGCCGAGGATTTCATGAGTACAATTGGAGGGGAAAATGTGTATTTAACTATAAGGCGCATGTATAAACTGTGGAACAACGCACCAGCGAACTGCATCTGTCGACGGCCTCATTTTGAAAATGTCTGGTATCGGTAATCATGAGCCGTAGAGCTTACGAACTGTAGCACATAAATGTGTCTAGACATTAGCTTTTGTGTTCAGTTTGTGACGGTTGACGTGTTAGTACCTTTAGCTTGTAACAATAACTGAGAGAAATAGCACAGTCTTTAGCTTTTGTGTTCAGTTTGTGACGGTTGACGTGTTAGTACTTTTAGCTTGTAACAATAACTGAGAGAAATAGCACAGTCTTGCTAGCCAGTGCTTGTTGTTGGACTGTGAATAGCTAACTGGGGGTTGTCGAGTGTATATTGTCGGCATTGACCCTCGTGACTTTCTGTCTCAGACATTATTTCTTTTCTTCTGAGAACTCGTGAAGACTTCCCCCGTATGAAGCATCAGTGAGACTTGCAAGATTTGTTGTCCACGAACCAGTGATGGTCAAGATATGACCAGGCCAAGCGTTTAACAGAGAAAACCGTCGACTTGAACGCGTGTGGTTCTCACAGTCACAGTCCGCGCTACGTCATCCATTTGCCCACTGCAACCAAGAGAGCCCATTGTTTGACTAAAGCGGAATGAAAGGATACGAATGGGCCCCCGAAGACACAATGAAAGCGCCTATGATTACAGGAAGTATCACAGACGTAATGAACGCCAGTTACAGCTTGAGCGTTACGTACGGCGCGTGAATCTGCTAGCTTGAACGTCCACAAATGTGCGCGGAGCAGTTTTCAGGCGAGGTATGGGCAGGAGCTGTTAGAACCATGCAAGTTTCTTTCTCTGCGCTACAAGCTGCAAAAAGGCTTTGCTAGTGTTGGTTGTATTCAAACCCTTTTGTCTGGCGCTGCATATTCTCTCCCCTCCCCGCGTTGGTTATTCATCCTTCAGTGTTTCTTTATACCATCCAGAATTCTTTAAGCCTTATGTCTTTCTATATGACTCACCGTGGAAAGAAAACGTTTGCCTCTTTTGACAACGCTTGGATGCTTCTGTCCGGTACACTTCATGTAAACACGTGTCCCGTACTTCCGCCCGTCATTTGTTTCATGTTTATTTATATCACCACTTAAGGTCGTTTTCGGCGCTTAGGGAACAAAAGACTTCGTTAGTTTATAAATGTTTAAACTCGGCGTCACGTATGTGTGACCCAGCGTGGTAAAAGTTGAAAATTAAACACTTAATTCTTCTTGTATCCTCCGTGTAAGAAAGATGGGCACAAAATGCATATTTAATGTGTTTTTCGTGTTTTTAATCTGTTGTTTTATTATATGTGATCCGTGAAAAAAGGATTTTGCCGAAATATTGCATTGTATGTTATTCATTTTTTCCTGTTCGTCTTACTTTTTGCCAATATTGTTCCTGTCCGCCGCGTTCCTCGCTCTTTTTTTTTTTCTAAAAATGAACCGTACACCTCAGTCTACCTTTATTATGTAGAAAGGGTAGCTGTTAGATGTTTATATAAGAAAGCTAGCTGTTAGATGTTTGTTTATATAAGAAAGCTAGCTGTTAGATGTTTATATAAGAAAGCTAGCTGTTAGGTGTGTATATAAGAAAGCTAGCTGTTAGATGTTTATATAAGAAAGCTAGCTGTTAGATGTTTATATAAGAAAGCTAGCTGTTAGATGTTTATATAAGAAAGCTAGCTGTTAGATGTTTGTTTATATAAGAAAGCTAGCTGTTAGATGTTTATATAAGAAAGCTAGCTGTTAGATGTATATATATGAAAGATAGCTGTTAGATTTTATATAAGAAAGCTAGCTGTTAGATGTTTATATAAGAAAGCTAGTTGTTAGATGTTTATATAAGAAAGCTAGTTGTTAGATGTTTATAAAAGAAAGCTAGCTGTTAGATGTTTATATAAGAAAGCTAGCTGTTAGGTGTTTATATAAGAAAGCTAGTTGTTAGATGTTTATATAAGAAAGCTAGCTGTTAGATTTTATATAAGAAAGCTAGCTGTTAGATGTTTATATAAGAAAGCTAGTTGTTAGATGTTTATATAAGAAAGCTAGGTGTTAGATGTTTATAAAAGAAAGCTAGGTGTTAGATGTTTATATAAGAAAGCTAGTTGTTAGATGTTTATATAAGAAAGTTAGATGTTTATGTAAGAAGGTATCTGTTAGATGTTTATGAACCCTTCCCAACTTCTCATAGCCGATTCGAGACGGCGTGCCATCTAACCTGCTTTTATGATATCGCTGTCCTTTGAAGGGCAAGGCACTTTCTGGTTGGTTTAACACGCTTCTGCTGGACAGAGGCGCACCAGCTGTGGGTTTTTTTTTTTTATATAAACGTTGGTGAAGTCAGCGCCTGCTAGAATTGAATCGGTTTAGAGAACAGTCGAGCGTGACGGAGGCTGACGTCAGTTTGTGTTAAGAGTCCCCATGTATGCTTAACACAGGACCAACAGTTAGAATTGTATCATGTGGGCTGGGATCATACTGAAGTTTGATTGTTTAGATGTGTTCGCCCTTGTAATCGTTTCGTATATGACGGTGTACTGTGTGTATTTACATGTATGTATTTCCATGTATACTGATATATTCTAACATAGAATTAAACTGGGGATTTAAATCTGGCTTTATGAGGGTCTGTATTTTGGCTCTTATATCCCACGTGTGACGAGGACAGCACAGCAGTATGTAGTTTTGTGATCATTGTACGCATATTGCAGACTTTATCCAACTTTACTGGTCATGTTATTTGCTCCTTTTATAACTCAAAGTATGTTGGGAGATTTAGTTGTATAGACGTGGCTTTCATGAGTGTTTCACGCCTGTTGGAGATTGTAATCTGTCGTTGCTGGTGTGTACTTTTCTTTCATAACCTTTATTCTGTTCTTTTGGTGATCCCCCCCCCCCCCCCAGTCTATATCCGTCTTCAACCCATGCTTATGCACTGTATTGTTTGCTTGAATGTCCTCACAAATATTGACAACTTTTATGTACACTATATCCCGCATTTTGGCGCGGACATTCTCCGTTTAACAAGCAGTTCTGTAACCTGTAAATTAACTTCAGTTTGAGAACAGTTATACAACTTACGAGAAAAAGATGTGCTTTAATCCACTTACGTCGTGTTTTATTTTCCAACATTTTAATTGACTTTATATGGTGATGAATTCTTGGTATTGTGGACGGGCTACAGCTCTGTATCCTGTACAAACGTGGCACACGATGTTTGAGTGTGACAGGTTGGGTGTACTTTTGAATTTGTTTGTCCTGGCAGAATAAGGCACAAAACCGCAAAACCACGCTGTGCTGAAGTAAAATGAAAATGATTAATAGACCTAACTGTGCTTTTTTTTGTATGCTGGTGTGTTTAAAAGTCTAGAGCCTGCCTAATATATAACCTAATTGTCTAGGTAAGGTAAAGGTAATCTTGTCACGGCTTAGATGCACACAGGGATATGGTGTTAGTGCCCATATTTTCCTTGACCTGTCAGCACACTAGAGGGTGATACGGCCAGGCCTTTCCTTCCCCAACCCCAGAAAAAGCCGGGTACCCATTTCTACAGCTGGGTGACTGGGGTGCCTCCGGCCAGATTCGAACCCCCCGACATTCGCCATGAGAGGCCAGTGCACTAACCACTTTGCCACTCAGACACCCTGACTAGAGCCTGCCTAATATATAATCTAACTGTAAGATACCTATTTAATACCTGCCCTCTTCTCTCCAGAAATAAGTACTTAAAACACGTCTGCTCTAAACTGTATCTATTCAAAAGATCGTCACTCCCAAGAATTGAACATTATTGAATGTTTTCTTTTCAGGACTTACATTTCGTTGTGGGAATAACATACTACGAAGATGTCCTCGGGACAAGAAAACGAGCATGAAGGTGCAGCAATGTTGGGCTCAGAAAATGATCGTGCCTTACCTGAGGCTGACACTTACCCAGGCCAGAGCTCTAGTAATGTGAAGAATAGAAAGTACCTGAACGAAGACTGTGAAACCGAAGAAGACATGGATCTTTTAGGTGGTGAAAATGATCTCGAGTCCCCAGGAAACTTGAGCCAGGGCCAGGTCTCTTTAGGGGTAAAGAGTACAGTCAGCGGTCATTCTGACAATAGTCGGACCTTGCTGCTGGAGAAGAGCGGTACCGAGAAGGAAGTCATTGTTGATCAGACACTGCCAATCTACGAGGATGATGAGGAGGCCAATGTCTGCAAGATCGGCCGCTTTAGTCCACCATGTTTCCTTCTGTGTGCAAATATCCAGATGTTTGTATTCTTCATGTGTATACTTATTGTAGTGGCCTCAGCTTTGACAACTGGCTACCTCAACAGTGTCATTACCACCATCGAAAAAAGGTGAGGCAGTTTCTTTCTTTTTTTTAAAAATCGTTTCTGTGCTTTGTGAACAAGTTTTTCCCAGTAATTTTTATATACCATGTACAAGCTTGTGTACTGTACTGAACCTTCATCTGCAGATGAATACTGTATCTTTTCAGAGAGCTTTCAGCGACATTTTGTGTGGTCTGGTACCAATTTTATACAACAGTTTGAACTAGAAATTACCAGTTGTCCCCAACCCACAGCCCTTGTGCTCAGAGTAGGGTACCACTCACACATGAATATGCACATGAACTTGCGCACTGAGACAGCTGATAAAATTCTCTGTGTGTTTCATTTCTAGCTTTCTTTGATGATGATAATGATTGTGCATTTAGAAACTAACATACCTTGTGAGGACAGGTAGTTAAGCTGTGATATAATGTATACTTTACTTCTAAAATTAATTGTAATTTCACATTAGATGTAGTTTGTTGAACTGCAGAATTGTGATGTAAGCATGTTTAAAATGATTTGTTGGTTGTTGGAGACTCCTGTTTCCAGGGATCAGAGACGCCAACCCCGATGCCAGGGATTGTATGCAGAAGCATGTCAGAGTACTACTCCCATGGAAGACTTTGTCACAAAATTTTGGTGAAAAAGTAGAGAGATCAAGTAGAGATCCTAGACTGGGAGAATTCACCCAGTAAGCCTAGCTTTTCTGTTTACTTGGAGGGTATTTCCCCATGTTTCTTGTATATGCTCCAGAAAGTGAAGAAATATATACCATCAGACTGTTATCAGCATCACTAGGCAGTGGCTAAGAATATGACATCCCACGACATTAAACCTCAGCCAGCATTGAGCTGTTTAAACAGCATTAAAAAGAATTAATTGCTATAAAATCATTGTTGAGAGTTATGATATAAATGCCCAAAAATAAACACTACATCATTTCACTGCAAAACATTACAATTGTCATGTTTGATAACAAAAAATGTTCACATGTTATGGGTTGTGTTTAGTAACTTGTATACTGAAAATATAATGAGGAATGTTAGAGAAGATATAGACAGAGAATATTACGATGCCATAACAATTGGAGGTTATGAAGTACCAGAGATTAGATATGCTGATGACACAGTATTACTGTCCACAACACAAAAAGGAATGGAAAAACTAATTATGTCAGTCCGTAAGAACAGCGAAGAACAAAACCTCTATCTTAATGTGAAGAAAACTAAATTGATGACAACTGACAAAACAAACAAGGCAGCTGAAATACGCATCAGTGAGGAAAAATTGGAAGAAATGGAGTTTTGAATATCTTGGATCTCTCTCTCTCTCTCTCTCTCTGAACCTTAAGTGCCTAGGGCACATGGAGCTTCCGCAAGGGTTTTCCACAAATGCCTGTCCTTTGCCTTTTTTTCTGCTCTTGCCCAGGTGAGCCCTCTATTGCTCAACATCCTCCCTGTTCTTCTCCATGTCTCTTTTGGTCTACCCTTACTTCTGTTCCCCTGTGGTGTCCATCTTAGTGCTGTTTTTGGTAGTGAGTTATCAGTCATTCGGAGCACATGTCCCAACTATTGCCAGCGTCTTTCCTCAATAATTGCTGTCAGTGGCTGTCTTGGATCACTACTAGCTAATAATGGAGATATAATGAGGGAAATTAAAAGGAGGACATCTATCGCTCTTCAGAAAGTAAAACAACTAAAGAGTCTGTGGAGAGAAACAGACAGAACTACAAAAATAAGATATTTAAGGGCATGCATCTTTCTCATCGCAGCATATGCCTGTGAGACCTGGACACTTAACAAAACAGCTGAGAGACACATGAATGCCTTTGAATGTAAATGCTACAGAAGAGTTCTTCAGATATCATAGACACAAAAAAAAGAACAAATATATCCATACTACAAGAACTTAATATTGAGGAAGGCTGGCTAGTAAAGAGGATTAAATAGAGAAAACTTAAATATTTTGGACACATTAAACGTCATGATAATCTAGAGAAGACCGTCTTGGAAGGGTACATAATGGGAAAAAGAAAGAGAGGAAGACCAAGGTGAAGATGGCTGCAAGACATCGTTGATGATCTGCAAATGTATGCATCAGCAGCAGGCCATCTTGCTCACAACCGAGAGAGGCCTGCATGAGTGCTGTTAGGGAGGCAAAGTTCTACAAGGGACATGCAAATGAATGAATGAAATGAGTGAATGTGTTTAGTAGACTGAATTAAGAATAGGAAAAAGGGTCTTCTAACACAGATATCTAGATTCATTAATTATCAGGGACAAGTATACATGGCTATAATATATTGATTATTATGCTCAACATTATGTTATCATTTTTTTTTCGTTTTGTTAATATCCTCTCAAAAATAGGTTTGAAATAGGCAGTTCTGTGTCTGGATTAGTGCCTGCAGCCTACGAGTTTGGAAATCTAGTTGCAGTCATCTTCGTTTCCTACCTGGGTGCATCGCGTCACATTCCAAAATTCATAGGCTTCGGAGTGCTCATAATGGGCACCGGATCGCTCCTGTTCTGCTTGCCACATATCATTGCACCTAAATATTCTGTGGGCTCAGGAGTGATGGACAACACCACAGGAGATGAAAGTATATGCAGGGGGTTGGGGCATCACATGGATGATGCCAGTGTGTGCATTGAGCAGAACTCAAGTAACTGGGGTTATGTGCTGGTGCTGGTGGCAGCTCAGATTCTAATTGGGACTGGCTCCTCCCCAATCATGACCTTGGGGGTCATTTATGTGGACAACCATGTGGTGAAGGAAAAATCCCCAGCCTATATATGTGAGTAGCCTTGGTTTCTAACAGCGTGCATGTTCGTCACAGTTATCAGCAAAACTGTCAGGGTTATAGCACACATGTTTATCGCAAGATCATTATCATCAGGTGCCGTGCCGACTGGCATTGGCTGTTATGCTTATCCAGAGCACACGATCCTTAATCAGTTGGTGATCTTCTCTCACACCATCCCATCAGACTTTCCTGTATCATTTCTCTTGGTCTTCCTCTTGATCTTCTTCCTTCTATTTTTCCTGTTGTTATAATATTTTCAGTGCCCCCTCTTCTCATTGCATGTCCTATGAAAGTACATTGTCTCTCTCTTTTTTTTTTTTTGACAAGATTTTTTTGTATCTCCTGCTCTTCTCAAACTTTCACCATTAGTTATTTTTGCTGTCAAGGGAATTAACAAAATTTTTCTAATAAACCACATTTCTGCTGCTTCCAGTGACTTTTGTGTAGACCTGCCTATTGTCCATGATTCACTTCCATACAACAAGATTTGTTCAATATAGCATTTTAGGACTCGTTTTCTAACATTCATTGATAAGGATGTGTTGGATAATATATTTCTCATTCTCTGAAATGCAGTCTTCACTTGGCCTATTCTGTTCCTAATTTCTGTTTTGCATTTCCCATTTGAAGTTCTTACTGTTCCAAAGTATTTGAATTTCTGCACCTGCTTTAGAATAGTTCCATTTAATTTTATACTTCATTTTGGTGGATTATGTTCCTTAGATATAACCATAGTCTATGTCTTTTTTATGTTCAAAGTAAGGCCTTTTTGTTCACTTTATTTAGCAACTTTATCCAAGAGATTTTGCAGGTCTTGTTGGTTCTCAGCTATCAGTACTGTGTTGTTAGCATACTGAAGGTTGTTAATATTGTATCCTCCTACTTTTATACCTGGTGCTGTAATGATCGTTCTTAGAATATCCTTGCTGTACAGAGAAAAAAGGTCTGGAAATGGTTGATATTTTCCAATTTTATTTTCAACTCGAATCACTGCTTCCTGCTGCCAGCAAAGATGTTTTACAATCCTCAGGTCTTTGCCATCTTTGTTTATGCCTTCAAGCATTTTAATAATCTCATCACAGTTGCTAGCAAAACTGTCAGAGTTACAGCACATGTGTTCATCACAGTTATCACTTACTTTTTACATGAGTGTCATCAGAGACATCATAGATGTTCTAGATGAGTAACAGTTACCATGAGCATTTAACAAGGTTTGGCCAAGATCCTTACACATCATCACTTCATAGTCGTAGAATACTGGCTTGCTCCGTCAGCTTTGCTAATAGTTTGGAGGGAGGCATGTTATCTGTTATGATTGAGTTAGTGGAGTAGCTGTTTTCCAGGTTCCATTCTTGAATTTTAAAATCAGCCCAAAATTCTCTTTTTTGTTGTTGTTATGAAATCTTTTGTCAGTTCTGCCAGTAAATATGATGAAGGGGAAACATGTAATCAAGAGAGAGAGAAGAAAATAGAAAGTACACAATGTTATCCAAATAATTTCTGTATCAGTGGAATGAAGACTTCTATGTGTTTATTTGTTTGCTTAAAACTGAAACAGATTGAAATGTTTTGTTTCTGTCCATATAACTACCAAATAAATAATGTTTTGACATTCACAATCGTGAAGACAGGAAGATTTGTTTTATTTTTCTTTGAAATAATTTTCATGAGGCATTTACTGTCAAAAGTGATTTATTCTGTTTGGATAACTTAATGTTTGAACTAGTCTGGAAAGGATTTTTAATATCAGCTGTAAATCTCATCAAGTTTACATTTTGTCACATAATTTCACAGTAACAGTATTTGTGAGTTCATAGTGGGGGTATTATTATACTGGGGTATAATGAGGACTACATGGTATTGTTTTTTACATATCATTTATTTCATTCCAAAACTGCCTTTTTCATGCTTTATTCAGTTATTTATATTTTATATATTATATTCTCAACCACAGCTTGTATGCATGCATCAAGTGCTCTAGGTCCTGTATTGGGCTATGCTTTAGGAGCCCTCCTTTTGCAGTACTATGTAGACACATTCACCCATGATGTCCATATCACCACTTCAAGCCCACGATGGGTTGGTGCATGGTGGGGTGGGTTCATCATTTGTGGGCTGCTCCTGTTACTTCTGGCCTTCCCCTTCTTGGCATATCCCAGAGTGCTAGTCAAAGAGAAGAGACGTATCATGGAAACAAAGAGCAAAGAAGCTTTGCTACCACCAGTAAGTGACAGCGTGGCTGAGGACAAACATTATGGCCGTTCCCTCAAAGGTGAGTCAGCACAATATTGTGTCATGCATCGTTTTGTAAGGTTGACTTTTTCCCACTTGGTATTCCATACTATGCAGAATATAACTTTGTAGAAAACATTGTATAGCTGCAACTTTAATATGTTTGAAATAAGCACTGCCTAGTCTGAAGTTGATTTTTTTTTTGATAGTTTGAAGACGAAAGAAGTAGAAAACAAATTAGAGTCTTTTGAAAACAATACCTAAAGAAAATACTCTGTATACAGTGGAATGAATTCAAGAACAATGCAGAGGTAATGCAGATGAACGAGCAACAACCTGTTTCATTGATGATCAGTCAGCCACGCAGGCCGACCATTCTTTTGGCGAAAAAGCGCTCTCGAGTTCCGTGCGTGGGGAGACAGGCTTTCGCTCCCTTCCCGGACGGCGAGAGTTAAGGTGTTTCGATGCAGAAGCGAGTGGTTTGTCCGTCGAGCGAAGCATATAAACGGCTAGCCAGCCAGGTTCATGCTAACGGTGTAGTACATTTTTGTCGACCGATGGTCTCGAAATTGGCCCATCTCTCGCAAAGAGTATTGGGTCTGCAGTATGTAACGTGTGTTGTTTGTGGGTGGCCAGGCTTTCTTCTCGCTCGTTAGAGCAGAGAGAGCCCCCCCCCCCCCCCGCCGGTTAAAGGAAATGAAACGCCGCCGGGGTCGAAAGGGATCCGCTTTGAGCAGAGCGCTGTCTCCCTTGCCCCGCATCGGTCTGTCGGCAGATATCCGACAAAGGTTCGGTGAAGAAAGCTATCTGGTTCTGCTGTTGGCAAGATTCTTCAGCTGCTGTGCGTGGAGCGGTGCTCCTCCCGGCCAATGAAGAAAGGTGCAAAAGGGGTTGCCACGCAGCACCACTGCGGAAAAGGTGGTAGAAATGATAAAGCGAAGCAAACAGTCAAATCATGGCACCTCTGGTAGGAGGTCAGCCACGTCCTGAGTGCAGTCATATCGGGTGGAAAGCATGAACCAGCCTGTCCCAGAGGTTAAGACACTGCTGGCAAGACTCTTCGAATGCTGCGCATGGAGTGAAGCTCCTCCCGGTCAAGGAAGAAAATGCGAAAAAGAAATAAAGGTTGCTGTGCGGCGCCGATGTGAAAAGGTGGTGGAAAGGATAATGTGAAATTTAATCATTATGTCCAGTAGTATCGCTGTGAGAGCTACACATACCACGGCGCCTCTGCTCTAGAGGCCGGCCACGACCGAAATACACCTACACTGGTGAACTCTGCCTAAACCGGCACGCACCAGGGGTGGAACTTGATGGCTAGACATGTCATGCCACCTCCGCTCTAGAGGTCGGTCACGCCTGATATACACCCATACTGGTGAATTATGCCTAAACCGGCTCACACCGGGGGTGAATCTTGAAGGCTACGCATGTCACAGTACCTCTGCTCTAGAGGTCGGTCACGTCCCAAATACGCCCATACTGGTTTAATATGCCTAAACTGGCTCAACCCAGGGGTAGAAGTCACTAGTGGCGAGGATTCGTCCTCCTGGACAAAAGCTCCATCCTGGTCACAACTAGGAAGGGTAGCGGCCACGACCACAAAATGCTGAAGTCAGAGACACTGGACCAGGGCAGTCTAGATAGGCAACCACCTCTCACCCGGCAGGGATGTTTGCGTATCCTAATCACGCTGAGGTTTTCCGGTGAGAAAGTCCAACCCTGGACTGGATGGGCAACCACCTCTCACCCAGCGGTGATACACGGGTATCTCAAAACACGTCGAGGTTTTCCGGTGAGAAGGTCCAACTCTGGCCTAGGTGGGCTACCACCTCTCACTCAGCGGGGATGCACTGATATCCTAAACACGTCGAGGTCTTCTGGTGAGAATGTCCAACTCTAGACTAAACTGGTGCAACGAAAACCACGGTGTCACGCAATCCGCTTCAGAGACCCACCAAGAATACAGGCTAAAGCCCTGTGATACCCTGAACCCCTTGTGGTCCTCTCGGGGATCTCGTGTGGTCCTTTTGGGGACCACACAGGAGACCACAGGACCTAATGAGGACCACAGGCGTAAATTCAGTAGGATCACAGTGCGGTCTTGGTGGTAGAAGCGAATGAAGAAGAAGAAGATTGGTGATCAGATGAGCGAGCAACAACCTGTTTCATTGGTGATCAGAAAAAGAAGATGAGCATATATTGGTCACATGATAGAAGAAACAGTCAGAGAATCCCAAAACAAGCTATCAAGTGGAACACAACAGGCCAAAGAAAAAGAGGTGGACCATGTGAAACTAAGAACATTGCTGAGAGGTTTGACTGACTGATTGATCTTTATTTCACAAGGGTTAAGAGGAGCTAATCTAGTGGGCATAAAATCCTTGATGAGGTTGAGAAACTCACTGAAAACAGACAAATTTGGCGAACTAGCATGTGATCCCTGTGTGATGTTTGATGACACAGGAAGGATGTAAGAAGTCTGAAGTTGCTGACATCCTCATACTACTTGTCTTGGGTTGCTGTTTGTATCAGATTGTCTTCTTTTTATCATGTCATATGAGCTGAGGGCTAAGGTAAAACTGTTTAAATGAGCTGAGGACTAAGGTAAAACTGTTTAAATGAGCTGAAGACTAAGGTAAAACTGTTAAAATGAGCTGAGGACTAAGGTAAAACTGTTAAAATGAGCTGAGGACTAAGGTAAAACTGTTAAAATGAGCTGAGGACTAAGGTAAAACTGTTAAAATGAGCTGAAGACTAAGGTAAAACTGTTAAAATGAGCTGGGGACTAAGGTAAAACTGTTAAAATGAGCTGAAGACTAAGGTAAAACTGTTAAAATGAGCTGAGGACTAAGGTAAAACTGTTAAAATGAGCTGAGGACTAAGGTAAAACTGTTAAAATGAGCTGAAGACTAAGGTAAAACTGTTAAAATGAGCTGAGGACTAAGGTAAAACTGTTAAAATGAGCTGAGGACTAAGGTAAAACTGTTAAAATGAGCTGAGGACTAAGGTAAAACTGTTCAAATGAGCTGAGGACTAAGGTAAAACTGTTAAAATGAGCTGAGGACTAAGGTAAAACTGTTAAAATGAGCTGAGGACTAAGGTAAAACTGTTCAAATGAGCCGGCGACTAAGGTAAAACTGTTAAAATGAGCTGAGGACTAAGGTAAAACTGTTCAAATGAGCTGAAGACTAAGGTAAAACTGTTCAAATGAGCTGAGGACTAAGGTAAAACTGTTCAAATGAACTGAAGATTAAGGTAAAACTGTTCAAATGAGCTGAAGACTAAGGTAAAACTGTTCAAATGAGCTGAGGACTAAGGTAAAACTGTTCAAATGAGCTGAAGACTAAGGTAAAACTGTTAAAATGAGCTGAGGACTAAGGTAAAACTGTTAAAATGAGCTGAGGACTAAGGTAAAACTGTTAAAATGAGCTGAGGACTAAGGTAAAACTGTTAAAATGAGCTGAGGACTAAGGTAAAACTGTTAAAATGAGCTGAGGACTAAGGTAAAACTGTTCAAATGAGCTGAAGACTAAGGTAAAACTGTTAAAATGAGCTGAGGACTAAGGTAAAACTGTTAAAATGAGCCGGAGACTAAGGTAAAACTGTTAAAATGAGCTGAGGACTAAGGTAAAACTGTTAAAATGAGCCGGAGACTAAGGTAAAACTGTTAAAATGAGCTGAGGACTAAGGTAAAACTGTTCAAATGAGCTGAGGACTAAGGTAAAACTGTTCAAATGAGCCGGAGACTAAGGTAAAACTGTTAAAATGAGCCGGAGACTAAGGTAAAACTGTTCAAATGAGCTGAGGACTAAGGTAAAACTGTTCAAATGAGCCGGGAACTAATGTAAAACTGTTTAAATGAGCTGAGGACTAAGGTAAAACTGTTAAAATGAGCCGGAGACTAAGGTAAAACTGTTTCAATGAGCTGAAGACTAAGGTAAAACCGTTAAAATAAGCCGGAGACTAAGGTAAAACTGTTCAAATGAACTGAGGACTATTGTAAAACTGGTTCTTGTAAAGTAGAGATAGTCAGAGGTGTATAGTGCAATTTTACAGACACAAAAAAAAAAAAGATAAGAATGTGTGCCAAAAGAGGCAACTACAGAGCACATAGAAGTGTAAGAGCAAACAGTAACAAAATAGTATTTCAGTGATACGGCTTTATCAAGAGTGAAGAAAATAATAAAACAGCATTGTTGTTCTTGATAAAAGCATATCACTAAAATAGTGGTCTGTCACGGTTTGTATATTTATACAAGCTCATCACATTTCTTCTTTTGCCGTACCTTCTTTTTCTTCTTTTTTTTATCTTCTTCGTAAATCTGCATGGTGTGCTATCGTCTTTACTTTTTCACTCATTGGAAACTCTTGTCAATGTTGAGTTCTCATATTGCCAGTAGCATTTGTGCAGTTATTCAGTCAATCAATTCCCATAGCTCATTACATGGAGCATAACATACAGATAAAGGCATTCCAGACAATTCTGTTTTTGACCTTGTTCTTGAAGATACTACTATATGTGAGTCCCTCTGCTTTTAGAATCTTCACTGTATATACTCGCTTCAGGTATTCTTGAGTGTTCCATATCAAACCCTGACTTGCTATACTGTCTCTCTGCTTTTTCTGCCTACTCTGTAATGCTGCTTTTTTCAGTGTGTGTCCAGTCCACTTCCATTTTATAGTTGTGATCTTTACATTGATTGCTTCTTGTGCATTTATTAGTCCTAATGAGTAAGTGAAAAATGCAGTTAATTCTTTTTGTAAATATTCATTCATTCATTCATTCCTTTGCATGTCCCTTGCGGAACTTTGCCTCCCAAACAGCACTCCTGTAGGCCTCTCGGTTGTGAGCAAGATGGCCTGCTGCTGCTGCATCCATTTCCAGATCATCAACGATGTCTTGCAGCCATCTTCGTTTCGGTCTTCCTCTTTTTCTTTTTCCCATTATGTATCCTTCCAATACGGTCTTCTCTAAATTATCATGACGTTTAATGTGGCCAAAATATTTAAGTTTTCTCTCTTTAATCCTCTTTACTAGCCAGCCTTCTTCAATATTAAGCTCTTGTAGTATAGATATATTTGTTCTTTTTTGTGTCCACGATATTTGGAGAACTCTTCTATAGCATTTACATTCAAAGGCATTTATGTGCTTCTCAGCTGTTTTGTTAAGTGTCCAGGTCTCACAGGCATATGTTGCGATGGGAAAGATGCATGCCCTTAAAAATCTTATTTTTGTGGTTCTGTCTGCTCCTCTCCACAGATTCTTTATTTGTTTTACTTTCTGAAGAGCAATAGATGTCCTCCTTTTAATTTCCCTCATTGTATCTCCATTATTAGTTAGTAGTGATCCAAGATATTCAAAACTCTCCACTTCTTCCAGTTTTTCCTCACTGATACATATTTCAGTTGCCTTGTTTGTTTTGTCAGTTGTCATCACTTTAGTTTTCTTTGCATTAAGATAGAGGTTCTGCTCTTCGCTGTTCTTGCGGACTGACATAATTAGTTTTTCCATTCCTTCTTGTGTTGTGGACAGCAATACTGTGTCATCAGCATATCTAATCTCTGGTATTTCATAACCTCCAACTGTTATGGCATCGTAATATTCTTTGTCTACATCTTCTCTAACATTCCTCATTATATTTTCAGTATACAAGTTAAATAAGTAGGGTGACAATATGCACCCCTGACGGACCCCTTGTTTTATGTCAAACCAAGTTGTTGTTTCACCATTTATTCTTACTGCTGCTTGTTGGTCTAAATACAGCAGTGATGTTAATTGTATCAAATGTGTTGGAAATCCCATTTTTTCCATTATTTCCCAAAGTTTCTGGTGTTGTACACAATCAAATGCCTTTGAGTAGTCTATAAAGGATAAATATAGATTCACATTAAACTCCCTGCATTTCTCTATTATTAATCTTAGATTGAATATATGATCTCTTGATCCTCTTCCTTGCCTGAAGCCAGCTTGGACCATATTGACTTCTTCTTCTATTTTCTTTCGAAGTCTACCCATTATGATTTTTAACAGAATTTTACTGGCATGACTAATCAGGACAACAGTTCTGTAGTTGGTGCATAATTTCAGGTTACCCTTTTTTGGCAGTGGTATGAATACAGTTCTTTTCCATTCTTTTGGCCAAATACCTGAATGCCATATCTTTTTACATAGTGCATGATAGATTGTTGCACACTCCTTTCCTCCTGCTTTAATAAATTCAGCGGTTATCTCATCACATTTACCATTTTTCAGACTCTTTATTGCCCATAAAACTTCTTCCATTGTCGGCTCGGGTTCTTTCTCCTCCAATAATAATTCACACTGTTGATTTCTGCTTCCACAGTCGGTTGTTTCATACATTCTTTTGCAATATTCCTTCCATCTTTCCAGAATTTCCTCTGTCTCTGTCAAGGTATTCCCCATCTCATCACAAATTACATTTAGCTTAGGTGTGACATTTCTAGTCAATGTCTTCATTTCTTTAAACATTTCACTATCTCTTCCACACCTCTGATGTTCTTCTATTCTTTCACAACAATCTTGTATGTATTGTTTTTTGTCTTTTCTTATGTTTCTTCGTACTTCTTTTGTTAAAGTTTTATATTTATCTTTGTTGTTGTTTGTCACTCTCCATTGCGTCTTCATTTCTCTACATTGTTTTATCAGTTCTAGTGTACCTGCTGTGATCCATCTATTCTTTTGTGTTTTCTTTACTGGAACCATGTCTTTAGCTGTTGTTACTAAGATATCTTTGGCCTGCGTAGCCAATTCATCTGGTGTCATCTCTTCCTGTACAGCCATCAGGATTTCGAAACGATTCTTCACTTCTGTACCGTATTGTTCTGGTATATTTGTAAGGTCAAAGCGGAGTGGTCTTGATCCCATAACTATCTTTTTTATCTTTATCTTCATGTCTGCTATTAATAACTCATGGTCCGTGTCACAATAAGCACTTGGTAAAGTTTTTGCTGATGTTATGCTTGACCTCCACCTTCTCTGCACTAAAATGTAATCTATTTGATTCCTGGTTTTCCCATCAGATGATGTCCATGTGTAAAGTCTTCTTGGATGTTGTTTAAAAAGTGTGTTAGCGATCATTAGCTCATTTTCCATACAAAACGCCATTAGATTGTCACCTGCCTCATTTCTGTGTCCTATCCTAAATTTCCCTACAACATGTCCTTCATCTTCTGCTCTTTCTGTACCAATTTTTGCATTAAAATCACCCATTATAAATACAATATCATTTTTCCGTACCTGGTCCATTGTCGTCTGCAGTGTGTTATAAAAATGTTCTACTTCATCTTCTTCTGCTGCTGATGTAGGTGCATATACCTGGATGACTGTTACATTTCTAGGAATGCCCTTAAGTCTGATTGTTAGGATTCTATCACTTACTGGATTGTAGCCTAGTAATGCTTTTGATGTTGATTTGTCCAAATAAAAAGCCACTCCATAAATAAATATTGTAAATATACAGTTTTATTTTTCCATGATTAGGGCTCGTGCTGCAGGTTTCCAAGGATCTGCCACTGTTACGTAGTTACTCAAGATTTTCGCTGTTGATATTTAAAACTTTATGTATCTAGGCTTTGAGATATTCTTGTTTGTGCATTTTCTGTTGCATTAGTTACAGAACCAACAGGGACGTGAGCACCAAATTCAAACCATGTGACACAGATGTGACCTGTTCATGCTTGTGGTCAACTGTTGATTTAGTTATGAGAGAAGCTGGCTGATAAGATAACACATGGCAGCCATCATCACATCTAACATCCACCTGCTTTATAAATATCAAAATGCTATATTCATTGTAGGAATAAAAGACAGTTTCATTTTTTTTTCAAAATAACATTTGGCATCTCAGAGGTGATGATTCCTATGTTGGTTCTGCTAAAATATGAATTGTGAAGCTGTGTTTACTTTTCCTTTCATATCACACTTCTGTTTACACAGCAAGAACTAATGCTTATTGATTCATTGACTTTTTACAAAATAATTCCATGTACAAATGAGATTTTTCTGTATAAAACATGGGTCACTCCCATGACTGACCTAATTACTTTGTCAGACTTGTAATATGTAATTGACAGGTGTTCATAGAATTCATTCACCTGTTCACTTTTGTACTAAATCAGCCATATTTATCCTTTGTGAAGAAAAGCACAGGCAGCCATTACATGGGCACATTAAATCACTTTTTGTAGCTACCACGGTGTGAAGTAATAAACATGTGATGTATAAGTGTGTGTGCATTCAAGGGGAAATGGAAGATGAAAAAAAAGTGTGGAGAGTTTAGGGACATATATTAAAGGTGGGAGGAAAGAACCTAGACATATGGAGCATGTCTAAAATATTGACTAGCAGTTGTTGTTGGTGCTGACAAAAGTTTCTGCAGAAAACTAACATTATCTATGTGTACTTCTCATGAGCATATGAATTCTACATGACAATACATCTTTGATTTATCACAAAATAATTGGTCATAATTGCAGTGCATAACCAAGTCATGGTTTTGTCATGATTTCCTCAGATATATTTAGAATGGTCCATTTTTGTTTAGCATAAAAGCTTTCTTTTGTGTATTTTGTGTGTACCAGCCATTGAAATAGCCAGGTTCATTTTGTTTTCCTTTTTTAATGCATTCATGGGCTGTGATCCTGGGCATAGTCTCATGTGCATAGAGCTGATTTTTTTATGTAACCATCTATTTCATGTGTAGACACCATTTGTACAATGTTGCCTGATGTGTCACTCATTGCAGACATATTTTCAGATCATCTCAAAGGTGTATTTTTCAGGCATCAGGCTTCTATTTTTTTTTACACGCATGATGTCTGGTTAGCAGCTGCTAGGAATATTATTCATTTAATATAATGTTTTTAAATTTAATGAAATTTAACTCTTTCATTCCAGAATTACTTTCCATGAAATTTAACTCTTTCATTCCAGAATTACTTTCCGTGCTCTACCACAATAAATTTTCATGAGAAATTTGATAGAAAGTAACTGGAAGAAAGTTACACTGTAATTTAAAAGTATGTGTTGGGTTAGAAATGTTACTTTTCATTTTATTTAGACTTTGCCTAAATATCACTCCCAGCATTAACTCACACGGGTGTGCAAGATCTACCAGCATTGCTAGCATTGTTTTGAAGTAGAAGAGTTGAGGATATCATATAGGTAACAAAATACAAGCTATAATAACCACAGTCAGGTTGAACTGTTATTCTGATGTCAGCTAGCAAACATTTTGTTCTTAACATAGCTTATGTTCTGGTTTTCAGAAATTCCTAAAGCTGTTCTTCACCTCCTGAAGAACCCTGTCTACTCTGTGATGCTACCGGCTATCTGCACTGAGATCTGCATTGTTGCTGGCTTTGTTGTGTTCTTGCCAAAATATCTGGAGTCTCAGTTCGGCACATCAACATCTCAGGCCAATCTCTTCACTGGTAACTTTTAGATGTCCCTCCCAGGATCTAACAAAGAAAACACTACAAAAATAATTTCAAATCACATTAGTCTAATCTGGGTCAAAATGATTCAATCAGCCCAATATTCATGAAGTAATATTTATAAAGTAATATCAACTGCTCAGTCCAACTGAACTTGCAGGATCTTATTTATAAAGTAATATTAACTGCTCAGTCCAACTGAACTTGCAGGATCTTATTTATAAAGTAATATTAACTGCTCAGACCAACTGAACTTGCAGGATCTTATATATAAATAAGATCCTGCAAGTTCAGTTGGACTGAGCAGTTGATATTACTTTATAAATATTACTTCATGAATATTGGGCTGATTGAATCATTTTGACCCAGAATAGACTAATCGTGATTTGAAATGATTTTTTGTAGTGTTTTCTTTGTCAGATTGCAGTCAGATTGCATAATTTATTATTACATGAAACTTTTGAAATGTGTGTCTCAAGCTTTTATGGATAGTTAACGAGGTCATCAGGAGTCTCTGTCGTCATCATTTCTAATGTGGCTTCAGAGGGCTAGTGGTTTAGTGCACATCAAAATTACCAATAACATGGATCAGTGTGTGATTTTTTTTTTTTCTCTTTAATAATCTCTCTATTTCTTTTCTTTAATGGAATCAGTTTTTTTTTTTTTTCAAGATTTAATTCGATGTAATGAGAAGGACATTTATAGTCTGCATAAAAAAAAAAATGAAAGTTGAACGTCCCAGTGTATGAAATTTCATGCCCAGCTGTGCAGCTGCACCCTCTGTGATGTGGTTAACATTTAAGCTCATAAGTTTAGTACAATCATAGAAGATTAGCTTTTTGAACTGTTTGAGTTAATAATAGGACATCTGCTAACCTTATGTATGTGTGCGCGCGCACACACACACACGCACGCACGCACACACGCACGCACACACACACACTTATAGGAAAAAAATATAGATTTATAACAGGAAAATGTTGCAAAGAGTGAAATAAAATAGTAATGCAACTCCTTGAATCATCAGAGAAACAACACACACACATATTGAACTAAGTTAAATAATTTGGTCTATTAAGAGGCATATTAATGAACTGAAAATCAAACTGAAGGGAAATATCAAGAGGGCAGAAATGTGGATAACATCAGGAGGTAGACAAGAAGCAGTTTAGGTATATATACAATCAGAACAGTAAATAGGTAACCTTGTGTTTTCCTCATAAACATTTCAGTACTGAGGGGACAAACAGACATGTTGATTGGGCTTGACTCTTTCTGTTTCATATGAAGGGTATTTTAAGGTATCAGTTATCTCCTTCATTTACTTCCTGCATGAGTGGCCTCCTCCTTCATTTTCCTGCCATTCTTAGCATGAATGTTTTCTGTGGTATAGTGTCAGGAGTAGCTGTTGCTGTTAAATTTCCCATGGGCGAAGGCCACAGAATGATGATGATACCTTTGTTTAATCTTATCTGTTTGCCAAACCTGTGGAAGTCAGTCAGTCAGTCATTTGCATATCCCTTGCAGAACTTTGCCTCCCTAACAACTCTCCTGTAGCCCTCTCGGTTGTAAGCAAGATGGGCTGCTGCCAATGCATCTATTTGCAGATTATTAATGATATCTTGCAGCTATCTTCGCCTTGATCTTCCTCTCTTTCTTTTTCCCGTTATGTACCCTTCCAAGATGGTCTTCTCTAAAATATGACGTTTAATGTGTCCAAAATATTTAAGTTTTCTCAGTAGTGTAATCCTTTTTCCTAGCCAACCTTCTTCAGTATTAAGTTCTTGTAGTATGGATATATACTGTGGAAGTAACAATAGCTATTATAGCATAAGTGATATCTACCATAACATTTTTAAAGTTTAATGGTGTGTCCACCAGCTTTATCATTGTGGTGTGTATCTGTTTTCACAGGTGGTATAGGAATACCTGGGGCTGTCATAGGAATCCTGATGGGAGGTTACATCCTTAAACGTATGGCCTTGTCTCCTAAAGGTGAGTGTCATTTGTTTACTTGAAGGTACATTAGACAGATGAGTTACTGAAGTTAAGCTGCAGAACTGACATCTGTGGCATGAGCTGTGATATTGATGTCAGTGACAAGATCCAATTTTGATCAAGGATGCAACCTTTGTTACTGACATTGTTGATGCAAGCCATGAATTTGACATATGCAGCATAAGCTGTGATGTCGATGTCATTGACAAACTTTTATGCTGATAAGAAGATCAAGGATACAGCCTTTGTTGTGGATACATCTGATACAAGTTGTGATGTTAACATCAACATAACTTCTTGATGTTGACATCTCTGATACCAGCCAAAAAGTAATGGTGACATCAGAGGCATGAGATTATTTATAATTGTCTTCATATAAAACGCATTTTTTAAGTGAAATGCAATCTATATGACAAATCATCATCAGTCCTCGGTACTCCCAGTGGAGCATAAGGCACCAGTAAAGGTTCTCCAGCCAGTCCTGTCCTGAGCAAGTCGAGATACCTCAAACCATGTCTTCCCTGCTTTCTTTAGTTCATCCTGTATTGTGTATCTCCATGTTCCTGGTGGCCCGCCCCTCTTTCTTTTTCCTTGAGGTGTCCGAGTCAAGGAAATATAGGGTGTCTTGTTCTTTCTATTCATTAGTATTTTTGATCTCTTTAGTAATGTTCTCATTGCCTGTCCATGTGACAATTAATACCGATATATTTACACAGAATTATAAAAAAAAAAAACAGTACTCCAAATTCATAAAATAAAATATGTTGCTATATTTCAAATTTTGTGTGTGTAAACTGAAAAAAAGGTGATATATATAGCTACTATACTTTGATTATAAAATGTGATGTAGATATATATGTTTTATATTTTCATCATGTTATGTAGTGATTATGTTTGATCAATTTATGTAATGTTCACGAAGACCTGATATTCTTGTCATTATATTTATACAGAATATCATTATGAATCATATTTATCACTAGCAGTCAGACTAATTCTGTGTGTCCTTGTTTGTGCCTTCTGCCCGTAGGAGCAATCCAGTTTGTGCTGCTGTTGAACACCTTGGCTCTGTGTGGCTTCACATTCTTTTTCTACATGGGCTGTGACAACTTGAAGATTGCTGGGGCAAATTTCCCATACTTCAACAGGTAACATTCACTTCATATGCTGTCTTTCCTTCACTAACTATAAACACGCTTGTCACACCTTGTTCAGTACTGTAGGCTGTCAGTGCAGCTATATCTAGGTTGTTGTATCTGGTCATACCACAAATATGGGCAATTGCTGTAGATCATTCTGGTTGTAGAAGAGGATCAGCCAGTGTGAAGGAACAGGTGACACTCGCCTCCATCATCAGAGCTTGTCAGCCACAGCCAGGCAAGAGACTTATCTCATTTCTTGCATTATTGATGAATGAAGTAGGAATCAGTCTGGTGAAGGTTAGTGAGAAGCCTGCCATTGCATCTAAGTGGGGTAACATTGACCTGTTTTCATGTGTAGGCCTTAGAAAGTGAAACCTGCTGTGTCCATAACATTTGGAGAAGAGCTGGGTCAGTGATATGTAACAAAAACCATGTTATAAATTAGATGATATGAGGCACCCCTACATAAGTCTTTACTACGGGTAGTGGGAAAGGTAGTTTAAGTGCAGTCTGATTTGAAGCTATAATCCAGAGTTGTTGATTTAGGTCTTGGTGCACTGTGCTACCAGTGCCATTTTGCTGGTGGAGCCAGTGAGGTTATGCCTGAAATCAGTGGCTGGTATAACATGACACAGAGAACCTGACATCTTCCTTAACCACTGTCACTCCTCAGTATATTACTTTTGTAACTTTCTGATCTCAGGTCTGGCTGGTTCAGCTGTTTGTCCTTATTGGGCACTACATGCATGAAGAAACTGTTTTGTGTCTACAGTTGGTGTTAATATTTTTCTTTTGTTATTCACTTTTAACCCTTTCACTGCTAAAGACGTGTTTACTTGTTTTCTTAAGTTGCTGATAAGGACGAGTTGCACATTCCTATCTTTCTGTCCCTCCAGTGCTGAAGGCATGTAAACTTGTTTCAAGTTTTCTTGATCACTGCTGTAGACAGTAATTCTTGTTTAATATCTGGGAAATCATATTAGATATTTTTAGTTCTGTGTGACCTATTTTAACACACTGAAACTGCAGGAAATATAATTTTTAGTAGGTGATGGAGGCAAGCCTGGTATTCTACACGCATTGAGTACCTTGGTAACGTGGGTGGTATACCCTCTAAAAAATATCCGTACACTGTTTTTTTGTGTGTGCGTATCATTTAGTATTATATACAGATTTCTTATTGTGGTACTGGTGGATAGATTAGTGGTCCCAATTGGTGGTCTGCGGAACCTGTCTTGGGAGTCTGTGACAAAAACTCAGGATCCATTTTTTTGTTAGAACAAGTAGGAATATTAATTTCTGTTTTTTTCTTAACTACATTGCTGTTTTTTTTTTTAATTCATCAAGTTTGTACAAGTTCTTTATGTAGTGTAGCAATTGCTCATTAAAGATTACCCAGACTATCTGAAAAAAAAAATTCTTTTACATTTAATGCTCATAGCTACCATACAGATATGAAACTTTTCCAAAGTATGGGGGTCCGTGGGTTGGATTTTGGAACAGCAAGGGGTCCGTGGACTTTTATTAATTGGAAACCACTGAGATAGATTATACCTGAAGTTAGAGATAGTGGGAAACAGCAGATTGTCTGTTATTACTTTGTTTCTAAATGTTACAAGTGTCGAATGGATAAATCAAACACATGTTGTTTGGTTAGACGGAACCACTGAGAATAAGCATTTTATTTTGCTGTCTTTTTGTTTGATTCTGTGTAACAATGCTTATGAATAAATAAATGTGTTATGAGCTATATAATGTGACTTAAATGAGAGGAGAGTGGAAGAATCCAATAGTTGCAATATGTTTATATTTTCTGGTGATAAAAAAAATTGTCAGCACCGCTGATATATCTTAGATTTTGAGACAACAAAAAAAAAGACTTCAGCACTGGGTGAAAGTAGGCCAGCGAAGTATGCAGCACAGCAGGGATCAGCTTTCAAGATATGTGTAGAGCAAAAAGATTAAAGACTTATTATTGGAGGTTCCACATAAAAACCAATATGTGTAGTTGATGTGTACTGAAATATATGCTTTTTTTTACCTTTCAGTTCTGGTCACAAAATTTTTGAGGCAAATTTAACATCCACATGCAACCAGAACTGTGCCTGCTCACCCAACCACATTCAGCCTATCTGTGGTAACAACGGGATCACCTACTTCTCTCCATGTTATGCTGGTTGCACAGGCTCTAATTACTTTTATGTCCCAGGCAAAGAAGAGAAGAGCTTTGTAAGTCTATATTTTATTATCCCATCAGAAACCTTCTCTATAAGAACTGGTTTAACTCTTCCTGTGCCTTTTGTCACTTAGAAAACAGTTACAGTTTCTCACGTGGTGCCTTTAGTTGCTCTAGCGACGTTTGGTTTGTTTCATTAAAAACCCAGTGTAACGTTTAGATTGTAAATGTTTAGTGAGCATGCCCCATGACCTTTTTCAAAATGGCTGAAGAGTGCTTAGTTACGAGGGAGAAAATTGAAGTTTTCTGCGAGAAATTTCAATTTTTGGTGATGTAGATAGGGGTGGATAAGGGTATGGACATGCCCTGTGACCAGACCACTGTTCTTGAATGTATCCCAAGTAGATCTAGACAGATGACTGGAGAAGTAGTTAGAAGGTTATTTCAGACATTCTACCGATAATGCAACACAATAATCACAATACGACATCAACAGGTAGATCTACGCATCTCAGATGGTACATATTGTACCTCTAGACCTATCCGATGGTAAGTTGGACACAATCATTGCCTAAAAACATCACATTACTTCTTTTTTTCCTAAAAAACTCTGCATTTATGAAATCTTCATACATTTAGTTGTATTTTGAAACTAATAAGTAAATGGAAGTACATGGAAATACTGTGCTTCATTCAATTTTACAACTATACCCCCTATACATATCAAGACCAGTGCTTTTAATCTGGCACCCAATTGAACGTCCATGTTTCTTCCTGGGGCATGGAAAGAGTTAAACCAAGGTGATACATTATCTCCATTACTATTCAACCTAGTACTAGAAAAGGTAATCAGAAAAGCAAAAGAAGAAAGCAGTACAGAAGAACAAGCTAAAATACTAGGATACGGCAGGTCAGAGTGGGATGAACACCATCCTTCATCCATACAGTCTGTGACGTCATCATTGAATGGATTGTTTTGAACCGTGTGCATCTGATTTTTGTGACTTTTCTGTTGGGTTGCCTTTCTTAGCCATCAGCTGTCTCCAGCCAGCCAGTAGGTTAGTCATACTTGACCTGAAACCTTAGCTTGGAAGACCCTGCCAGGAGCTATGCTGCCACAGCAAGAGGAGAGATACAAGTGTGGCATACAAGGAAACAAAATCATGACAAGAATAACATTCAAGAATGAATTGCCAAAAGAAAACCCTGGCCACCAGAAAAATGACGGTTACGACTAACTTGATAAAGAGGAGGAAATTTTTTTGGGCTGCAACATCAGACTTAGGTGGCACGTTTTTATCAGGCTCAAGATTGGCCCAACCAACACGTGCAATTGTGTCACTGGTAAGATGTTGTGAGAATATATTCTGCTGGATGAAAGTGAATGCTGGAAAATCACCAAAACCATAGAAAACAAGTTGAATTCTTTCCAGACTAAATGTTTACGAAGAATTAGAAAAATATTTTGACCAAACACCATAAGAAATAACATCTTGTTGGCAGAAATGCAGATGAAACCACTGACAACAATTATTGAGGAAAGACGCTGGCGATGGTTGGGACATGTGCTCTGAATGACTGACAACTCACTACCAAAAATAGCACTAAGATGGACACCACAGGGGAGCAGAAGTAAGGGTAGACCAAAAGAGACATGGAGAAGAACAACAGAAAGGATGTTGAGCAATAGAGGGCTCACCTGGGCAAGAGCAGAAAAAAAGGCGAAGGACAGGCATTTGTGGAAAACCCTTGTGGAAGCCCCATGTGCCCTGGGCACTTAAGGTTCAGAAAGAGAGAGAGAGATTCTGCTGGAGTTCCCAGCGTATGAGGTGCAGAGAAAATGGATGTGGCTAACAGCTATATCAGTTCAGGAGAAGCTATGTTGGGATCTCCACCTGACCGCAGTTTATTTTAAAAATATACATTTCGATGTCTGAGAATGACTGAGAATTTATTACCATAAGTAAGGGAGAGAGTGAGGGTCTTACGAGAGTGGTAATTAAGTAATTAAATTCTTCCAGTGGTACAAACGTATTGTGACCCCCAACTCTAATTTTGAAGAAAATCTGCCCATACTATCCTGGTTCTTGGACTCTTGTAGCCAGCAGCTCAAGTGATATTATGTCTACTTTCTCATCATCTCTTATGCCAAATACAAAACAAATATCTCAGTGTGTCATTTGTGATCAGCTCCAAGAAGTTTCGGGACCCATCAAGCAGAGACCTTTGTCATTTGAAGATCATTGTGAATAATGGCATAAGCACATTCTTGGGAGATGCCCAACTCATTAGCAATGTACCATTCAGTTAGTTGTCGATCCTACATTATCTTGTCATGGATTCTGCCGGTGGTTTCATCAGTGGTTACCATTTTTGATCTTCCTGGATGGAGATCATCTTCCAGACTCTCCCATCCATGTTTGAATTGAGCTGCCCATTTCTTCACTGTGCTGTAAGAAGGAGCACTCTCCCCTAGAGTCTCCACCATATCCTCATGGATCTCCTTCGATGATAAGCTCTTGATGCAGAGTTACTGAATGACTGCTCGATGAGAAGTTTTATCCATTTTCTCAATTTCTGCCACCCTTTACCACTTCAGTAGATTGTAAAAAAAATTGATTGCAGTTAATTTCTTGAAACTTGGTGTTTAATTTTACATTAACCTGATCTACAATACCCCTAATATCAACTGTGTGTTTCATTTTTGTACCTTATGCCAAGAACTTATCAATCACCCCTCATACATATATTCAGCAATGCATTGAATATTAACATCACACACAAGTAAAGCACTGTCAAAAGAGTGAGGGCCCTCATAACAGCATTATCATGAACACTAGAACATATAAAGCTGTCTCTCAGAATAGCTGTAATAAGCATCATATCAAAACTCAATATTACACGTGTACTATACATTCATGGTAATGTCAAAACTCATGGCAAGAAATATGCATATCTAAAGCATTGTTCAGTGTCTTTTACATAAATTAATCATACTATACTGTCAGTATAGGCCAAAAGCATTATTGTTTGATAGGCAATATCAGTTGTATTTAATATATATTAACACCATCTTAACTCATATTACAACCTTGCCATACATACCTATGGGTGCACCCAGCACATATACTATCATCTTTACGAAATCATCTCTACTAACCAAACTCATACACAGCCAACCTAATTGAGTATGGGGTGCTCAATGGGGTCATAGCCAGCAACCACATATCACATATATGTACAACATAATCAATGCGAGGCACAGTAACACTGTATATACTTCAGTATCAAGAACCAACTACATCCACTTTACCACCCCCAATGGCACTCTCCCACTGAGACATGTTCCGAAAATATTTTTGCAACAACTTGTATACTAAATAATGTTCACAGCATAATGTCCCGGCTGCTGCCAACAGGTTGTTTACAGTGTTGAAGAAATGAAAGCATAGATGAGTATATGAGAGAGACAAGTAGGATAGAAAATTCTGCAATCATTCTTTATTGGTGAGAATGTTTAATCAAATATAGACATCTCATTTTCCTATGAAAGTACTTGGGCAGACAAAGAGAGAAAATAGATAACATTTCGAGGAAAATATTTTGAGTCAAAAGAGAAGAGAACATAGATAAATAACAGCATTTTCCAGGAATTTATCTGAGCTGGAGAAGTATAAAGATAGATGAAAGAATTTTAAATTAAGGTGTTTAAACTGAGACAGAAGAGAATAGAGACTGATAACATTTTTCATGAAAACTTTTGGCTTGAGAGAGAAGTCAAGATGTAAGCAACACACTGCACATGAAAATATTTGAGAAGAGATTGGAGATATACAGTACATTAGCATTACAGAAGAAAATATTCATGCTGACTAGAGATTGTTGGAGATGTTGTACATTCAGGTTTTCTCTTTATGATTACATGCATAACTGCAGGATAAGATATTAGTAACTAGCTGGTGTTCTTCATTATAATTCTCTTGTTCTAGAATTACAGTGGATGCTCATGTATCAGTGGCACGCGAGTGGCCCACTCTGACCTGGAAGTGATCATCTCTCCTATGGCCACCAGTGGAGCATGCAAGAACACATGTGACAGGCTCCTGCCTTTCTTAATCCTGCTGGTTGGGATGACATTCTGTGTGGCAGGTACACAGATGCCTTTGCTGATGGTCACATTAAGGTTGGTACACACATTAAGATCAGATCACATTTGATGAGTTTAGTATTGGCAGAAAGAGTGTGATCCTGTCTCAGTTCTAGCATGAGAGATGATGGATTTGATGAGATATAGTTGAGATATCTCACTCAGTAACCAGTTAAATGAACTGAGGTAGCTGGGTGGGAGATTGTCATATTGAGCTTTGACTAAAGGGTATAGACTGTTGATGCATTGAGGTTTCATTTTATAGCTGATGCATTGAGGTTTCATTTTATAGTTGATACACTGAGGTTTCATTTTATAGCTGATGCATTGAGGTTTCATTTTATAGTTGATACACTGAGGTTTCATTTTATAGCTGATGCATTGAGGTTTCATTTTATAGTTGATACACTGAGGTTTCTAAGAGTCATTGTCATGGCCCATATAAATATGTACAATTACAACAGTCATAGATGAGTGCTAGCATCATTGCAAGACAGATAAATATGTCCAGACCCTTAACATGAAATAGAACTCTTGATTTACTACAAAAGGTTGGAGAAAGCTTTATTGTGGAGAGAGTACTTCAGATTTATGAAGGAAGGCCCAATGCTTGAATGATGAAGTAGAAGAAGATTAGTACTATAGTACTTACTGTAATATAATGCAGTGTTTGTCTTATCAGACCTTTCTTCATAATTTGAGTGTTGTTTTAATCACTTTTGTTTAGGTCTGTTGGTACAATGGAACGGTCATTTGCACTAGGACTGCAGTTTGTTGTGATGAGATTATTTGGTAAGTTTCACTTTCTAGATTCATTTGTATACTGGGGTGTGTATACATGCTGAAACAAATATGATTAGTTTTCAGTTTATTACTGATATAGTTCAGATTCTCTTGTTCAGACAGAGAACTGATGATGATGATGGCCACTGTTTATAAGCTGTTGCCTTTTTCCATTTTGAAGTATAGCAGAATATGTTTGTTTACCTCACCCACTTAAACAAGTTGCAAATATAGTGCTTACTTTTTCCCCCACTTCGAAATGTAGCAAAATATAGTTCTTACATTTCTCATTTTCAGGTGTAGCAAAATATAGTGGCTTACCTCTTTTCTTAGTGCAGTCTTAGAGCCAGGATTTTCAGCAGCTTTCAAAGGGAAATGAACTTGTTAATCAGTTCCTATTGGCCTTGTTGTAGTAATAAAACAGTGTCTAGGCAAACTAGTGATCTTGAATAGCTTTGGTTTGTTTACCTGATGATATAGTTCTCTTATGTTCCTAAGATGTTGACATTATGCTTTTGACCTTATGGGCCAGTGTTAATTTGTTCTTTTCCACATTCATTTATTCACATTATCAGACAGAAGTCCAGTATTTACTATGCAGATGATCTTATGTATACAGCATATCCAGTTATTACATTTGAGTGTACTGAGTACATGCAAATCACATACGAGGGAAAAGTAACTTCAGAGTTTCTGTTTATTTTTGTCTTATATTGGCATGCTCTTCTGTTTTCATGCATTAAAATGTGAAAGGGGGGGGGGGAATTTTTTTTTAACCATTTTAAAAATGTATGTGTGTTGTTTTGATTTTTGTTCTTTTGTTTATAGTCTGTCCAATATAAAATTATTACATTATAATAAATAATGTGTCATATTTTCTTACCTTTTTTTTTTAAACAGAATTTTGCCATGACTATAGTACAGTAGTCTTTAGTCAGCATCTGAGGGTTGAAACCTCAGTTTCAGATTATTCTGAAATGCACACAAATAGAGATGCTGATGGTCATCTCTTTGTCTATAGATGATTGTAATAGAGACACTGGTATCATCTGTTTGTAGACAGTTATGATGTAATGGGAGCACTGATGTTGTCTGTTTGTATGTAGATTGTTGTAACTGAGCCATTGGTGTTGTCTGCTTGTTTGCAGACGGTTGTGATGTAATGAAGGCTCTAGTGTTGACTGTTTGCTTGTAGACAGTTGTAACGTAATGGAGGCTCTGGCATTGACTGTTTGCTTGTGGACAGTTGTGATGTAATGGAGGCTCTGGCATTGACTGTTTGCTTGTGGACAGTTGTGATGTAATGGAGGCTCTGGCATTGACTGTTTGCTTGTGGACAGTTGTGATGTAATGGAGGCTCTGGCATTGACTGTTTTGCTTGTGGACAGTTGTGATGTAATGGAGGCTCTGGCATTGACTGTTTGCTTGTGGACAGTTGTGATGTAATGGAGGCTCTGGCATTGACTGTTTGCTTGTGGACAGTTGTGATGTAATGGAGGCTCTGGCGTTGATTGCTTGTAGACAGTTGTGATGTAATGGAGGCTCTGGCATTGACTGTTTGCTTATGGACAGTTGTGATGTAATGGAGGCTCTGGCATTGACCATTTGCTTGTGGACAGTTGTGATGTATAAGCAGATGAAGATGAGCTAAGAGTAAGAGTTGGTGAAGTTCACTAAAAAGTGTCAGGGTTTGTTAAAACAAGGTTTTCCTGCATGTCCATGATTCGATGCTACATGCATTCTGGCGCTATTGTTGTGATATCATGACTTTCACAACAAAATCTCCCACCATTAGACAGACCATCTATGCTGTTGCCCATCAGTGAGCAGTTCTGCTTGTATTTGGAACTGGTTTGGTTTCTGTTTCAGTGCAGTTCCAAGTTGGTACTACATGGTATCACAAGCCATTTTTTATGAACTAGGTACTCACTTTTACTTCAAGAACCAAAAGAACTGGTTCTTAATTAGGTTCCTACCCAGCTCAGCTTTACAGTTGGCAATGTGAAACTCTGATACTTATGAGATAACTGTTGAGAAAATTCATCAGAAATCAGTTACCCTTTGTTCTTTCATTGCACATTCTCTTGTATAATTGATAATGTGATGTTTCATCTGTGATTTTTTTATTTTTTCAGCATACATTCCTAGTCCCATCTTCTTTGGAAATGCAATAGATAGTGCATGTTTGCTGTGGAACGTCAAATGTGAGAGGAATGGATCATGTCTTCTATATGATATTGTCACATTTCGTTACAAATATATAGGTGAGCATTGACTCTTTTATTGTTTAAGTACATTCATTAGAAAATAAAAGCGTGGAGTGATTATCTGGATGTGTAAGAGTTACTGCATACTTTCATGAAAATATAAAAACAAGAGTAGCACAAATGATAGCTGACTGACTTCACACAACAGAGGAAGAGGACTGTGGGTGCAGCTTTATAATGCTTCAGTCAGGCCACCTGTAAACTGAGCACATGATACTTATATTAGAGAAGCAACCTCTGAAAGTGTAGAATATCAGCTTTTCTGTTTAGACATATCTGATACAGTTCATTAATGTCAGTTCATTAAGGGAAAAGTGTTGTCTTATACAGCTTAGTCATGTGTATATAGAGATATGTTGAGTTGGAAGCAGACAAGCAAGAAAAAAAATGCTTTCCTGAACCAATGCACACACAGGCATATGAGCTTCTCTCTTTCTCTCTCTCTCTCTCTGAAAGGCAGAATGTAAGACAGGCTTGCATGCCCAGTTCTTTACCCTTTAAAAATAAAGATCATTCATTCTTTCTCTCTCATGCACACTCTTACTTCCTCCTCTCCCACCTGCCTGTGTATGGGAGCCACAGCAAACACTATACCAATATACCACAGTGATAAAACATAAAATGAGCAGTTATTTAGCCAGAATGTCTTAAAAATGTGAGCAGATGTGATATATAACTTAATACTGAGAAATGAGGATGGACTGCAGATGACCAGAGCAGCAGGAGGTAAAGTACTTCATAGTAAGCAGTTGAAAGATGAAGAGGAAAAATATATAGCATTGTGTTAAAATATACCAAAACAGTAGCTGCAGTTAGGAAAATGGCTAATATTCCTAAGGTATTCAGAGCAATATGGAAAAAGCTGATAACATGCAAGGTCATTGTACCTACTGTTAACCAACAAACATCAAGGAACTACTCATCCATTGTTAGTAATATTTGGAGGAAGGTGGGAGAAAAGAACTGAAGATTTAGCATATATTTAAATAGAGAGCTGCAGTTCTACACTAACATTTTCTTTTGCTGAACTATCAGACATCTCATTATGTGGATGTTCATAGCCATTGTTTTTTAAGTAATCAGACTTGAGACCAAAATGATATTTCTCTCATAACTGAAGTCTGTAACAGCAGTTTGTGATTTGCTAACAGGAATTGCTGCTGGGCTCAAGGTTATATCAATGTGCTTCTTCATTGCTGTATGGTATTTCATCAGACGCAGGACACGGCTTGAATCGATGGGCACAAAGAAGGTGAGTACACTAGGCTTCCAACAACTGAGTGTGAACATTCCAGTCTGTGATGGCATGTAGCTTATCTCTTATTTGTCTAGACTTAGCTAGCACATTTCTTAATTTAGTCTCATGGAGCTTTTTGTCTGGAGATTGCTGATAACTTGTTTCAAGCTCGTGCAGGTTTTAACAATGTCACTGTGTATTCAGGTTCCTAAACCCGTTTCTTTTAACATTCATCAGACAGTTTTTGATACTTGCCAGTTCTTTAACCGACCTCCTGGGAACATGAGTAGTCTGATTATCAGTTACATGCAGTCTTTATGAGAAGTGTTACAGCTAGCCATATAAACAGTATTTTAAAAAATAAACTCGTGCTTCACTTGTATGGTTTTGTTCTGTAGTTAAGAGTTTGTAGTTTTAAATTGCTGTAAATCATAAAAAATAGGCATCATGTCATTTCCTATAAAACATGGTGGCTGCTGTGTTAGATTATACAAAATATTCACTTGAGCATGTGTGTTATTTGTAGGGTTATCACAACTTTAGGTCTCGATCTGTACGATCCTCTCATGTTGTAATTGAATGTAGTCTTATTTTATAGTTCATTCTACATCTTTTTTTTTTTTTTTGTCATCTTTTCCTACCATAGACACACTGCTGTGAATGTGGGTGTTGGACAGTGGTGCAAGGGTTTTTATATGGTTCCCAGAGCAAAGGCAACAGTTCTGAGAGCTAGCATCTTAACATTTCTCTGCTATTTAGCAGTTTTTGATTGGTGATCTCTCTGTAAGAGGAATCTTGAGTTCTTTGTGATACAAGGTGAAGGTCTTTAAAGCAGGCGTGAAGTCACATTATGAGCAGGCTACAGTTATAGTTTTATAGAACAGGCTTAGCTCTTTCCGTGCCGGGAGTCTCAATTGGGACCCTTCCGCTTTGTCATATTTTTGCCAAGGTCCCGATAGGGACCCTAGCTTTGTTTCATTAAAAACACGGTGTAACTTTTGATTGTAAACAGTTTAGTATGCATGTCTAGGGATCTTTGTCACCATTTTGAAAGCATCATAACAACAGGGGTCAATATACAGCATTTTGATTTTAAAAAATCAATTTTTGTGTGACTTCAGATGCAAACATGTCCCCCCTATGACTAGACCACTGTTCGTGAATGTACCCCAAGTAGATTTAGACTATTAGATGGACTGAAGAAGTAGTTATAATGATATTTCAGGTATTATTTTAAAGTGAACATGCAACATAATCACACGACGAGATCGGATAAAACGACAAAGTTGATCTACACATCGCCGGTTGATCGATGCCAGTCCTAGAACTAACCGATGGACAGTAATACACAATTATCAGCTAAAATCATCACACTACATCTTTTTTCCTTAAAAAACTCTTCATTTAAGAATTCTTCTTACATTTATAGCTATTTGGAGGCATAATACGCATACTTTGAACATGGAAATAATTAGTTAAAAATTGTCCCCTATACATATCAAGACCTGCGATTTTTGTCAGGCACAGAAACGAATGTCCACGTTTTTACCTCTGGCATGGAAAGAGTTAAGAAGATATTTGTAGTTTTATAGAACAGGCTTAAGAAGATTATTTTCTGTCTGTTGTCCCATCTTCTCTTATTTCTTATTTAGACTATTATCTTTTTCAGATGTTGTAGACTGTGTTAAATTTGTCTTGTCAAGTTAATTTTTCAACTTTATTCCTCATGCAGACAGAGACTTCAATCATGCCAGTAGACAAGATGAAAGGAAGCAAGTTGGTTCCAGATATTCATAAGTCTCAGTATTCCCAACACAAAGTCCCAGCATCTGTGCTGCCAGCACAGCATGACCTTAATCAGCGTCAGGATACCGGGAGTCGTGTCAGCACCAGATTTTATGATCAGGGACATAGTTTGAACAACATTGCTTTAAGTAACTCTGCAGCATCAAGCATCCTTGACCCAAAAATGAGCAGAGTTGCAAATATGACAGGGGATGAATCAGTTTTGTGATGATAATTTTTCTGATGTTCTGACCAGTGGTTGTCAAACTGTCAAGTCACATCCATCACAACTCAACTCACAACAAGCTGAAAATCTTTAGTGGCCCAATACCAGGGCCATATTAGTTGTAATAGAGATTTAGTTAAAGCTCCTGTAGCAATAGTCCGATGTTTATATATGCTGTTTGTTATATAAGTTCTGGTAAGAGCATAGCTTATCACATTATTGTTTCTCTTTGGCTGTGAGGTTGGTCCTTAGTAAGTTTGTAAAAAAAAAAAATCATACAGCTTACGAGATTATAGGAGAGGTATCGCCTTCATGTGAGTTCGGAGGAATATAATGGCTCCAGGGAGTCTGTGGATGTTTTTGTTTTTATTTTGTAAATAAATGTCATAATATATGGTCAGATAACTAACTTTGGTTTCAGAACTGATCAGATGTGAACTTAACGTAAAGAGCCATATTTGGTTAGACCAATTCTGACAGTTTCTAGAATGGAATGGTTTGAGGAGTTGCATGCTATTTTTTACAGACTCATTTGAAGTGTTGTATGTTAAAGAGAAATATAATAGCCTTGAGAATTTGATATTGCTTTTTAATGAAAACAGGAGCTGATTAAGACATTCAGTATGTTTCTGTGGTGAAAACTATAATTGATAGAACAGATTCCAGAGCATGTACTCCTAGAAAACTATAATTGATAGAACAGATTCCAGAGCATGTACTCCTAGAATGCCCAATGTATGTCAAACCTGATCCATGACTTGAAGCAGAAACTACAGAATTGCCATCAGAAGTTGGAGAAAACTGTGGACTTCATTGTCTCTTGATTCTTTCCGTGCCTTTGGGTCATGTAAAACCCAAAGTCGATTTTGACTTCCGCGCCTTTGGTTTCTATATTCCCACATGTTTTGTTTCGTATAACTGTAATTATCATTTTGGTTCACACGTTAACTGCTCATGTCCGTTTACAGAATAGCAGAAGAGTGCTTAGTTAGACTGATTCAAGCGATAAAAAGGAAGAGAAACATCTAGAAATAATAATTTTTGGTGATATAGATAGGGGTATGGACATGGCCTGTGACCAGACCACTGTTCTTGAGTGTATCCCAAGTAGATCTAGACACATTAGGTGACTGGAGAAGTAGTTAGAAGGTTATTTCAGACATTATTCTACCGATAATGCAACATTGAATCACAATACGACGTCAGCGGGTAGATCTGTGCGTCTCAGATGGTAAATGCTCTAGATCTGGATGTACCCAATGGTAAGTAGGACACAGTTAATGTCTAAAAACATGACATTACTTCTTTTTTCCTAAAAAATTCTGCATTTATGAAATCTTCATGCATTTATTTATATTTTGAAACTTAATAAGTAGAAGGAAGTACAAGGAAATAGTTTCATTCACTTCTACTAATATACCCCTATACATATCAAGACCTTCACTTTTAACTCTTCCCGTGCTGCAGGAAAAAAATGCGGACGTTCAGTTGGAACTGGAATAAAAATGCGGGTCTTAATCTCTCTAGGGGGTATAGTTGTAAAATGGAATGGAAAACAGTATTTCCATGTACTTCCATGTACTTATTATGTTTCAAAATATAACTAAATGTATGAAAATTCCATAAATGCAGAGTTTTTTAGGAAAAAAAGAAGTAATGTGATGTTTTTAGACAATGATTGTGCCCATCTCACCATCGGCTAGGTCTAGATCTACACACTACTTACCATCTGAGATGTCCGGATCTACTTATCAATCTCATATTGTGTGATTCTGTGTTGCATTCTCGCTAAATTAATGTCTGATTATAACCTCCTAACTACTTCTCCAGTTGTCTAATATGTCTAGATCTACTTTGGATACATTCAAGAGCAGTAGGGTGGTCACAGGCCATGTCCATACCCCCTATCTACATCATCAAAAACTGAAAATTTTTGATGTTTCTCTTCCTTTTTCTCACTCGGCATCGCTCGTAACTAAGGACTCTTTCACCATTTTGAAAAGTGTCACCGGAAGCGCAGAAGAAATATATAAATCTAAAATGTTACACTGGTTGTTTTAATAAAACAAACCAAGCGTCACTATATCGACCATACGTACAAATCAGAAAACCAAAAGCGTCGCTAAAGTGGCCAAAGGCACGGGAAGAGTTAATCTGGCACTCAACTGAACCTCTGCATTTTGTCCCCCTTGCACAGGAAGAGTCAGTGCGACCTTGCATGCCAAGGATGATGTCTTTTCTCTTTTGGTTAGACTAATGATATATTACACAACATGAGATTCAAACATTTTCTTTAATGAGAGGAAAAAATGAAAGTGTATTCAGAAACTGATGGTGACTTTGTGATCATCTTGTATATTTTTATACATTATATGAAGTTGATGTTGCTTGATTATGAAGCAGCCATGTTTTGTCATTTGTTAGTGCTGCTCAAAATGGCTGCTGTTTTGTATACATTATTCTCATCTCATAAGGAATATATTACAGAACATGTATCTTATGAATTGGAATCCTGCTTATTGAATCAGATACCAGTTTTATGTATAATAGGCTGGTCATTGTAACTGTGCATCTCCCAATGATTGCTTGTACATATTTTGTGTTTCATTATTCCAAATGCCTGGAACTGAGAACCAGCCTGGTAGTGATGCTGATAGTGGTAATAGAAGGATAGCCTATGTTTCTAGGCTTTCCAGTAAGCTCCACTGTGTTGATTCTTCTCTCATTGGTCAGAGTGTTGTGACACTTACCAGGAAGCACTGCAAGGAAAGCAGAGACATGACTGGTGAGAAAAGTAAGACTCCTGTATGAGAAAAATCTATTTGCTGCACATTGAGCATGTGTTTTTGTTTTTTTTTTTTTGCCTGGTATTTAACATGGTTATCATTGAGCTAGAGTCTACTGATATTTCCTGCTTACAGCTTTCTATTGTCAGTATCTGTGTTTAGTTTCAGCATCAATTACTCAGCATTTCTATGTATTGTGCTGGAATTAAGTGGTCTGAATAGTCGGTCAATAGTGTCCAGGACTTTCTAGTTGGTGACAAGTTTGGGTACGCCTTGCCAGCCTCTTCACTGATATCTGTGGCGCACAGAAATGCTGAGGCGTGGAACCAGAGCAGCTGTGTCTGTCACTGCTGCTGGTGTTGAGTCTTTCAGCATCTTCATTCATTGTCTTTCTGTGTTCACATTCAAGACACCTGTGAGATGAGGGCATGAGCTGTTGGAGCACATATTCCTGTTTACCTACCATCAAAATATGGATCAAACTATAAGAAGGGATGTTACAGGTTCCTGATGGATTGTGAGGGACACAGCTGATGGCATCACAGAACGAAAGGATCATTTCCATTCTGGGTAGGACATGATTGATAAAGGAAGACAGCTGAGAAATAATACAGGGAACTGTAAGAACTGTCTGCAGTAACTAGGAACAGCTATGAAGTACAGTGGGGACAGAAGAGCTTAGGAATATTTCATGTAAAGATTCTGATGATCATAGAGTTGGTGGTGTAAAATGATGATGATGATGAGTATGAAAAAATGCACAACACAAGAACACAACATTTTTTTTTAAAGGGTACTCTGGAAGTACTGCATAAATTTGAAAGTAATATAAATATGTCGTGTGATTGTAATGTATATTATTTTAATATAGAGTTTTTGATTGAGCTTTACCAAAATGATTTATTATAAGAAGGAAGATCTACATTTTTAGAAAGTTTTAAAGGTATATATATACTTCTGTGGTTTTTACACATATTCAGAATTTTTATATATAGTAAAGCTGGTGTAAATATTTATTATAATGGTTTCTTTTTTTAGTTCAAGAGATTTGACTGCACGTTAGAAGAGGCTGTTTTATAAGGAGAAAACAGCAGGTTTGGAAGAGGTCTGGTGATAATTCTGGATTCACAGTCTATCTGTAGTTTATGAGGGTGAATCAAAGGATAGTTAGAAAGTACAAATTACACAAAAGCTTTTTACTTAGTACATAAAAAATAACAGTCCTATTTTTCAATATAGTCCCCATATTTTGCAGTGTGTTTGCATCACCTGTATGCACAAGAGATGAGGGAAACAAGACCAAGGGATGGAAAGACAACATAGAAGAGGATATAAAAAAAATTGGTGTCACCAACTGGAGAAAGAAGATTAGGAATAGAAAGGAATGGAGGCGAACTTTGTCTGCAACAATGAGCCTTAATGGCTGGGAAGGCTGAAGATTTTTATTATGTTTATTATATGCATGCCGTATTTGCAGAATGTCAGGAACAGTAAGAAAGTAGTATGATAAAGGGCAGAGTGTTAGATAGACTTGCATGCCCAATTCTTCACCCTTTGGAACAAAAAATTAATCAGTCAGTCTACCCCTGAACCGTGAACAGAACACACTGTTGGAGTATGTCCAAATGTAGTTGCAAGCTTGACATGCAATATTGTCAGCTTGCTGGTTAGCAGTAGCAGTGCTCTCTGCTTACTGATGTCACTGATCTTAGGGCCGACAGGTGTTGTTATTACTAAGAGATTTCTGCTTAATTTTATTTGTATTTTGTCATTTTCATTAGATTCACCCTCTTATATAGATCATGGTGTTTTGTACCAAATTACCAGTATATGTTGACCAGATTGTTCAAGCGGAATATAGTAAATATTTGTGGGCACATTTGTACACAAATATACACAGCCATAAAGCTGTGGAATACTTCAGGCTGAACTCTAAAGTGATAGGAATATCATCATCATCAGGTGATGTGCCAGCTGCTGTTGGCTATTATTCTTCTCCAGAATATCCAATCCTTCATGTAGGCCATTAGCTCAGTTGGTGATCTTCTCTCACACCATCTCATCAGACTGTCCAGTATCACTTCTCTCGGTCTTCCTGTGGCTCTTCTTCCCTCTATTTTTCCTGTTGTTATAATATTTTCAGCGACTCCTCTTCTCATTGCATGTCCTGTGAAAGTACATTGTCTCTTATTTTTTTGACAAGATTTTTTTGTCTCTCCAGCTCTGCTCATACATTCTTCATTAGTTATTTTTTTTTCCAGGGAATTCACAGCATTCTTCTAATAAACCACATTTCTGCTGCTTCCAGTGACTGTTGAGCAGACCTGCCTACTGTCCATGATTCACTTCCATATAACAAGATAGGTTCAATATCGCATTTCAGGACTCATTTTCCAACATTCATTGATAAGGTGTGTTGCATATGTTTCTCATTCTCTGAAATGCAGTCTTCGCTTGGTCTATTCTGTTCTGCATTTCCCATCTGAAGTTATAACTGCTCCAAGGTATTTGAATTTCTGGACCTGATTTAGAATAGTTCCATTTAACTTTATACCATTTTTCTTAGATATAACCAAAGTAAGGCCTTTCTGTTCAGTTTATTTAGCAACTACAAAGAGATTTTGCAGGTCTTGTTGGTTCTCAGCTATCAGTACTGTGTCGTCAGCATACCAAAGATTGTTAATATTGTATCCTCCTGTTTTTATACCTGGTTCTGTAATGATTGTTCTTAGAATATTTACGCTGTACAGAGAAAAAAGGTCTGGAGATAGTACACATACCTGTTGCATCCCTTGTGTTATTGGTTGATATTTTCCAGTTTTATTTTCAACTCGAATCACTGCTGCCAGTATAGATACAGTCCTCAGGTCTGTGGTGTGTTTGTTTATGCTTTCAGGCATTTTAATAATTTCTTCATGTTTCACCTTGTCAAATCCCTTGGCGTAATCAATGAAGCATAAGTAGAGATCTTTCTGTACTTCTGAAACTCTTTCTGGTAGTGTTCACAAATCATAAATGGCATTGTTTTCCCTTTCCTTCAACAAATCTGAACTGCTCATCTGCTGTTTCCATTTTTATCTTTTTCCTTGTTCTACTCATAATAATTGTCATAAGTAAATTTATTATGTGACATAATAGGCTGATAGTCTGGTGATTCTCACATTCCTTTGCACCTGGTTTCTTTGGTAATGCTATAAATGTGGATTTAATCAGGTCACTGGGAATATAACCACTGTTGTAAATGTCATTCAGTAACTTAGTTATTATTTTTATTCCTATCTTCTCTAGTGCCTCTATTTCTTCTATTGTTATATTATCAGCCCGAGTCACTTTTCCTTTCTTCATGTGTTTGATGGCATCTATGGTTTCATCTTCAAGTATTGGTGGTCCATCACAGTTTTCAGTATCTGGTGTTAATTCTGGTCTTTCTCCTTGATATAGCTCACCAATGTATTCTGTCCACCTGTCCATAAGTCTTCTTTTCCCATTAACATTTTATCTTCTTTTGATTTCAAGCATCCTATGGCAGATTCTGTCTTCTTGCCTGTGAGTTCAATAATTATTATGAATATAAGAAAGTTAAATCAGTGGTCAGCATCAAGCCAAGAGCTACTAGCATTTGCCCTTGTGACATGTGTTTGTTGATGTAGCTGGTTTTCAGAAATCCTATGTTGACTACTGGTCAGTGAATGATATAGGGTGTTTTTAAAGTCTCGTTACACTTTCTATAAAAAAATAATTTTGAAAAATGAAGTAAATGACATCACAAAATATGCTAAAAAAAGTCATTTAATTAGTTACAGTAGTGACTGCAATGATACAATGCTGTTTTGGGTTAGCTGGTATGTACCACTGAAATATTCATTATAACAGGTGTTGGAAATGTCCACCACAGGCTTCAAGAAATAACTGTACACGTCTCTTCATATTGTCAGATACTTTGTGCAACGTGTCTGTGGTTAATTCTTGAAGGTAATTCTGATTGCTTCTTTCAGGTCCTCAATTGTTTGTACATTATTTTGTAAACATTTCCTTTCAAGAAACCCCATAGATAATAAACTGATGGATTTAGATCCGGAGAACAAGATATATGCTATTTGCGAAAATTTCTTCCAAAAAACCATCTTCCTGGAACCACACTTCTTCAATTTCACATTCATTCAGCTGTTCTGAAAAAGCTTCCAGAATGTCAATATGGTACCGATCGGTATTTATAGTGTTGTTGAAGAAAATTGATCCAATTAAACGTTTTCTTCTGATGGCACACCATACCCCAATTTTCGCATCGTGTAGCGACGCTTCATGAAATGCATTGGGATTAACACTGCTCCAAATATGATTATTTTGGCTAGTAACGTATCCAGATAGATGAAACCATGCCTCATCAGAGAAGAATGTTAAATTGAGAATTGACTCATCTTTTTCAGCTAAAAATGCTTGAAACCACGTGGAGCAGTTGACTCTGGATTGATTGTCACACTCTTTTAGTTCAGACACAACAGAAATCTTGTATGAATGAAAATTTAACCAATGTTTAAGAATTTTGTGCGTTGTGCTCAGTGGTCCGTTCACTTCTTGCGACATTTTCCTTAAGGACTAGCATGGAATTTTCAGGATTGTGTCTTGGATATCTAGACATTTTTCTTCAGACACAGCAGGCCTACCAGATCGCGGAGCATCTTCCACAGTTCTCGTATCATGAAACTTATTCAACAAATTTCTAACCGTAGTGCGATGAGGAAGTTGTTTATCAGGAAATTTTGCTATAAATCTTTGAACAACCATCTGTGTGTATCGACCGTCATTTCGAAACACTTGTTCAACCCAAAAAATTCTTTCTTCTGTTGATAACACCATTCTGTTTTGAGTGCAAAAAATTACTCCAGCAGATGGTACCCTACTGCATTTTTCTTCACGATTGACTGTGCAGCACATTTTTTTATGACATCATTTTCTTCATTTTTTTTTTTTTTTGCATAGAAAGTGTAGTGAGACTTTTAAAAACACTCTGTAGTATTAAAGTTAGGCTGGTGTCACTTTTGCTAGCCCACCACTAGTAGAAATATTTGCCACCGTCAGGATTTTTCTTTCTGGACTACCATTTTATTGGAGTTTTTGCAAAAATCTGGTACAGGCTTGTCATAGATGTCTGTTGTAGCCAGAGAACAATATTTCATGGATGTAGAAATGTAATTGTACATTTCAAGAGACTGCCTATTATGGCAAGATATTTAGAAAATTCTGCCTGCTTTATTGTTGCTTATCTTTTTTTTTTATAGCTTGCCATACTAATTGTACAGTAATACTTTGCTGTTTGTCTCACCTTGCAGACATTGTATGGTTTTGTTTTGAGCTGATATACACATAAAGCAGATTCCTATCTTCTTCTCATCTGCTTATGTATAGATGTAACTTGTTGCTTTTAATTATTCATCTTTCTGTAAATTTCCATTATTGTCCACTGTAAGTATGACTGTTAAGATTTTATCTCATTTAATCTACGATTGTTCTACGCCATTTTGCATCTGTTTTGTTATTCACTTCACAGACTTACTTGCTCCCAGGTCCATTCTCTCTCAGTGGAAGTAGTGATACAAAAGTGACAACTTTACAGTTGAAATAACATTAATGATGTGTGGGGTGACGATGAGTCAATGAACGATATGACGAGAACGACACTTGATTGCATCAGCAAAATCCATTGACACAAGACTGGATATAATTTCCATCTCCATGACAGAATATATGTTCCCGGCAGACTACTGTCCCCATCAGAACATCCTAATACACTCTATTCTACAACTATTTCACTAAACAGCTATATTTCTAACAGACTAACCTACGTCTATCTCAGACGGCACACAAAACACAACTCTTTCCTCTATTTTTAAAACATTTCTCACTTCAGCCGGTCGTCTGCTAGTTCAAGTGCCACACAGTGCTTTTTCTGTCTGAGCGACAACAGAGGATCAAGTTTTCCTGATCATTCATTCATTTGCATGACCCTTGCGGAACTTTGCTTACCTAACAGCACTCCTGTAGGCCTCTCGGTTGTGACCAAGATGGCCTGCTGCTGATGCATCCATGTGCAGATCATCAACAATGCCTTGCAGCCATTTTCACCTTGGTCTTCCTCTCTTTCTTTTTCCCATTATGTACCCTTCCAAGACTGTCTTCTCTAGATTATCATGATGTGTAATGTGTCCAAAATATTTAAGTTTTCTTTATTTAATCCTTTTTACTAGCCAGCCTTCTTCAATATTAAGTTCTTATAGTATGGATATATTTGTTTTTTAGAAGAACTTATTTCTTATAGAAGAACTATCTTATTTTGCAGAACTATCTTATTTTTCCTGATCACTCTGTATAATAGATACTGCTACACCCACACACATCTTGATTAACGGTAGCTGACAAATGTGTTGGCTGATTGTTTAATATGAATGGAGGGAGATGTTTTTTTACCTGTACTTTCATATAGCATGCCCATCTGCGGCATCTCACCTGCCTGTTTTACTGTTCTTTCAAGGTCTGCCTCAAAATATATATTAAAACAGAAGTCACTGAAACACTGCTGATGTGTGACTTGTAATGAGCAAAAATAACAGGCAACTTTGCTTTGGACTTTCCGAGGGAGATAACAAGAAACAAATTGTTGGGAGCGGGTTCTTAAGTAACAGGAATCGATAATATCAGCAAGAATATAAGGAGATGATTGAATGATAGATAAGTATCAGACATTTACTTAATGAAAGATGGAGAAGAATGCACTGACTACTGAAAGTAATTAACCATCACTTTACAGTTCATCTTGTTGCCAGGTTATGTGGATTGGAATATATGTAAATAAAATATTGTATAATAATAATAGTAAATCTACATTTTGTTGGTTTTTTTTAATGACCATGTTCACAACAGCTTTTACAATAATTTCATCATCTTCCAGTTTATGATTAATTTCTTTTATTTCCTGTTACAACATTTTGTTGTGTGGTTTTCTTCTTGTTATACAACTTGTTTTTCTTTACAACTAAAAAAATAGTTTGTTATTCACATTTTCCACCGATTGTATTGTTTTGTCTTTCCTCTGAACATGATTGTTAGAGTCCAGAATGGGAAGGTAGACAAGGGCAAGACACTTTCTCCAGTTTTGTCTTTCCTCTGAACATGATTGTTAGAGTCCAGAATGGGAAGGTAGGCAAGGGCAAGACACTTTCTCCAGTTTTGTCTTTCCTCTGAACATGATTGTTAGAGTCCAGAATGGGAAGGTAGGCAAGGGCAAGACACTTTCTCCAGTTTTGTCTTTCCTCTGAACATGATTGTTAGAGTCCAGAATGGGAAGGTAGGCAAGGGCAAGACACTTTCTCCAGTTTTGTCTTTCCTCTGAACATGATTGGTAGAGTCCAGAATGGGAAGGTAGACAAACACTTTCTCCAGTTTTGTCTTTCCTCTGAACATGATTGGTAGAGTCCAGAATGGGAAGGTAGGCAAGGGCAAGACACTTTCTCCAGTTTTGTCTTTCCTCTGAACATGATTGGTAGAGTCCAGAATGGGAAGGTAGGCAAGGGCAAGACACTTTCTCCAGTTTTGTCTTTCCTCTGAACATGATTGGTAGAGTCCAGAATGGGAAGGTAGGCAAGGGCAAGACACTTTCTCCAGTTTTGTCTTTCCTCTGAACATGATTGGTAGAGTCCAGAATGGGAAGGTAGGCAAGGGCAAGACACTTTCTCCAGTTTTGTCTTTCCTCTGAACATGATTGGTAGAGTCCAGAATGGGAAGGTAGGCAAGGGCAAGACACTTTCTCCAGTTTTGTCTTTCCTCTGAACATGATTGGTAGAGTCCAGAATGGGAAGGTAGGCAAGGGCAAGACACTTTCTCCAGTTTTGTCTTTCCTCTGAACATGATTGGTAGAGTCCAGAATGGGAAGGTAGGCAAGGGCAAGACATTTTCTCCAGTTTTGTCTTTCCTCTGAACATGATTGGTAGAGTCCAGAATGGGAAGGTAGACAAGGGCAAGACACTTTCTCCAGTTTTGTCTTTCCTCTGAACATGATTGGTAGAGTCCAGAATGGGAAGGTAGACAAGGGCAAGACACTTTCTCCAGTTTTGTCTTTCCTCTGAACATGATTGGTAGAGTCCAGAATGAGAAGGTAGACAAGGGCAAGATACTTTCTTCATGCCAGTTGTCCAGGTAAAGCCTGGATGTACACAATTAACAGCTGCCAGCTTCTTAACTATCATGTATGTTATAAAATGAAAAAATTGCCAAAAAGCTATTACAGTAGTTTGTTGTGGGTACTTTAACTTATTGGGGTGTGCAGGAAAGCTGTGTTGAGATTCTTCTGGCAGCATTGTGAGATACGAGAAGGCTTTACTGCAGCAAAGGAGCACAGTTCATACATAAGTTTGTGATTTTTATTTTTAATAAGGTTTTTGCAGTAACGCCACCTGTCTCAACGAACAACAGGCATTACTGTAATTCTTGACCAGCGCTGGCACTTCAGACCTAGAGATATCTTATCAGCAGCTATGGGCCCTCTTTGTTAAACCATGTCCTTTCTGTAGCAAATACAAATATGCTACCTTCACATTCTTGATCTTTGTAAATTAATTTTCCTTGATTTTTTACATGCCTGTCTGCTTTACTCATATACAGTACATACATCATCAGACATATCATTTATTCATTGTATGCTTCATGCTTTGACACGTATATTTATACATATCTCTCTCTCTCTGAACCTTAAGTGCCCAGGGCACATGGTGCTTCCGCAAGGGTTTTCCACAAATGCCTGTCCTTTGCCTTTTTTTCTGCTCTTGCCCAGGTGAGCCCTCTATTGCTCAACATCCTTTCTGTTGTTCTTCTCCATGTCTCTTTTGGTCTACCCTTACTTCTGCTCCCCTGTGGTGTCCATCTTAGTGCTATTTTTGGTAGTGAGTATTTATACATATACATGTTCACATTTAGTCTTATTTTTTAAATACATTTTTATGGTTTTTTTTAAAAATTACTATGTTACATATTCAGACATAGACATAATCTTTTAATGATTGTATGTTTATATTTTATATGACCATCATAGTATTATGTTCATTTTTATGTTATTATTAGAATGTACATATGATGTTTTCCACTGAGTGACATGTACAGGCAATTCATCTTCTTTGTTACTTTCTTCCACAGTTTAAGTTTTTTTTCATGAAAAAAAAAAAACAGGCTAAACTTTTGAAAAGCCAAATTTTATAGGCTGTATCCAAAATAGATGTAAATTTGACATTTAGTACATTGAAATAAAAATGACTAAACACAAACAGTTATATATGTATATATAGTCCATTATTCACTGTAAGTTTGGTCAGAGTCCCATATTCATGAAACTGCTATTCATGTGATGCTCTATATTTCTCTTCTTGCCTTGACAGATGAATGTATAGGATAAATCAGTGTACTTGACCTTGCAGATGCAAATTCTTCATTGTCAGAGGTCATTAGTTTCTGAAGTGTGACTTTGAAGTCAGAAGACCTCCCAGCCATGTACAGTATTTTATAGTTACAGAATATTCACAAATCTATAAGCTCTTGGAATTGTTCGTATCTTCTCTCTTATATGTATTTTTTTTTTTTTGCTTTTCAGTGTTGGTCGTATAGATTTTTCTTATATACACAATCTATGGGTTGGGGGCATCTTTTCCTTGTTTAACTGTGCAAGAATTGAAGCTGTGAGAAGATTCCCTTATCTATCAAAAAGTAAATCTCTTACATTAAATATGGATGTAATGAGCCAACTTCTTCAGCTTTCAGTAACACAGCTGTTACCACATCTGTGATCTTTCTGGTTTGCATAAAAGGTCTTCCCAGTGACTGTTATCTCATAAAAGTGTTAAGATAAAAAAGCCCATGTTATTTCAGATGCGTGAGCATACATACTTTGATGCCAGTGTCTGTTTGGTGTGGGAAGAAAAACGTGGTTGGTTGCTTTCTTGGAGATGGAATGTTAGTGTAAGGAGATGAGGGTACAGAAACATTGATATGTATAGTTAGTGCAGCAACAAGAATATTGCTTATATTGAGGATAAAAAAACAGTGAATGAAAACTAATTCATCCATAATGTCCGGAACATTCCTCACACGACTTAATTTAGACATTTAAAATAATTTTTACTACGTACATAGACAGGAATATAAAGAATAACAACAACAAAAAAAACAAGTAAGCTTAAAAAAACAGTAAAACACAGTTTAAAAAAAACAGTAAAAGGGTATTTATTATTTATATGCTGCTTTCTAGAAAAGTACTGATAGTTGTGAAGTATTGTTCAAACAGATGTAGCCTTTTTCTCCTCATAAAATTCATGTTAGCCTCTAATTGAACTTTATGGCTTTTGGTGAACTACTGTAAAGTAAGAGAACACAATTTTGTAGGATTAGACCTTGAAAAAATTGTAGACAAAGCACTTTAGTGAGACGTGAGAGAAAGAAAAATCACAAGAGAATTACTTGGGATCCGAACACGGACTCCGGTAGGATGAGCAGCCATCTAGCCACAAGAGAACAATGTACTAACTAACTGAGCCATCTCAGATTCCCCCAAAAAAGGTCTTTTGAAAGCGAAGTCATTAGTACTGTTCAGCCGACATGAAGGATCATGACACCCAGAAAGAAACAATATCGCGACACATAAATTCTGTAGCTTAGATTCATTCTCTCTAGCAGGTACCAATTTTTAGATAAACATACATATGGTCTCCTGCCATGTCTGGCGCATACTTGAACAACAACAAATGAACGAATACTTTTTTACATGATGTTAGTTTCAGAAACTACCATGCTTCTTTTCACATTCAGTTCTAAATCTATCATTTGTTAACAGTTTCCAGATTTTGAAACATCTGCTCAAGTTGCTTTCACAAAATTTTCTTTGAGGCATGCTTCTCTCCTTGTCTGAAGTGAACTTTACAAAATATTATTTATTATCTAGCTTTATACAATAGTTATCAGACAACGCTGCTTTTGACACATCTGTCTTTGTTGCTTAGCACAGTGGTTCCCAACCTTTTTACATCCAGTGATAATTTGTTCAACTATGTGCAAGTTGCAGACTATTATAAAGCTAGAAGCCCTTGAATGTTTTCATTCAATAGATGGCAGTAACAAATCAGTAACACAGCCATTGACCACTTGATAATGCTGCCAGGATCACTTGTGGCCTGTGGACCACATGCTAAACAAAAAATGGAACAGATATCCACATAATGATGTGTAACTGTTTGTGGTCAGCGGTTTCTTTTTTCTTATAAATATTTGTAACCACATTAACCAAAAAAAACTGCACTGGTTGAAACTGCATGTACAAGGTTTAGCTGAAGTTCCATTTATAGGAGTGATATGTTTATTTAATGTGAAGACATGAATGTAGTTCCATACACAAGATTAAGGAAAACTAAGATAAACTGTTTTATACACAAGAGTGAAATGTTTTTCTGCAAAGAGAATGAATTTAGTGGAAGAGAGGAACATTTTTTTCATCTCATTTTTATGTCAAGAATAAAAAGCATAAATCAGATCTTGCAGACAACTACAAATATATTATCTCAAAGATAAACTGAGAACATACCCATTATAAGATTAATGATTTCTTAACATTATTTATTCACATGCTTCCCCTGTTATTCAAAATTAACCTAGACATTCCACTATGAGAGGAAGCAGAACTATGAATGTACCCACCTAATTTTATATTTTGATGTGATATTCTTATAAATTTCTTATAAATCATATGTTGACCACAACATACTGATCTACTTACCATGATACATCACTCATTAAGTTACAGTATTACAAGTAATGACATATTTTAGTGCAATAATGATCATTGCTTAGGTCTCAACATTGATTCACCTTAGTCTTCTAAGTGTATTGATGTCTGTTTCTAGTTTTTAGTCATTAGTTTATGTTAAACAAGCTATCAATCACTGAGGTGTTGTTATGTTGGCCATAAGTAGTGCATCAATCTGATGGTGTGTCCAGCATCAGTTGTAAATCACACTGATGTAGTTGTAAAGTTATGAGTCATTTTGATGTATTTGTTTGACATAAAGTTGTGAGTTACCCTAAAGTAGTTGACTTAATAGCTGTAAATTGTTCTGGTGTAGTTGCTTGTTTGGTTTGAAACTGTAAATCACACTGATTTCGCTGTCTGACTTAAAGCTGCAAATTGTTCTGATGTGGTTGTTTAACTTAAAGCTGTAATTCACTCCGATGTAATTGTTTGACTTAACACAATAAGTCATTCTAATTTAGCTCTCTATTGACTTCAGCTGTTAGCCACTATTTGAATTGACTGGAGCTGTGATTGACTGAAGCTGCAGATGGTTGTGATGTAGCTACTTTTAACTGAAGTTAATGTTAATTCCTCCAAAATTTCCTAGCATAACCAAATGACTGCCAGAATACCACATCTCAGACTAATACTAGCCATGTAGGCACAAGTCAGTGTCTTGATATTTTGTATTTCTGATCTGTGGGTTTGTTGCTATCACTGTAGATTTGTGCATCATTATTGTTTTTACTCCTGCTGAAAGCAAGTCTTTCTAAAGCTGATTAACTTATCCAACAATTTCCACCTCGTGAACTTAGTGTCTAGATTCTTATTTACATCAACAGAAGTTGTATTCATGTCCACTGATACTTTGGTGTTTATTGTTGTGACTGTGAGATGACTATATGTTGCTGTTAATCTGAACACCAGTATATATGCCAGTAGATATGATTTATATGTATTAGAAATTGATAACTAATATCTTTGAAATGTCTGGAAAAAGGCAACCGGGGAGCTTAGCCAGCTAGCAGTGTGAAGCATAGCCAGCTAGCAGTGTGGAGCTTAGCCAGCTAGCAGTGTGAAGCTTAGCCAGCTAGCAGTGTGAAGCTTGTTCTGTCATTATCAAATGTTTCCACCATCTTGAACATGAGATTTCAGAAACAGTTAATCCATCTTGTCAGTGCTGGTCTCTCTCTCTCTCTCTCTGTGAATGAGTGAGAGAGAGAGAGAGAGAAAGTGTGCCATTGATAGAAAAATAGCTATGTTTTTAGTGTGATAATCATTTTTTGATTGTTCAGTATATTTTTAAAAAATTATGCTCTGATTTTATAAGTGATGTCAATTCAGTTTCTGCTGGCATTTTTTCTAGAAACTTGTATATGATTGCACAAGAAACCGATTCATAATTGTATGCAATATACAGATTTGATCATGTAATTTTGATGTTCTGTACTTGTTGTATGATGATTTTATATTCATCGAGAGAAGTGAAGGTAGTTGGAACCTTTAATGATATGTATAGAATTATGAGCAATGTTGTTATTTGCTACGTGTTGTCACTTCTTGTGTTCATTATGTGGTCTTTTATGTGCCATTTCACGTAAAGTAAGCCACAGAAACTGATTGACCAGTAACAGTGAAACTATTATCATCAGACAGTCCTGAGATATGAGGGAGAGAGGGAGGGAGAGAGAGAGAGTGTGTGTGTGTGTATAAATGGGAGAGTCAGAGGGAATAAAAGAATATGATTTTACCTCTAGACAAGTCAAGTGTCCTGGTGTACATGGACAAGAGCTTTACCATAGAGGTAAGCAGCAAATTTTGTACAGAAGTTTATGCTCTTGCACAAGCAATGAAATCATGCACTTCACCTAGATCTGCTTTTTTGTAGCTGAGCAGACCACATGAAGCTTTCAAGCAAGGCTGCACAATCAAATGACCAGAGAACAGCCTTTCTAAAACATTCTTCTGTAGCTTGATCAGTAGATATCAGCAGTCAGATTTCTGGTGGAGATTTCACAGTATATGTTGTGTTGATAACACTTATGTTCTTGTAAATAAGAGACACTGAATCTGTAACAAGTTTTTGTATTTTGATGAACACGGACGAGAATGTTTTCTTACCTTGACCATTGATTTGAACATCTTTATTTTCATGTTGCCACAAGCTGGGCCTTGTGTTCACACAACCGAGACCAAACTAGAAGTGTAATGCTTTTTATATCATGTACAGGTTATGCGTGGACAAAGATTATTGTAGAAATCACAGAATAAATGTGTTTTCTAACATATGTGAGATTTTCTTGTACAAATGATAATGTTGTTTGTGTCTTATTCTACCTGTCTGTCTCAGAACAGAGAGATTAAAGTAACTACATACACATATAAATGACTAACTACATACACATATAAATGACTATCTTATCTTATCTCCTTCCCGTGCCGTTAAACATCACATAGGGCTCACAGAGTAGTTCGCCAATTTTTCTTCTGCAAGTCTTTCAACCTCATCAAGGGATTTGCAAAAGCAAATCATCAGTAACAAAAAAAAAAAATCCCTTGATGAGGTTGAAAGATTGTTACTGATAAGAGTTTTTTTGTTTGATTATCTACCAAACAAAAATTTCATTACTGTTCAGAATGAGTTCGGTGTCTGTAAGAACAGTCTAAAATAACTTTTTAAGTTTTACAATTCATGGAGGCATGTAGTCGACATCAAATAGATATTGGAAAAGTTTGTAGTTGTAGGAAGGAGTATAGTTTGTATTTTTTATACAGGAAGGGAGGGTAATCCAAAGATGAGCAGTGGAATAGGTAAAGCTTTTCTTGTAAAGATCAAGTCTAGGTTTTGGAAGACTTATGTTGTTCAAGCGTTGGCTGCGCTTTGGGCTAAATTTAAACATAGATAAGATGGAGCATGCCGTGAAAGAATTTAATGTACCAACTTGGCTTTGTTGAAGAGGAACCTGTTCTTAAGAGGCAGTATTTGTGCTGGTTAGTTGTTTGTGTTTGATCTTTGTCACTAATAAGCTTTACTGCTCTCTTTTGAAGTGAGTATAGCCTCTTTGTATTTGACGCTGTGCAACCATCCCAGACTGTTGAGCAATAGTCTAAATGTGTTTGTATATGTGATATATGGTATATCTTCCTTGTGTCTTGATTGATGAAGTGCTTGATTTTGGCTAACTGGTATACTTTTTGCCTGATGAGTTTTGTTAGATCTCGCACATGAGAGTTCCAGGTTAGATGTTGGTCAGTAATAAGACCTAGTGTTTTGTGCTCACTAATGTTTTCTAGCTGTGATGTTTCCATACAGAGGCAAAGTGTTTTTGTCGTGTTTTGTAGTTTCTGTCTTGTTGTTATGAGCATTGATTTTGTTTTTTCAGTATTTATAATCATGCCATTGTTGTTGCTCCATCTAATTAAATTGTTTAACTCGACCTGAAGAGCTGATTCTAGGTTAATACAGTCGTAGTCACTGGCGTAGACTGCAATCATCAGCAAAAAGGTCATAAGAAGAGTGTTTAAGATGAAGTGGAAGATCATTGATATAGATAGCAAAGAGCAACGGGCCTAGAACAGAACCTTGTGGAACACCAGTGTCAACTATAGCAAAATTTGATAGAGAATTGTCTGTTGTCTGTCTGAAAGAAATGATGCAGTTAATTTTATTAGGTCAGGGTGCAGTCTATAAGTCTTTTTTTTTTAACAAGAATATCATAGTTAATCATATCAAATGCCTTTTTGAAGTCAACAAAGATGGCACCACATAGTCTGTCATCATTTATGTTTACTAACCAGTTTTCTGTCATTTTGGTGAGGGCTGTGTGGCAGGAATGATTGGGTCTAAAGCTTGACTGACTGTCTATGAGTAAAGCGTTCCTTTCCATGTGCTGTAGAGTTATTTTGTGTATGTGTTTTTCGAGTGGTTTTGATAATGATGATAGTATGGATATTGGTCTATAGTTGGTAAGATTGCTGGATGAGCTAGATTTAAAATGAGGATACACTTTAGCAGTTTTAAAAGCCTTAGGGAAATAACATTTTGCAATGCACTGATTGTAATTATATGTTAATGTATGTGAAATGACAGGTGCAGCATAACATAAGATCTTATTGCTAATATCATCAAGCCCAGCTGTACTGTTGTTTTTTAAGGATAAAAGATAACTGTAAACTTCACTGATTGTTAAGAATGGAATGTGTAACTGTTTAAGTTTAGTGCATCTGCTATCCAGGAATGAGTGTAGTTCATGTAAGTCGCATACAGAAGCTGGTATTGATGATTTAAGAACATTGATTTCTTCTCTGAAATGAGTACTGATACGTGCGCTAGTGTATGCATGGTTGCTGGCTTGAAAATCAAATTCCTTTCTTTTATTTGATAGGGTATATATGGCCTTCCAAATTGATTTACTGTCTGATTTATTCTGTACTAGATTCCTAAAGTAATCTTTTTTTTTTTTCCTGTCTTATTATATATTGAACTTTGTTTCTGATTGAAAGGTAGGTACTGAAGTCCTTGACTTTGTGTGCCCTGTTGCGTTCTCTCATGGCATGTAATATTTCAGGTGTTATCCAAGGTGATTTCATCTGGTGTTTCACTCTCACCTCTTTCATGGGGACATGCTTGTCTAATATATCTCTGAAGATCTTTAGCCAATATTCTATTGCCTCATCAGGGTCAGTTAGTTGGTACGCGTGTGTAAGTGAAGATGCTTGCAAATCATTAAGGAATAATTCTAGGTTAAATTTTCTGAAGCTTCTAAATTTCATACTGATGCGATTGTGTTTAGGAAGTTTATACCCTTTTCTTGTCCATGTACAGCAGACTGGGTAATGATCACTCAACAAAATATGAGGGATGTTACATTCAATGTTTTCTGGGTGGGCTACATATATGTGATCTAATAATGTGGATGATACTTCTGTTAATGTAGTAGGTTTAGTGATAATTTGGGAAAAATTGTAGGATAATATAATATTGCTCCAAGTTGGATTTATTGTGTTAGATCTATGTTGAAATGATCTTGTAACAGGCTGTCTCAGAACAGAAAGATGATCTTAAAACAGGCTGTCTCAGAACAGAGAGATGATCATATAACAGGCAAGCCACCTCTACAAACTGGGAGATGGCTAAACCTGCACATGCTACAGTGATATGCTTCTTACTTAATAACCACTTGTCAATAATGGGGTGCCATAATGAAATTCAGCTGGGACACTGCTGAAAGAACCAGTTCGACAAAGTACCCGGGCGTACCTTGGGATTCAGTGATCATGTAGACCTGTAATGACAGCTGCTGCTTTCTCTGATGCATCAAGAGTTGGTCCTATATGTGATAGAGCATGCACTGGCAATCCAAACATTCACTACCAGCACATAGGGAAAAGGTAAAATTCCTGTTTCCATGTCTTTAAAGCATTTTGAGGATACAGTGTAAGGCTGGTATTTCCACGACCTTTGGCACGTGAAAGTGTGATATGGTCGTTATCACACCTGGATACATGCACGCAGGAAAGCTTGAGGAAATAAAGACTAAGGCAATGCACGTTACTGTTTGTTTCACCAAAGATACTTTCTTTAAGACAATGAGGTATCTGTCAGATGGTAATAGAAAACAGCTGTGGTTGTAAAACATGATAGAAAACTAAAGTGATTGACCACAGATATGTACTTGACATCATAAACTCAGACTAGAGCTAGTCTAGAAAACATTGTTTATTTGTTGCTATTGTTGTCCAGGTAGTACTAGACATTTCTAGGAGACCGCGTGCGTGTCTCAGTTGGGTACCTGCGGAAGAATCTGTTTAAGCAGCAGGATTTCTGCGTCTTGTTTCCTTGCCAGGTGAAACGGATCTGGTCAGGGCATCCAACTTGGCTGACTCAGATAGTATGATGCTGTCACAGAACAGCTTTGCCAGGGTGATGCTGTCACAGAACAGCTTTGTCAGCATGATGCTGTCACAGAACAGCTTTGTCAGCATGATGCTGTCACAGAACAGCTTTGTTAACATGATGCTGTCATAGAACAGCTTTGTTGACATGATGCTGTCATAGAACAGCTTTGTCCGGGTGATGCTGTCACAAAACAGCTTTGTCAGCATGATGCTGTCACAGAACAGCTTTGTCAGGGTGATGCTGTCACAGAACAGCTTTGTCAGCATGATGCTGTCACAGAACAGTTTTGCCAGGGTGATGCTGTCACAGAACAGCTTTGTCAGGGTGATGCTGTCATAGAACCGCTTTGTTAACATGATGCTGTCATAGAACAGCTTTGTTGACATGATGCTGTCATAGAACAGCTTTGTCAGGGTGATGCTGTCACAGAACAGCTTTGTTGACATGATGCTGTCATAGAACAGCTTTGTCAGGGTGATGCTGTCACAGAACAGCTTTGTCAGCGTGATGCTGTCACAGAACAGCTTTGTCAACGTGATGCTGTCACAGAACAGCTTTGTTAACATGATGCTGTCATAGAACAGCTTTGTTGACATGATGCTGTCATAGAACAGCTGTGTTCCCCTTCGGAGTGTCAATATTTTCCTACCAGACTGGCACTGATGGCTTCTCTGTCACAGTTTTTTTTTGGGGGGGGGGGAGAGAATGTGCAACATAGCGAAGTTTATTAATGCGCTGTTCTTTCGTGGCTACACGGCTGCTCATGCTAGCGGAGTCCGTGGTTCAAACCCCAGGTAATTCCGTTGTCATTTTTCTTTCTCTCAGGTCAAAGCGTGCTTTGTCTATGACTTCTTCGAGGTTCATCCATACAACACTATGTTCTGTTGTGTGTTGCTGTGTAAAAACCTTCTTTCCTATTCGTGAGTATTAGTTTCTGAGGTCTACCAATCTCATAGTACATATACAGTTATACAGCGATCTTATAGTCCCTATATAGCTTTACAGCGATCTTTTAGTCCATATACGGTTTTACAACATTCTGGTAACAGGTCTAGTTTTATAACGATCTGGTGGCATAGATCTAGTTTTATAACATTCTCGTAGAATAGGTCTAGATTTATAACGTTCTAGAAGGATAGATCTAGTTTTATATTGATCTCGTAGCATAGGTCTAGTTTTATAACGATCTGGTAGCATAGGTCTAGTTTTATAACGATCTCGTAGCATATGCCTAGTTTATAATGATCTGGTAGCACAGATCTAGTTTTATAGCGATCTCGTAGCATATGCCTAGTTTTATAACGATCTGGTAGCATAGGTCTAGTTTTATAACGATCTCGTAGCATAGGTCTAGTTTTATAATGATCTGGTAGCACAGATCTAGTTTTATAACGATCTCGTAGCATATGCCTAGTTTTATAACGATCTGGTAGCATAGGTCTAGTTTTATAACGATCTGGTAGCATAGGTCTAGTTTTATAACAATCTGGTAGCATAGGTCTAGTTTTATAATGATCTGGTAGCATAGGTCTAGTTTTATAACGTTCTCGTAGAATATGTCTAGATTTATAACGTTCTGGTAGGATATATCTAGTTTTATAACGATCTCGCAGCACAGATCTAGTTTTATAACGATCTCTTAGCATATGTCTAGATTTATAACGTTCTGGGAGCACAGATCGTTTTATATCGATCTAGTGGCATAGCTCTAGTTTTGCACCGATCTTGTAGTACTTACATTATTGTGACCAGTCAAAGATTTTCTGGAACTGACCTGTTTGCTCGAGTCTGCACTTAGCATGTGGCACTGCTGGAAAAGAGAATGAAAAGCCTGTCTGTATTTAGTACTCATACGGTAGTACACGAACAAGTTGACCGACGAATTGATTGAATCGACTAAAAACGCAAAGGACCAAGACACCACAAACATGTTATGGTACCGGCCCACAACTTGGAAATCTGGCAAGGCGCTGGTTGTGATGAAATTGGCGATGTACGGAGTAAAGCAGACACAGAAGATGGTGGCGATAAGGACGACCATTTTGACAGTCTTGTTGTCGCGAGACTGTGTCCCCTTACTTGAGTTGTTTCCCATGCTGGCCGTGGAGGCTCTCCATTTTGATATTTGCCTAATTCTGATGACCAAAATGAGCGTGAACGTTAAAACGGCAACGAAGAAAATAATCTGAACATAGGCAGCCATTGTGAAGCTAAGAATGGACATCTCTTCCCTGTTCCCTATAAATAGAAGTCCTAGCATAGACTTGTTGTACGTTGGGTCAAACTTCCAGTCTATATAAGCTGTGGCATAGTCTGGTATCAGAGCTAGAGACAGGATGACGAAGATGGTCACTATGACAACGATCGCTACGTTTGGTGTGACGATGGCCTTGACCTTGAGCGGCACAAGGACGCACAAGCATCTCTCAAACGTGATGTAAGCGGTGATTCCGCTCGTGAACCGGGAGAAGAAGCCGTGAGGCCAACCTCCCGACAAGTGCTGGACCTCGGAGGGCAGGACGGGGACCCCCGAGCTGACGAAGAGAGGATTTCTGAGGAGGTTCACCCACTGCAGCGTGATCAGAGAACTCAAGTCTGACAGGGCCAGGGCGAAAAGACTGACATTGACCGTGTCTCGGAAACCTTGCTTAAGGAAGACGGCGATGTTGACGATGTTTGTCACAATCCCTAGAGTAGAGATGATGCCGGCCAGGGTTGCATGGTTGATGGTCAGGAATATTTCAGTCAAGTGGTCGCTGATAATCCCAGGATCGTTATCTGCGGCTCGCGTCAAGTTTTCTTTAGCGCTGGGAGTCATAGTTTCGTCTGCGAGCCTCATGTTAGCGGCTTCTTGGATGTTTAGATTTTGATTTCACTTTTTCAGAAACAAGATAACCCATCAGCTACGTCTTTTATTTTTAAAGTTGTGCGTGATTTACAACACTGGATATACTTGCGATTAAAAATATTAACATTGTCAAGAACAACAACAACAACAACAAAATAATGAAAACGAGGTCTCAGCTACAATCATGAAAATGTCGGACTGACCTATGTAGTTATTGTGGTTACAGTGAAGAGAGATAATCACAGAACAGTATCAGATATAATAAAGAATAGTCGCTTCTTCGTTTGCATAAATTTAGAGACCGCGCTCTCTGTTGTAGTCTTTGCTCCCGTTAGAAACTCATCGCTGTCGGTTATGACGGATTAAAGTTATTGTATTTGTGCATAACACAAGTCTATATTTATGCTTTCTGGAAAACCAGCTTTTCTGTGAACTTTGTTTCATCTGTTAGGAACAATTAAGTCCACAAAACCGTCGCTTCGGAATAAGGAACTTGTTATGCTGATGTCTGGGAGTGACAATCTGTAGCTTTAAATAATAAAGCCTGGTCTCGTGACAAGAGAATAATAACAACAATAATAACATGGCTTACGCGTTCAACGAATAACAACACTGAAATAACATGGCCCATAGCAACATATGCCTGTGAGACCTGGACACTTAACAAAACAGCTGAGAAACACATAAATGCCTTTGAATGTAAATGCTACAGAAGAGTTCTCCAGATATCGTGGACACAAAAAAGAACAAATATATCTATACTACAAGAGCTTAATATTGAAGACGGCTGGCTAGTGAAGAGGATTAAAGAGAGAAAACTGAAATATTTTGGACACATTAAACGTCATGATAATTTAGAGAAGACCGTATTGGAAGGATACATAATGGGAAAAAGAAAAAGAGGAAGACCAAGACGAAGATGGCTGCAAGACATCGTTGACGATCTGGAAATGGATGCAACAGCAGCAGGCCATCTTGCTCACAACCGAGAGGCCTACATGAGTGCTGTTTGGGAGGCAAAGTTCCGCAAGGGACATAACAATGAATGAATGAATGGATGGACAGGCACTTGTGTTGACGCAGCGAAAAACAACTTTTTGTAGGAGCACAGATCTGTCGCCTGGTGACCACGTGGCAACACGCACTCCGCAGAGCAAAAAACCTGGCATGGAGTGGGGCCTGACGATATGGGAAGCGTTTGGTTAGTATAAAAACCCAAACAGCTTTTCCAGTGAAACTTGGTGTAAAAAAAAAAAAAGTCACAAGGGTCTAGCTATTAAGTGTTATTTCAGCACTTGAATTTTTCACTGTACTAACTCTGGCACTATTACATAAATAATTCGAACGTGGGACGATAAAAAAAAAAAGTCCACAGATGAGCAACTATATTAGGAAACGAAATGAACATGCGTGAAATATTTGGAAGTGGAGCTGTTCACTTCTGGCCTTCATTTTTGTGCTCAGTTCGTTAAAGTTGGAAGTTAAAACACTTTCCTGTGTCCATGGGGAATACATCTTGTAAATGATATAAATAATACAGGAAATACAATTTTTCTGCCAAATCCTTCACATTTTATTCATCCGCGGGAAAAAAAGCTGAGTTTTTCACACATTGTTAGATATTTCTTTCTTCGAAAAGATGTCCTTGCTGACACTTTTCTTTGTTGCGAACCCGTTCATACTTTGTTTAAACTCTTCGTAAAGCGATTAACCCCTTCAAATATTCTCAAGTTTGTTCATAAAATGACAGCCGCACTGCACGTTATTGAACTGCTCATCAATAACAAACAATTAGATTTAAAACGGGTTCATATTTTATCAAGTTTCTTTATTTGAATACAAGCTCCCCCCCCCTCCCTCCCCCAACCCGGATAAAAGGGTTAAAATGTTTCAGAACAAATGGAGGAAGAATTTAGAACACAACCATAGGTAGACAAGACAAGCTGTCAGTCGTGGTCATATACTTTTTATGTTTGCTAGCATAATAGACCAGCCCAGTTACAGAGAGATTCACATATTTCTTTCCTGAGTTGGGTTTACATGAGCTCACGAAAAGAAATGAGAGATTGGGAGGGGGGGGATTAATTTTGCTTGATCAAATCTAAGTTACAAGTTTAAGTGAATGTGTAATTTGTCGTAAAATGGGACACCCTGGAAGAACAGTAAACGGGATACGATGTAAACTTGTCAGGAAATTTCCCCAGGTAGCGTAATGGAACTATTATCGACAATTGCTTAACGCTGGAAAGTCTTGAAAGCAACTGTCAACGGATAGCGGTTGTACAAGTGCTACTAAGCTATTATCCATTTAAACCCTTGCCGAAAAATGCCGCTGTTAAATATTAGGAACCTAAATATACGTTAAATTACCTTAGGAATTAACTATTCCTTTTTGGTGAAATTTTAAATTGTGCAGTTTTAGTGTCATATTCTGTTCTAATCCCTCTGGCAGTTGTCACAGTTTAAAAAAAAAAATTCATATTTAATTAAAAGTAAAGAAGGGCAAATTCATTCTGTGCTTGGGCAACATGAAAAGTAATGATAATGATAGTTTACTGAGAGAATTAAAGGTAAAATATGTTAGAATCGTCACAGTAAAACTTAAAAAAAAATCTTCCAAGTTGATGAAACTTATTTGAAAGAATGAAACTGGTAGGAGCTCTGAGGACAATGAAGCAATCAGAAGCCAGGTTGTTTAGAGTGTCAGTGTAGCTGGTTGCTTGGAGCACAGTGTAGCTGGTTGCTCGGGGCACAGTGTAGCTGGTTGCTCGGAGCACAGTGTAGCTGGTTGCTCGGGGCACAGTGTAGCTGGTTGCTCGGACCTCAGTGTAGCTGGTTGCTCGGAGCACAGTGTAGCTGGTTGCTCGGAGCACAGTGTAGCTGGTTGCTCGGAGCACAGTGTAGCTGATTTCTCCGGGCTAATAACGCTTTCATTTCCTTCTTTTACTCTAGGGCTAGATAGCGAGAAAATAAATGATTCTGGACAGCGAGATTTAGAATATATATATCTGACATTCTTACATTAGTGGCTTCACATTTCTTCAGTGAGGCACTCAGTGTAAGCAGTTTCATGAGGTGTTTCTGAAAGTAAAACGCTTTAGATATAACGGTTTACATTAGCTGTTTTCTTTAAGAAGTTTGAACATCTGAAATCGGGCATTGTGTATGCCAAGATTTTGATGACAATTCTTACTAGATAAACTACGAACCTGCGCTTACTTCCAGCCAGGGCTAAAACGATTCTCGAACTCGGGCTTCGTCTAGGCTAGTCAGGGGGTCACTATGCCTAGTAAACTGCACAAGACCATGAAACAAAAGAAATTGATCTTAACACAAACATTAAACATAAGAAAATGTTATAGTAAACTAAATTTGCTAACTAAACTGTTTCATAGGAAAACTGAAAAGGTGCAATGACTTGTAAGAGCCCTACCTTGGTAGAGTGGCTGAATACATGGAGCAACGTGTTGCTCGGTAGACTGGTTGTAGATAAACACCAATCAACAGAGTCTTACATCAATAGAAGGGTTGGCGAGGTGCAACTGTTTCTTGAGTCATGTCTCGGTAGATATGATGACAACCTGTAATATCCTACCTCTGAAGATTGTTTGAAGAGATACAACAACCTGTAGGTCGGTACACTGAATACGTGTAACAGCCTGCTGAGTCCTACTTCGACAGACATGTTGGTACGGTGCAACAGCCCGTTGAGTCCTACCTCGGTACATATATGTAAGAGATGAAGCAATTTGTAAGATCCTACCTCTGTAGATTGGTTGAGGAAGGGCAACAACTTATAAATTACTAGCTTTGTGGATCGGCTGAAGAGTTACAGCAGTTTCCGGGAGTGCTACTAACAGGCGAGATAGTGTCTTGACCAGAAGAAAAAGAGGCAGACCGCGTGAAACTCTGAAGAGGACATTGTTAAGAGAGGCCAAATTAACAGGCATAAAATCCTTTGATGAGGCTGAAAGACTCGCCGAAGACAGGAAAAATTGGCGAACTACTTTGCGAGCCCTATGTGACGTTTAACGGCACGGGAAGGATATAAGATATAAGATAAGATATATATATATATATATATATATATATATATATATATATATATGTGTGTGTATGTATGTATGTATGTATGTATGTGTGTATGTATGTATGTATGTATGTGTGTATATGTGTATGTATGTATGTATGTATGTATGTATGTATGTATATGTGTATGTATGTATGTATGTGTGTATGTATGTATGTATGTATGTATGTATGTATGTATGTATGTATGTATGTATGTGTGTATGTATGTATGTATGTATGTATGTATGTATGTATGTATGTATATGTGTATGTATGTATGTATGTGTGTATGTATGTCTGTATGTAGGTATGTATGTATGTATGTAGGTATGTATGTAGGTATGTATGTATGTATGTACGTATGTGTGTGTGTGTGCGCGAGAGTGTGTGTGTGAGAGAGAGAGAGAGAGTGGATTAATGAATGAATTAATTAACTGCTGCGAAGCTTGTCAGAGGAAGTTGCTGGTAAACGATTTGGACACTAAATTTTAGATCACGGGACCGTGACTTCTAGGTTACGGCGTAAATAAATAAAAAAAAATACATCGTTTACAGCTCTAATTGTCCCTTTTTTTTTAAAACTGGTCATTTATATAACTTGAATGTCTTTTCTTAGATGAAGTGAGAGTTATTTCAGTGTCAAACATAAAATGTTCAGATGCTAAGAAATTTATTGTTTTTTTTTTTTAATGGGACTTGTTTTATTTGCCACATCTCGGCTTTCGACTTATGCATATGAAACCAAACAGAATGAAGAAGTAGGAAGAGAAGTGTCTCAATTTATGTGTATGATATAGAGAAATAATGGGAAAGTAGGTAAGGTCGGGGAAAGGATACTTACTTGATGTGAAGTTATGTCAGAGCGTGCATTTGTGATATGTTGTGAATGTTTATACGAAAGCCTGTGGTATGCAGTACTAAAATATGATTGGTTAGAAGCAAAGAATGGACGAGAGAAGGGTTAAAGGTGAGAGGGGTTGGCAAAAAAAAAAAAACATGAAATAAATGTGGATGGGATGAAAGACGTAGAATTTAAATTACATGAGAGGAAAGAGTACATGACAACTTAGTGGAAATACTTTTTTTAAGGGGGGGGGGGGGTGAGGGGAGATTATGATTGTGGGAAACGTTAGGTAAAACTGAATTCTGAGTTCAATCCATATGGTTCCAGAGTCCAGTAGTTGTGTATAAAGCGGTTTTTGAAGGCCATGCAACATTTGTTATCAGAGTTCCATTGTTTGATGGCTATCACTTTGGAAGTCAGCCTTGTGTATGTGGTTGGAGCTGTTGAAAAGTTTGGAAACTGGTTTAGAAGCATTCTAGGAGATGCCATATATGTTATTCTGGATGTCCTCTCTTCTGAGACCAGTCTCCCCAACGTAATTTATCTTAAACTTACTGTCCACAACGCACATGCGAAGGAGAAATTTAAAAATAAAGGCAATTGGAAAATTACGCTGTAATCACAACAGATAGAATGTGGAGCAATATGACACGTTCAGAATGGTTGATGAACAGTTCGAACACGCACAGCACATGCCCTTAGTCAAATTTAAGCCAAAGTCAAATAACAAACTCTCCTCTGCGGGACTAACCATTGAATAACGCACATGTCTTTGGCTAGAGGAAGTGACATCTGCTGAAATTCACCGTAGGTTGTTGATTCAATCTTATATCCTTCCCGTCCCGTTAAACGTCACATAGGGCTCGCAAGGTAGTTCGCCAATTTGTCCTGTTTTGGGCGAGCTTTTCAACCTCATCAACGGATTTTATGTCTATTAGTTTGGCCTCTCTTAACAATGTCCTCTTTAGAGTTCCTCTTTTTCTTCAACCTGTTGTCTTCCACTTGGTATCTTGTTTCAGGATTCTCTGATCGTTTCTTCTCATCGCGTGACCAACATATGTCCATCTCCTTTTTCCTGATCACCCATGAAACTGGTTGTTGTTCGCTCATTTGTCTTATTTCAGCATTGTTCTTGAATTCGTCCCACGTGATGCCGAGTATTTTCCTTAAGCATTTATTGTCAAAAGGGTCTAATTTCTTGTCTATTTCTTTAGTTGTTTTCCAGCTTTCGCATGCATAAATTAGGGTGGATATCACATTTGAATTGAATTGTCTTAACTTGGCTTTTGTGCTTATAACTTTTGAATTCCATATGTTCTCAAGATTCTTGAAGATCGATGCCGCTTTTGCAATTATAATTCTAACGTCCTTTCTAGTGTCACCATCATGGTCTATGTAACTGCCGAGATATCAAAATTGATTGACTTCTTCCAAAGCTGCCCCTTCTACCTGTATTTTTCCATTTTGATTAATGGTAATTGTCATTATTTTTGTTTTATCCTTGTTAATTTCAAATCCTATTTTGCTAGCCAGTGAAGACAGGCTATCTGTTCTTTTTGTTTTGCATGGAATTCGCATTGTTACTGATAAGAGCTATGTCATCAGCAAAATCAAGATCTTCTAGTTGGGTCCCATTTACCCAATCATTACCCGTGTTACCTGTGCAGCATCTTTTCATTATGAAGTCTATTGTAATTCCAAAAAGCAAAAGAGACCGTATACATCCTTGTTTCACGACTGTTTCAATCTGGAACCATTCACTCATCCCTTCTTCTGTTTTGACTGCACAAACATATCCGTTGTACAGGTCCTTCATGATGTTGAAAATTTTAGATGGTATTCCATATAGACTTAAAATTCTCCACAATGAATCTCTGTGTATGTTATCAAATGCCTTTTTAAAGTCTATGAAGTTCAATATTAATGGTTTCTGCTCTTTAATATGTTCTTCACGTATTATTCTTAGAGTAAAGATCTGGTCGAGACAGCTTCTCCATTTTCGAAATCCTGCTTGTTATTCTCTCATTGCGGTATCCACTATATCTTTAAGTCTATTAGAAATGACCTTCCAAAATACTTTTGACACAATTGATGCTAAGGTTATTCCCCTCCAATTGTTACAGTCGCTAAGGTTGCCTTTTTTTTGGGGGGGGGGGTATTTTAACAATGACTCCTTTTTTTTCATTTAGAAGGGACCATTTCTTATTTCGAAACCTTATTAAATATTCTCTGTAGTTGTCTCATGATGCATGCATCTTTCCCATCGCAACATATGCCTGTGAGACCTGGACACTTAACAAAACAGCTGAGAAACACATAAATGCCTTTGAATGTAAATGCTACAGAAGAGTTCTCCAAATATCGTGGACACAAAAAAGAACAAATATATCTATACTACAAGAGCTTAATATTGAAGAAGGCTGGCTAGTGAAGAGGATTAAAGAGAGAAAACTGAAATATTTTGGACACATTAAACGTCATGATAATTTAGAGAAGACCGTATTGGAAGGATACATAATGGGAAAAAGAAAAAGAGGAAGACCAAGACGAAGATGGCTGCAAGACATCGTTGACGATCTGGAAATGGATGCAACAGCAGCAGGCCATCTTGCTCACAACCGAGAGGCCTACAGGAGTGCTGTTTGGGAGGCAAAGTTCCGCAAGGGACATGCAAATGAATGAATGAATGTCTCATGATGTCATTATTGATAGCTTTTAACATTTCAGGTGTTATTTCATCTTCACTTGCAACTTTGTTGTTAGCCATTAAATTCAGTGCTGTTTCAATTTCATGCAATGTGATTTCATTTAGGTTGACGTTTACTCGTAGCTGTGGGGTTGGTAAGTCGGTTTCAAGGTTTATCAGTTCTTTTGGGTGTGATCGATTTAGCATTTCTTGGAAATGTTCAGCCCATCTTTGCTTTTGGTCTTTGCTTGATGTTAATACGGTTCCATTTTTGCTAAGGATTGGTCTTTCTTTAGATATAATAGTATCTGTTAGCCTCTTTTGTATGTTATACAGAGTTTTGCTGTCTCCTCTTTTTGCTGCCTCTTTTGCCATATTGTCTATGTATTCTCTTTTATCCTTTCTAGCTGAACTTTTTTACTTTCTTGTCTATTTCTTTGTATGTTGCTTTCGCTAGATCTTTTTCAAGATCTGTCTTTACATTCAACATGGGTAATTTGGCTGCTCGTCTTTCACGTATGTACTTTCATATCTTTTCTTATATCCATACTTTTCTATTTGATTTTTTCAGTCCAGCGGTTGCTTTTGCTGCTGTGATTATGACTGCGCTGTAAGAATTTCATAATTCATCTATACTTATCTCCTCTACTTCACTGAGTGTTGTGGAATGATTAGCAAGTTCCTGATTGAAATTAATGTTAATATTTTCTTCTTGTAGGCTGTGGCTGTTTATCATTTTCAACCCCATCAAAGGATTTTATGCCTATTAGTTTGGCCTCTCTTAACAATATCGTCTTTAGAGTTTCCCGTGGTCGGCCTCTTTTTCTTTGACCTGTTGTGTTCCATTTGATAGCTTGTTTTTGGATTCTTTGATCATTTCTTCTCATCACGTGACCAACATATGTCCATCTCGTTTTCCTTATCACCCATGAGACAGTGATTTATGATCACTGTTGACATCTGCGCCCCTATATGCCCTTACACCTATCATATATGCTCTGTATTGTTTTCTAATACAAAAATGATCTATCTGGTTTCTACTTCTATCATCTGGAGATATCCACGTTGTTTTATGTATCTCTTTGTGTGGAAATATTGTGCCTCCAATTACCATGCCCTCTGTTAGACATATTTCAATTAATCTTTCTCCGTTCTGATTTACCGTGCGAGTTCCTTCTTTCCCCATTACTTTTTCGACGTCGGTGTAATCCTTCCCTACCTTAGCGTTGAAATGCCCCATAGCAATTAGGATGTCGCGTTTAGGTACTTTGTTGATGATTTGTTGTAATTAGTGATAGAAATCGTCTTTCACCTCATCGTTCGCGTATACAAAACACTGTATTGTCATTCTTCCACGCCTTAGGTTGTTATCTTGTTCTTATTATACGACTGTTCACTGGTTTCCATTCTACAAGGCTTTTTGCTGCTGATTCAATACGAAAGTGAAAAAAAAAAACATGACTCAGTTTAGAGAGAATCTAAAACCTGCATTTAGCACCAAAAAAGAGGACTCTGTCAAAAACAGTTTTACTGTGCCATGGCACTGCACGTCACCATGTACCCGCCTCAGCGAAACGATGGAGGCAGTTGCTGCTTTAACGTATTCTCCATCACCCTTCCAGTCCTAATCTGATGCATTGCGAAGTCCACTTAAAGAGGGCTTAAGTGGTAGCAGATTCACCTTTGATAACGAGGTTAAGAAAGCAGCGGGGACCTGGTTCGGCAGCAGCCAAACAGTTTCTTCTTCCGAGGAAGGAAGTTTGTGGAAGGATACAGCAAGTGCTTCGACCTACGTGGAGAAATGATATAACCTTTATTTTTATTTGCTCACAACTACCAGTTTTAGGAGATACAACGCCTTTACTTTGTGATTCTTCCTCGTATCTACAGGTCTCGCACACGAATCTTGGATGAAGTGTGAGGATTGTTGTAGGGGAAGGTAACTGATTTCTTTTCCCAGAGTACAAGGCAGGTAATACATCCAGGAAGGCTCTCAGCAATTTCTTGTTCCGAAATAGATAAGACCTCTCCTCCAATGAGCTCAGACGAGGACATCTTTTAGGTTTGGTCCCCGTTTATTGGTTGGTATAGATGGTTAGTTCAGAGAAGATGTCACGAAATCGAGGCCAAGCTGTGGCTGTCATTGTTGGCAGTAGATAATTATTTTAACCTTCTGGCCCTGATGAGAGAAATGGCGCACTCGACCCGATTTTTTTTTTTTATAAATAGGAAACTACGAGGCTTTGGTACGGTAAAGTAAGAGAACAAATTTTGTAGGATTAGACCTCGAAAAAATCGTAGACAAAGCACTTTAGTGAGACGTGAGAGAAAGAAAAATCACAAGAGACTTATCTGGGATTCAACCACGGACTCCGGTAGGACGAGCAGCCGTCTAGCCACGAGAGAACAGCGTACTATCGACTTAGTCAACTAGCACCCCAAACAAGGTGTTTTGTCGAGGTCTAATCCTACAAAATTTGTTCTCTTACTTTACCGTACCAAAGCCTCGTAGTTTCCTATTTATAAAAAATTGATCCTTAAAACTATACCTGAAACTAACTTCATGTAATAAGTATTCGTTCGTTTGTTATTGTTGTTCAAGTTTGCACCAGACATGGCAGGAGACCATGTGTATGTTTGTCTAAAAAAAAGTTGGTACCTGCTAGAGAGACTGAATCTAAGCTACTGAATTTCTGTGTCACGACCTCGTTTCTTTCCGGGTGTCACGATCTCTCATGTCTGCTGAGCAGTTACTAAAGACTATGTCAACAAAACACCTTTTTGGGGGTGCTAGTTGGCTAAGTCGATAGTACGCTGTTCTCGCGTGGCTAGATGGCTGCTCATCCTACCAGGGTCCATGTTCGAATCCCAGGTAATTCTCTTGTGACTTTTCTTTCTCTCACGTCTCACTAAAGTGCTTTGTCTACGATTTTTTCGAGGTCTAATCCTACAAAATTTGTTCTCTTACTTCACTCGACCCGATGAGTCATTGCTGGTTTTTTCTTTCCTAAAATTTTTCTTGCGGTTCACTTTCTGCATCTGGTTGAAATCTTTTCGGATGAATTTTTTTTTCAGGATAGTGTGGATGACAAAGTAACTCCAGTAACTTACGGCTGTAATGTACTCGTACAGTTTGAGTCATCCCGACGTAGGGGTCGAAGGTGAATGGGCTGAAAAAAAAAAACAGTTTATAATGGGGAAAAAGGATAAACAGATGAAGTAGAAAACGTATTAGCAGGTTTGTATAAAACGGAGGTAGAAGAAATATCTGTCGCGAAAGATAATTACAAGAAGCTGACAAGGTGTGCTAGCAACTTCGGAAATAAAACTGGTGTTATTAATGACAGAGTTGGCAAACTGAATAAATTCTTTAACCTCGGTCTTTGCCGTTCAGATGGCGAAGTTCTGCTGGTAGTTATCTACTTTGTGTATACTGATATACTTCTCTCTCTCTCTCTCTGAACCTTAAGTGCCCAGGGCATATGGGGCTTCCGCAAGGGTTTTCCACAAATGCCTGTCCTTTGCCTTTTTTTCTGCTCTTGCCCAGGTGAGCCCTCTATTGCTCAAAATCCTTTCTGTTGTTCTTCTCCATGTCTCTTTTGGTCTACCCTTACTTTTGTTCCCCTGTGGTGTCCATCTTAGTGCTATTTTTGGTAGTGAGTTGTCAGTCATTCTGAGCACATGTCCCAACCATCGCCAGCGTCTTTCCTCAATAATTGCTGTCAGCGGCTTCATCTGCATTTCTGCCAATAAGATGTTATTTCTTATGGTGTTTGGCCAAAATATTTTTCTAATTCCTTGTAAACATTTAGTCTGGAAAGAATTCAACTTGTTTTCTATTGTTTTGGTGATTTTCTAGCATTCACATCCATAGAGTAGTACACTTAGAACATTACTCTTATATATCCTGATTTTCGTCTTCACGTTTAGTTTTTTTAGATTTCCATATAGTCTGTAGCATTGCAAAAGCCTGGTTTGCTCTAGTAAGGCTGCTGTTGATGTCCTCTGTGCTGTCTCCATTTTCTACTACTCTACTGCCAAAGTATACAAATTCATTGACCTCTTCCACTAACTTGCTATCTACTCTGAGTACATTTCTGTTGTTACTGATATACTTAGTTTTATAAATTTATGCCCTGAAATTGTTTATATGTTACAAGACGATAAGACAGAAGTGGTCTCTAGGACAGGGTCCTGTCTCTTATAAAAAGTATCCTAGAATCTGGAGTCTTTTTGCTGGGTAGGGGGATACTTTAACTCTGATCCTGTTTCTAGGATATCTCTCGAACATTTCATAGTAGTCGAAAACACACCGGTTTCACTGAATCTAGGATGTATAAGAAAAATATTTATCTTACAAGATTGCTGTGAAACAAAGAATATGCTATGCTAAACAGTTTTATCAATAGAAACACATTTCTGAAAGAAAAGGGAAACCTACAATAAATTAAAAAAAAAACAGACATTGAAAGAGAGAGAGAGAGATTGGCTGATTGATTGATATTTATTTTCAAAAGGTTAAGAATTGGGCAAGCAGGTCTGTCTGACGCTCTACCCTTTATCACATAACCTTCTTTCTGTTCCAGACATTGAACCGCATATACTAAGCATAATTAACATTGAGAACACTGAAAACAATACAATAATATTTAATAAGACATTTTACCTTTCAGAGAGAGAGAGAGAGAGAGAGAGAGAGAGAGAGAGAGAGAGAGAGAGAGAGAGAGATTGTTTCGAAAATAATAAAGTAGAGATTGTTTCGAAAATAAAGTGTTATTGCTGAAATAAGTATTTTGAAATTTTGATGATGAAATTAGGGTTTTCGGACATATTAAATGTCAGGAGAATTTGGAGAAGAATCTTGGAAGGGTACATAATGGGAAAAAGAAAGAGAGGAAGACCAAGGTGAATATGGCTGCAAGACAGTGTTGATGATTTGTAAATGGAGGCATCAGTAGCATGGCATCTTTTTTTTTTTTACACTCGTTGTGGGCCTTCTTTCATCGGCGTACCTTCGAAATTTTATTGGTTTGTGTTTCACTGGTTGACATTTAACAGGTAAAATTTATTAAGGCAATGACAAGAAATTGAACTGAATTTAAACAGAAATGGAAGAAATGTTTGTTGCTTCTAACCAATCATGATATTTCTTTTATGTCAGGGGATAGCGCGAACGCAGTCCCCCCCCCCCCCCCCCCCTACGAAAAAATTACGCACTCGAGTTACCCGCATTTGGGGTGATCGCAGGGGTCAACCCACCCGGAGTGCAATGGGAGGGTCTCGCCCTGGAAGAACCACCTTTTTTTAATGAAGTTTATTTGTCTGATAGTTACAAACCGTGTACAAATGACGTGAGGTGAGGATGAATGCCCGTGAAGTGAAATAATGAAATGGTGGGCTTTAACAAAATATGAGATGATAGTGATTTGGATGATAGGTACACCTGAGTGCATAGTTATATACAAAAAGGCTTATATAATAACCAATGTTTTGAAACTAAAACTGCGTCGTTGTCAAACACACATACACACACACACAAACCAAAAAGGACTTCAATATTCCACATAGGTGTTAAAAACTAGCAGAAAGCCGTAACAATTTGTTTTGGAAGATGGACAGAAAAAGTTCTGGTGTAAAAACTTGTTATCAAACATGGCCTTATTCCGACATGACCAGATAAGAGATCTAAATTCTGCTAGGATTATGATGGACTGTTTATGGCTGTCTGCTACTGTTCGAGGGATGGTGTTCAACATGATTGCTCTATACATGTCTACTGTCTGTGTTGTTCTTGTTGTTATCTCGTGAGTCAAAAGTTGAAAAGCTAAAGAAATAGTTGTGCATTCAAAGGAAATGTGCTCTTCTGTTTCCTGTGTGTTTGTTCTACATAGTCTACATCTGATCAGTCTGTTGGATCTGCGGGCGACTCCTTGTGTGGTCGGTGTTATGCTGAACAATAGTCTGTATGTTATCTCTCGTGCACTTGGCATGATTCCTTTCTTGTGTAGGTTTTGAAATGATTGTGTGTAGTCAGTGATGAAGTATTTGTATCCTCTCTTTATTCTGTCCTGTAATGGTGGCTCCTGTTTCCTGACCAGATATTGGTATATGCCTGATGTTTTCATGTGTATTAAATGTTCATGTCCAGTGACACTTTGTATGCATTGTCTGTAGAAGAGCGGTATAGTGCCAAAGTGATGGGGATATGCATTGTTTAATTTACAAAGTTTGATTAGCCTTAGCCCCACGTAGTAGTGGGCTAGTGTGTGTTTGTGTGGCTGTTGGATGATTTGTCCTACATATTTAATTCTGAGTGCCTGGATCTTTGTTGATATGTCTTGTAGGGAGATGCCTCCTCTGTTCTTATCTTGCGCCAAGGTTTTCCGTTGGATGCTGTGTACTGTGTGTCGGAAAATAAAGTCGCTAATCATGGAATTGACTTCTTTAAGTGACTGTTTAGGCAAGGGAAAGATATTTGCGGTGTACATGAGCTGTGGTATGACGCAGGTGTTGACTGCGACACTTCTGCCGAATATGGTGGTAGTTTTATATTTGTATAGTTCCAGTCGGTTTTTTATTTTTCCAATGATATTTTGCCATCTTGCGTTGGTGTTATTGGAAGGCGTAGCTGTAAATAAAATTCCGTATAGTTTGATTTTGTTGACCTGAATTAATGTGAATGGGAAGTCTGTTTTGTTGATCCACTTGCCTAAACCCATTATGTGTGATTTTTGAATGTTTATTTTGGCCCCGCTGCCTTGTCCGAACTCTGTAATTATGTCTAGAATATTCTTAATAGAGGAAGAAGATTGTGTCGTCAGCGTAGGCCAGCGATTTTCTCTCTCCCATTCCAGGAATAAAGATTCCTTTGACTAGTGTCTCCTGTCTGATTTTCTCCAGGAGTGGCTCTAGAGTTAGCACATACAACAGGGGTGAGAGGGGGCAGCCCTGACGTACAGATCTGGTTAACCGGAATGGTTCACTTAAGGTGTGGTTTATTAAAATTCTGCTTTCTGGTTTGTTGTATAGAATTTTGATCCAGTCTGTGATGTAGTCCCCAAGATTACATTTGGACAAGGTTTTCTGGAGGAAAGAATGGGAAACTTTGTCGAAAGCCTTCTCCTGGTCCAGCGATAAGATTGCTGACTGGCTATTCTTATCGTGAGAGTATTGGATAACATTTCTTAGGAAATGTAAATGCGTATTTATGTTTCTGTCGGTAACACTACATTGCTGGTCCTCATTTATAAGGTGTGCATGACGGGTTTGAGTTTCATAGTTAGGGATTTTGCTAGGATTTTGTAGTCTACGTTGAGTAATGAGATAGGTCTGTAGTTCTTTACTTGGGTTGTGTCTGCGTTGTTTTTCTTGATGAGTGTTATGTATGACTGATTGAGGCTGTTGGGTAATTCTTTTCTGTCGAAGGCTTCAGTAAAAACCTTGTGTAAGACAGGTCCTAGAATGGGAAAGAATTTCTGATAGAACTCGGCGGTGAGGCCATCCGGTCCTGGAGATTTGTTTTTTTGGAGTGTGTTAAGTGCATTCTATAGGTTTTCTAGCGTGAGTGGGATGTCTAATGTTTGCTTGTCTTCTTCAGGAAGTTGTTTAGCGTAGTTCAAGAATTTGTTTTGTATGTCGTGTGACTGACCCTTCTCCTCAGAGTATAGATGCTTGTAAAAGTCTAGAAAAGTTTGGCTTATGTTGGTGGTGTCTGTCTGTTCCTGTCCGTTTGTGGCTATTATTTTGTGTATTTGTCTGCTTCTTTGTACATTCCGTTCTGTTCCCAGATATTGTTTGCTTGGTATTTCTTGTACGACAGAGCCGAGTTTTGTTCTGATGAAGGCACCTTGATAGCTGTGTTGATGGTATTTTTCTAGTTCTTCCTCTATCTCGTGTATGTGGGGACTATTGGGATCTACCTGCTTGGTCAGTTTAATAGCGTTTTCTAAAATTTGTTGTTGTTGACGTCTGTGTCTGTGTATTTTTGTCGCTAGGATCTGTGTTTGTTCTCTGATAGTGTGCTCTAATATATCCCAGTATTCTATGAGGTTGGATTTGGGTAAGTCTTGAGTGTACGCGTGTAACAGTTCTGTTATGTTGTCTACATAGTTCACGTTGTCCAGCAGGCTGTTATTGAACTTCCAGCGTGGGGAGCGTTTGTTTTTGAGTTGTGTCAAGTTTGCGTGACCATGACAGCTTTATGATCAGTGTAATTTAATGTTGTGTCAATGTGTGTGATGTTGTTTATTAGGAGATTTTCTGGGACATATATTCTGTCTAGTCGGGCTGATCGTCCTATGTTTATGTTAATCATGTCTTTGTGTGTATTTTCCCTACCATGTGGGTTCGTCTTTCTGTATGTGTCTACGAGTCCGTGCTTGTCTATGATATTGCGTAGTATGTCTGTTTGTGTGAGTTCACTGCTGTTGGTTCGGCTAGTGCGTGTGTTGATTTTTCCTCTCGACAGATCAAAGTCGTGGAGGACACAATTAAAGTCGCCTGCTATAATAATGTTTTGTCTCCTGTGGAATGATGTTAACGTCTGTGAGAGTTTGTCATAAAAGTTACGTTGCTGTGCTGTCACAGCTGGTGCATATACGTTGACTAATGTGTAGTTGTTTTGGTGTGAACTGGTGTGTTTTACTTCCACTATAGCTATTCTACCTTCGCTGTCTCTGTTGCGTCCTACAATTTGCCAGTCCTCGGATACCTGCAGCATTGCTACTCCTGCGTGTATGTTCCCTATGCTGAAACACGAATGTCTGAGTCCTAAGAGGTGTGTGACTTTGTTAGCGTGCGTGTCTGTGTTGATGTAAGTTTCTTGGATGAGAAGAAAGTCGGGTTTGTGTTTGTGTATTAGGTGCACTACTTGACTGAGTTTTCTTCTCAGTCCTCTAATATTAATAGTTAAAAGGGAAAGTTTATCGGCCATATTGGAATCAATGCACAAAAGGAAATCGTAGAATCGAAATAACTATGTGGATGGGGCTTCCGGCGTGACGTGCAAGATGGCGGATGTTTCTTTTAACGGTCTAGCCGGTATGCAGAAGCAGCGGAACTCCGCTTGATCTGTCACACATCATGGATCGGGAGCTGGGCATAAGGCTAACAACAATATGCTGTGTAAGATTTGAAATGTTTAGGTATAATCAGCGAGATAGTTGTCTTTATTAGTTAGTATTGTTGTGCAGTGTATTCCATGTATGCTCATTTGGTTAACGTGTGTCAGACGAAAGAGAAATGTGACTTATTGTGTCATTTCCCCAAACCCGAGATCTGTGACTTTTAAATGTTTATTTTAGCTCCGATTCTTTCTCCAGATTCCCTGAACGTATGCGTCTTACTGGGGGGGGGGGGGGATATTTGCATGAAGGAAGGCCGTGTCGTCTGCGTAAGCGATCAACTTCATATTGGAGGACAGCTAACATACATTGAAGGAATGAACTGAAGACACAGCACATGCTACTCTGTCATGGCGCAGAGTGATGATACAGCTCCGGGAAGAGCACAACCACTTTGTTGATCATGTCATGCCAGGTCACTTGTACTATCTGCATTAGCAAGGGGGCCCAGACGGGAAGCACAGTATGTAGCCAAAGGTTGGAGCCAACCTTACAGAAGAGAATGTGCAGACGCACGAAACCTTCTTAAGCCACTCATGTCATTGTTTATGTCAGGGGATAGCGCGAACGCAGTCCCCCCTACGAAAAAATTACGCACTCGAGTCACCCGCATTTGGGGTGATCGCAGGGGTCAACCCACCCGGAGTGCAATGGGAGGGTCTCGCCCTGGAAGAACCACCTTATTGATCATGGTAATCTTCCGTGCCAGGTAAGTATGCTTTGAATAGTTCGGACATATCACCCAGCGTGGATGTGGTTGCTAAATTAGTATAGGTTTTATTATTTGTTTTCACTGAAACGATTTATTCGTCTCTAAGCTAAAGCCAAAATTTTCAATTATTTCGATTTTTGTAGTCTACATTATAAATAATATAATTAGCTCATAGTAATCTGTGAAGAATATTTTGAGCAACCTATAGTTGTATGTGAAAAGGTATTACTTTTACAATTATGTACCTTACGTCATTGTTATTTCGCATTTTCTTCCCTTGTCACAAGCTTGAAATACTTCAGTTTCTTCCCTTCGACTTTAAATAATTCAGTTACTTCTCTTTGAATGTAAATAATTCAGTTACTCCTCTTAGACTGTTATATCCTTCGCGCGCCGTTAAACGTCACATAAAGCTCGCATGTTATCTCGCCAATTTTTCCTGCTTTTGGCGAGCTTTTCAACTTCATCAAGGGATTTTATGCCTGTTAATTTGGTCTCTCTTAACAATGAACTCTAAAGTTTCCCATGCTCTGTCTCTTTTTCTTCGGCCTGTTATTTTCCACTTGATAGCTTGTTTTTGGATTCTCTGATTTTTCTTGCAGTAAAAAGTGACGCTCCTGCGCCGATACGATGCTGTGCCTCAACATCTCCACAGCATCGGCTGCAAAGAACAATAGCTCGCAGTTACAAGGAGTTCGTACAAGTAAACGTTATATACGTATGGTTATATACTTAGTTTTACATACTTATAGTTACATACTTAGTTTTATATATTTATAGTCATATACTTAGTTTTATATACTTATACTTAAATACTCAGTTTTTATATTTATAGTTACATGCTTAGTTTTTATATTTATAGTTACATGCTTAGTTTTTATATTTATAGTTACATGCTTAGTTTTTATATTTATAGTTACATGCTTAGTTTTTATATTTATAGTTACATGCTTAGTTTTATATATTTATAGTTCCATATTTAGTTTAATATACTTATAGTTACATCTCTCTCTCTCTCTCTCTGAACCTTAAGTGCCCAGGGCACATGGGGCTTCCGCAAATGCCTGTCCTTCGCCTTTTTTTCTGCTCTTGCCCAGGTGAGCCCTCTATTGCTCAACATCCTTTCTGTTGTTCTACTCCATGTCTCTTTTGGTCTACCCTTACTTCTGTTCCCCTGTGGTGTCCATCTTAGTGCTATTTTTGGTAGTGAGTTATCAGGCATTCGGAACACGTGTCCCAGCCATCGCCAGCGTCTTTCCTCAATAATTGTTGTCAGTGGCTTCGTCTGCATTTCTGCCAATATGTTATTTCTTATGGTGTTTGGCCAAAATATTTTTCTAATTCTTCGTAAACATTTATAGTTACATACTTAGTTTTATATACTTATAGTTACATACTTAGTTTTATATATTTATAGTTATATACGTAATTTTTTATACTTATAGTTATATACTTAGTTTTATACATTTATAGTTCTATCTATGTGACGTTTAACAGCACTGGAAGGATATAAGATAAAGATAGTTATATACTTAATTTTATATATTTATAGTTACATACTTAGTTTTATATATTTATAGTTATATTACTTCGTTTTATATGCTTATGGTTATATACTTAGTTTCATATACTTAGTTTTATATACTTATACACTAATTATTCTGGAGAAGACTGGACTTCATCCTGGAAACCGAGCTTCTGATTTAGCATGGCCAAGAACTTGAACGCCGTAGGAGAAGAAGAAGAAGGCGAAGAAGAAGAAGAAGTGATAATTTATCGGGATCATTATAAAGACTTATTTAATGATGAGTGAGAAACTTGGAGTAGCAAAACATGTGCAGGAAGTTACCCCCATGTCGATCTGATTTCAGTTATAATTAGTAATCATTATTAGGCAGAGTGCAGGCAGGCGTTTGCCGTCATGCTTCTCCATAGATACCAACTTTGATATACTCCATTAGCTCTGTTGATTTTTTTTTCCTATTCCCACTTTAGAATGCCCTTGGATGTTTGTCTCTCTTTGTCTTCCCCTGTCTCTTTCCCCATTTATCTTTGCTGTTATATTTTCAGGCCCTCACCTTCTCACTGTAAGTCCAGTGAATGAGGATTGTCGTTTTCTTGCGGATTTGATCCTGTAAATATTTACTAAAAGAAGAAGAAGAAGAAGACAGATAAACCCAAAGCATCACTTTCAGGCTACCAACGAACCAGATCACCTTAAACAAACATCTAAACAAAAATCAAGAACCATAACCACAACTAAAACTGCAGACATCGTCACAGAAAAGAGGAAAAACTTGAACATTTCCTACACAAAATGTCTCAGACAAGACTATGTATGAACAAAACTACGCCCCACACAACCTACAATACACTGACCCTCTTTTCCAGGATGAAATACGGAACGTTCAATAAAAAATGAAAGGGGGGGGGGGGGTTGAAATTTTAACCAAAAAATGTAATAAAAAGGCTAGGCTTATATCCTTACGTACGAATATTCCAATTAGTAGGCAAGTTTAAAAACGTTACGTTCATTAATAGGCTAGGTTTATAATGTTACGTACAAATATTACACTTAGTCTCTCTCTCTCTCTCTCTCTCTCTCTCTCTCTCTCTCTCTCTGAACCTTAAGTGCCTAGGGCACATGGGGCTTCCACAAGGGTTTTCCACAAATGCCTGTCCTTTGTTTTTTTTTCTGCTCTTGCCCAGGTGAGCCCTCTATTGCTCAACATCCTTTCTGTTGTTGTTCTCCATGTCTCTTTTGGTCTACCCTTACTTCTGTTCCCCTGTGGTGTTCATCTTAGTGCTATTTTTGGTAGTGAGTCGTCAGCCAATCGGAGCACATGTCCCAACCATCGCCAGCGTCTTTCCTCAATAACTGCTGTCAATGCATTTCTGCCAACAAGATGTTATTTCTTATGGCGTTTGGCCACAATATTCTTCTAATTCTTCGTAAACATTTAGTCTGGAAAGAATTCAACCTGTTTTCGTTAGTTTCCGTGATTTTCCAGCATTCACTTCCATAAAGTAGTACACTTAGAACAATACTACAATACTTTTAAATATCCTGATTTTCGTCTTCGTGCTTAGTTTTTCTTTCTTTTTTTTTTTTAGATTTCCATTTAGTTTGCAGCATTGCAAAAGCCTGGCTTGCTCTAGTAAGTTGATGTCCTCTGTGCTGCCTCCATCTTCTACTACTCTGAGAATGGATTGAAGGACCTCACCATGAACTATATTAGACTTTCTTCTTCCAGATTTTCACCCGGCTTTTATTCTGGTAGTTATTAACTTATTATTTTTTCTTTCTCCCACGTATAAAGTGTTATGTCTACTGTTTTATTTCTCTCTCTCACGTATAAAGTGTTATGTCTACTGATTTATTTCTATCTCTCATGCATAAAGTGTTACGTCTACTGTTTTATTTCTTTCTCTCACGTATAAAGTGTTATGTCTACTGATTTATTTCTTTCTCTCACGTACAAAATGTTATGTCTACTGATTTATTTCTTTCTCTCACATATAAATTTTTATGTCTACTGATTTATTTATTTCTCTCACGTATAAAGTGTTATGTCTACTGTATTATTCCTTTCTCCCACGTATAAAGTGTTATGTCTACTGATTTATTTCTTTCTCTAGCGTATAAAGTATTTTGTCTACTATTTCTTCTTTCTCTCACTTATAAAGTATTTTGTCTACTATTTCTTCTTTCTCTCACTTATAAAGTACTATGTCTACTATTTCTTCTTTCCCTCACTTATAAAGTATTTTGTCTACTATTTCTTCTTTCTCTCACTTATAAAGTACTATGTCTACTATTTCTTCTTTCCCTCACTTATAAAGTATTTTGTCTACTATTTTTTCTTTCTCTCACTTATAAAGTATTTTGTCAACTATTTCTTCTTTCTCTCACTTATAAAGTATTTTGTCAACTATTTCTTCTTTCTCTCACTTATAAAGTATTTTGTCAACTATTTCTTCTTTCTCTCACTTATAAAGTATTTTGTCAACTATTTCTTCTTTCTCTCACTTATAAAGTATTTTGTCTACTATTTCTTCTTTCTCTCACTTATAAAGTATTTTGTCTACTATTTCTTCTTTCTCTGACTTATAAAGTATTTTGTCTACTATTTTTTCTTTCTCTCACTTATAAAGTATTTTGTCAACTATTTCTTCTTTCTCTCACTTATAAAGTATTTTGTCAACTATTTCTTCTTTCTCTCACTTATAAAGTATTTTGTCAACTATTTCTTCTTTCTCTCACTTATAAAGTATTTTGTCTACTATTTCTTCTTTCTCTCACTTATAAAGTATTTTGTCAACTATTTCTTCTTTCTCTCACTTATAAAGTATTTTGTCAACTATTTCTTCTTTCTCTCACTTTAAAGTATTTTGTCTACTATTTCTTCTTTCTCTCACTTATAAAGTATTTTGTCTACTATTTCTTCTTTCTCTGACTTATAAAGTATTTTGTCTACTATTTTTTCTTTCTCTCACTTATAAAGTATTTTGTCAACTATTTCTTCTTTCTCTCACTTATAAAGTATTTTGTCAACTATTTCTTCTTTCTCTCACTTATAAAGTATTTTGTCAACTATTTCTTCTTTCTCTCACTTATAAAGTATTTTGTCTACTATTTCTTCTTTCTCTCACTTATAAAGTATTTTGTCAACTATTTCTTCTTTCTCTCACTTATAAAGTATTTTGTCAACTATTTCTTCTTTCTCTCACTTATAAAGTATTTTGTCTACTATTTCTTCTTTCTCTCACTTATAAAGTATTTTGTCTACTATTTCTTCTTTCTCTCACTTATAAAATATTTTGTCAACTATTTCTTCTTTCTCACACTTATAAAGTATTTTGTCTACTATTTCTTCTTTCTCTCACTTATAAAGTATTTTGTCTACTATTTTTTCTTTCTCTCACTTATAAAGTATTTTGTCAACTATTTCTTCTTTCTCTCACTTATAAAGTACTATGTCTACTATTTTCAAAATTAACCACGAGTACTTTCCTCTGACGCTTTCTCGTACGTAAGCCTCGTTTTTTCCAACTTGCCAAAATTGTAGTTCTCGTTAAAACACACACACACATTCATTTTTTATCGAATCATTTTTTTTTCAGTGGTTACAAATCACATTTCTTATCCAATCATTTTTTTGTGGGCTTACAAAACATATTTCTTTTTCAATCAATTTCTTTCCTGGGGCTTACAAATCACATTTCTTATCCAATCATTTTCTTTCCTGGGGCTTACAAATCACATTTCTTATCCAATCATTTTCTTTCCTGGGGCTTACAAATCACATTTCTTATCCAATCATTTTCTTTCCTGGGGCTTATAAATCACATTTCTTATCCAATCATTTTCTTTCCTGGGGCTTATAAATCACATTTCTTATCCAATCATCTTCTTTCCTGGGGCTTATAAATCACATTTCTTATCCCCAGGTTGTGCGCATGCTGGTGGTTGTTGTGGTGCTGTTCGCCACCCTGTGGATGCCCTGGCGCTTGGTGGTCGTGTACAACAGCTTCGCCCAGAACAAGTTCTTCGACCTGTGCTTCCTGCTCTTCGCCAGGACCATGCTGTACGTCAACTCGGCCATCAACCCGATCCTCTACGGCGTCATGTCCGTTAGGTTCAGGAGGGTGTTCCAAAGCTACCTGAGATGCTGTAAGTAAATGTTGTGCACGAGGATAATCTGAAGCAGCGTTTCCCCACAGTGGGGCCATAACACCTCCCTGTGGGGCGTTGGAAAGAACGAGGGGGGAAGGGGGAGGAAGAGGAGGGGGAGCGATTTCTTCTTCTTCTTCTTCGTTTTCTTCTTCTTCTTCTTCTTATCATTTTCTTCTTCTTCTTCTTTTTCTTCTTCTTATGTTTTTCTTCTTCTTCTTCTTCTCTTTCTTTTTCTTCTTCTCTTCTTCTTCTTCTTCTTCTTCTTCTTCTTCTTCTCCTCCTTCTTCTTCTTCTTCTTCTTCTTCTGTTTCTTCTTCTTCTTCTTCTGTTTCTTCTTCTTCTTCTTATCTTCTTCTTCTTCTTCTCCTTCTTCTTCTTCTTCTTCTGCGTTCAAGGTTGATGGTCACATCAGATCCTGGTCCCTGTCGACGTGGCAAAGCCCACAGTCCTCTCCAGATCCTGATAGACCCCCCCCCCTTCTGCCTCAAAGCTTTTGCCCCCTAGCTTGTATCCTCTGGCCTCAGGTCCGCTCGGTTTGGGCACTCTTGAAGGATATTTCCTGGAGTCTGGACTCCACTGCCACGTGTGAGACATTGTAAGTCGATGTAGGTGGCTCAGTGATCTGTGAAAGAAATGGGGGAGGGGGGAGGTGGTGTTGAGGGAAAACGAAGCAGCAGACGGGAGCAGTAATACTTTCCATCTTAGACAGGGCGGGGGGGTCAGTAATACTTTCCATCTTAGACAGGGTGGGGGAGGTCAGTAATATCTTCCATCTTAGACAGGGTGCGGGGGGGGGGGGGGGCTCAGTAATACCTTCCTTCTTAGACGGGGCGGGGGTCAGTGATACCTTCCTTCTTAGACAGGGTGGGGGGGGTCAGTGATACCTTCCTTCTTAGACAGGGCGGGGGTCAGTGATACCTTCCTTCTTAGACAGGGCGGGGGTCAGTGATACCTTCCTTCTTAGACAGGGCGGGGGTCAGTGATACCTTCCTTCTTAGACGGGGCTTGTATATCTACTCATATACATGCTTGTATTTCTGGTTTTATATATGCTCATATATCTGCTTGTATATCTACTCATATACATGCTTGTATTTCTGGTTTTATATATGCTCATATATCTGCTTGTATATCTACTCATATACATGCTTGTATTTCTGGTTTTATATATGCTCATATATCTTATTGTATATCTTCTGGTATATCTGCTTGCATATCTGCTGATATGTATTCTGGTATATCTGTTTGTATATCTGCTGGTACATCTGCTTGTATATCTGCTGCTATATCTGCTTATATATCTGCTTGTATGTCTGCTCATTTATCTGCTTGTATATCTGCTGGTACATCTTGTGGTGTATCTGTTTATATCTGCTTGTATATCTACTGATATATCTGCTGTTATATCTGTTATTTTTTGCTTTTTGGCTGTTTTCTTCCGTTGTATTTTTTGGCCAGTATCTCTACTCTCATGTCTCCTGACTCCACAAGACAAACTGAGAGGACCTCCAGTAGCATTGGGTGGACCCCTTTGAGGCAGGGGGCCCGGCACTGCACCTACCTGGTTAGTCTTCACAGGGCGAGCACCATGTTTGAAAACTGCAGATAGAGACATTTCATTAGCGATAATGCGTGTTACCCTGATTTTTGCGATGCGCCTTTTGGCTGGGTAACTCCGACTTCAGCACCTTTCCTTGCTAGGGCAGACTGTGGTCTTGCTCGGACTGCCATGAAGACAGTGTGGCTGGCCTGGCCAAAACTTTGTTTTCCAGCCTATGGTGGCTGTATGTAAGTCCCTTCTCCATGTCAGCTGGTTTTGAGACAGTTCCACAAAGACACTCTGACTTTGAGATGAGGAATCTGATGAGTGCTTCAACGATATCCATTACCCGCCACCCATAGTCTACTGGCTCTGTTTTGTTTACATCATTCTGATAGCCATTGTTGTAAAGACCCATAGGCTTGTCATGTCCTGGATTCATTGGTTTCACACCAGACTTCCCTCATCCCCGCCAGAGATCTCCATGTCCCCATCCGTCCACCAACCTGACATTACATTTTACAAAAATAACAATTACAATTAGTGTTGATTGCTACAAGTTTCTGGGCTACAAAGGTAGGTCAGAGTTTTTAAGCAAACAGATATATGTTCCCTGTCTCACAAACACTATGTTAAGATAAGTGTGTGCTTAACACAGTTGTTCCCAGGGAAATATCTGTTTGTATATCTGCTGCTATATCTGCTTATATATCTGCTTGTATATCTGTTGGTACATCTTGTGGTGTATCTGTTGGTATGTCTGCTTGTATATCTGTTGGTATATCTGCTTGTATATCTGTTGGTATATCTGCTTGTATATCTTCTCATATATCTGATTGTATATATGTTGGTATATCTGCTTGTATATCTACTGATATATCTGCTTGTATATCTGCTGTTATATCTGTTTGTATATCTGCTGCTATATCTGCTTGTATATCTGCTCATATATCTGATTGTATATATGTTGGTATATCTGCGTGTGTATCTGCTGATATAACTACTGGTACATCTGCTTGTATATCTGCTGATATAACTACTGGTACATCTGCTTGTACATCTGCTGATATAACTACTGGTACATCTGCTTGTATATCTACTGATATAACTACTGGTACATCTGCTTGTACATCTACTGATATAACTACTGGTACATCTGCTTGTATATCTGCTGATATAACTACTGGTACATCTGCTTGTATATCTGCTGATATAACTACTGGTACATCTGCTTGTACATCTGCTGATATAACTACTGGTACATCTGCTTGTACATCTGCTGATATAACTACTGGTACATCTGCTTGTATATCTACTGATATAACTACTGGTACATCTGCTTGTACATCTGCTGATATAACTACTGGTACATCTGCTTGTACATCTACTGATATAACTACTGGCACATCTGCTTGTACATCTGCCTGTATATCTTCTGTTATATCTGTTCGCTTAAAACCGGGGCATGCAAGAGATAATTTGAAAAGTGTCGTACAGCTTTTTTCTGGTCACTTACCCTACTCCATGTTTTTCTCTGAAGTATTCGGACCTTCCCCTACGTGATCTTCTAGGCCCTCCTCCACCTTCTTGTTCCCTCTCAGAAGAGATGGACCTTCCTCTCCCCTCTCATCCTCATTGGAGTCGCATGACACACCAACGCATAGAACATGTGATTGTCCTCCGATCTTCTTCTTCATCTTCGTACGCATTTAACTATAATGCCCGGTGCCCTGATTTTTTGCAGTACGCCTTTTGGCTGTTACCTCCGACTTCAGCAGCTTTCCTTGCTAGGGCAGACTGTGATCTTGCTCGGACTGCCGTGAAGACAGTGGTGTAGACTGGCCTGTTTGTTTTCCAGCCTCCGATGGCTGTACTTAAACCCCTTCTCCACATCAGGCCCAGCGGCTTTGAGACAGTTCCATAGAGACACTCCAACTTTGGGATGAGGAGTCCGATGATATCGTTGCTTCAACGATGTCCATTCCCCGCCACCTATAGTCTGCTGGCTCTGTTTTGCTTACCTCATTCTGGTAGCCATTGTTGTTGAGACCCATAGGCTTGTCACGTCCTGGATTCACTGGTCTCACACCAGACTTTCCTCATCCCTGGTAGCCATCTCTATGACCCTACCCGTCCACCATCCTGATAATATAATTAGTGTTGATTGCTATCGGTTTCTGGGCTAAAGAAGTAGGTCAGAGTTTTTAAAGCAATCGGATCTATGTTCCCTGTCTCGCAAAGACTATGTTAAGATAAGTGTGTTCTTAACACAGTTGTTCCCAGGGGAGTTGTCCTCCAATGAAGGAAGGAAGGAATTAGAACAAGAGATCATGAGTAGTTCAATCAAATGAATAAAGCATTTTCCTGCAGCAAATAGCGAGTGATGGCAAAAAAGGCGCTAAAATAAAGTGGTCGCGAAAAGGGCGCTAAAATAAAGTGATATCAAAAAGGGCATTAAAATAAAGTGGTAGCTAAAAGAGCGCTAAAATAAATTAGTGGCGAAGTGGCGATAAAATAAAGTGGTGGCGAAAGGGGCGCTACAATAGTTTTTTAGCGTGGTTACTTTAGACATCACAAATGTAATTATTTCTCGTTGTCGATCATCTGGTGTTTATCGATCAAAGACCATTGTGTTTTCAGGTCTGTTATGTAGTCAATGTCGACTTTTTGGGGGAACTTTCGACTCCAAGTCAACTTTCCTACAGAATTAAGTGCCACCTATAAATATTTCCCCAGGTCGAAAGCACTCTACACTGACAAGAAACAGTTCCAGCCAGACCGCCACAGAGGAAGTGGGATTCAAGAGAACCATCCTCAGTTACATAAGGAAGTCAGGACGTCGACAGAACTCGGGCCGTGCCAGCAGTTGTAGTGCCTACGTGGCCAAGCAGTTTCTTGAGGCCAAAAACCCTTTGGAAGTCACAAGGAGCAGCGTTCGTAGCAGAGATCACAGTGCGGGCTCCTGCTGTGCTGAAAAAACTGTTTGATGCCGACTCAAGTGTGTGGCTGGGCCTGTGGATGTGTGCACGTGAGAGATTTCTGCAAGTGATTGCTGTGTGGCTAACTTATGGGACAGTATGTAACAGAATAAGATTTTCGAGGATTATTTCCCCTGGGTTTTTTCGGATTAACATGGCTTACTCCCTTGCTTTTTATTTCCTCGGCATCCCAACTCGGCTAAGCTAATTTCCTTTGACCCCAGAATGTTGCAGAAGTTTCTAGTTGGAGAATGTTGCAGAAGTTTTTAGTTGGAGAATGTTGCAGAAGTTTCTAGTTGGAGAATGTTTCAGAAGTTTCTAGTTGGAGAATGTTGCAGAAGTTTCTAGTTGGAGAATGTTGCAGAAGTTTCTAGTTGGAGAATGTTGCAGAAGTTTTTAGTTGGAGAATGTTGCAGAAGTTTCTAGTTGGAGAATGTTGCAGAAGTTTCTAGTTGGAGAATGTTGCAGAAGTTTCTAGTTGGAGAATGTTGCAGAAGTTTCTAGTTTGAAAATGTTGCAGACGTTTATAGTTCTAGAATGTTGCAGACGTTTCTAGTAGGAGAATGTTGCAGATGTTTATAGTTTTAGAATGTTTCAGAGGTTTCTAGTCGGAGAATGTTACAGAAGTTTCTAGTTGGAGAATGTTACAGAAGTTTCCAGTTGGAGAATGTTGCAGAGGTTTCTAGTCGGAGAATGTTGTAGAAATTTATAGTTCTAGAATGTTGCAGAAGTTTCTAGTTGGAGAATGTTTGCAGAAGTTTCCAGTTGGAGAATGCTGCAGACGTTTCTAGTTTTCACATCTTGCACGAGCCTTGAGTATGAACTCAGAAACGCGAGAATTTTCAGCTGAAAGTTCGGTTGTATGTGAAAGTATTTAATTAATCTTGGTTTGCCTCCGAAAGGAAGTGTAATGTTTAGACAACCGTGTCTTAACGTAGACCAAAGGGAGACAGGACAGCTTTGATTGTTTGTTTTTCATTGTGGTCTGTTGCTAGTGTATCCATCTTCTTGTGTGTTCCAACAGCAATTTCAGATACTGCATGCCGTCATCATCAGGTGCACTCATACTGGTCCATCACCATCATGCTCACCATTAAACACTGAATTATTCATCCAATATGTGCTGTGACTCTTATATGTGGTACCACTGTTTGCTTTGTCTCTTATGTGTGGTACCAATGTGTGCTGTGACTCTTATGTGTGGTACCACTGTGTGCTTTGTCTCTTATGTGTGGTACCAATGTGTGCTGTGTCTCTTATGTGTGGTACCACTGCGTGCTGCGTCTCTCATGTGTGGTACCACTGCGTGCTGCATCTCTCATGTGTGGTACCACTGCGGGCTGTGTCTCTCATGTGTGGTACCACAGCGTGCTCTCATGATGCATGGCATCTTATTTACAACCAAGAGGCCTTCAAGATAGCTGTTAGTGAGACAAAGTTCCATGAATTAATCATGAAATAAAGACAGAAGTAACATAACTGTCTTTTTAGCACAGTATGAAAAATATAAAAAAAATACAGACACTGTCGGAATAGAGGAACAATCATCCACATCTGAGGGAATAACTAGACCCCTTTTAAATATATAAAGACTAAATGATTCTGTTTCTTATATTCAAGTTGGCGTGATTTTTCTAAAATGCTGCATTGTATTCATATTTTGTGCTGTTACTTCCCTTTGAGTGAGAGGTATTTATCAAATTTTATTTCATTGTTAATTCCCTTTGACCGTAAAGCTACTTTTTTTCATTAGCGAGAAGTACGAAGAGATAAAATAAGGAAAGAAAGGAGAAAACGGCAATATGATATAACTACTGGTACATCTGCTTGTATATCTACTGATATAACTACTGGTACATCTGCTTGTACATCTACTGATATAACTACTGGTACATCTGCTTGTATATCTGCTGATATAACTACTGGTACATCTGCTTGTATATCTGCTGATATAACTACTGGTACATCTGCTTGTACATCTGCTGATATAACTACTGGTACATCTGCTTGTACATCTGCTGATATAACTACTGGTACATCTGCTTGTATATCTACTGATATAACTACTGGTACATCTGCTTGTACATCTGCTGATATAACTACTGGTACATCTGCTTGTACATCTACTGATATAACTACTGGCACATCTGCTTGTACATCTGCCTGTATATCTTCTGTTATATCTGTTCGCTTAAAACCGGGGCATGCAAGAGATAATTTGAAAAGTGTCGTACAGCTTTTTTTCTGGTCACTTACCCTACTCCATGTTTTTCTCTGAAGTATTCGGATCTTCCCCCACGTGATCTTCTAGGCCCTCCTCCACCTTCTTGTTCCCTCTCAGAAGAGATGGACCTTCCTCTCCCCTCTCATCCTCATTGGAGTCGCATGACACACCAACGCATAGAACATGTGATTGTCCTCCGATCTTCTTCTTCATCTTCGTACGCATTTAACTATAATGCCCGGTGCCCTGATTTTTTGCAGTACGCCTTTTGGCTGTTACCTCCGACTTCAGCAGCTTTCCTTGCTAGGGCAGACTGTGATCTTGCTCGGACTGCCGTGAAGACAGTGGTGTAGACTGGCCTGTTTGTTTTCCAGCCTCCGATGGCTGTACTTAAACCCCTTCTCCACATCAGGCCCAGCGGCTTTGAGACAGTTCCATAGAGACACTCCAACTTTGGGATGAGGAGTCCGATGATATCGTTGCTTCAACGATGTCCATTCCCCGCCACCTATAGTCTGCTGGCTCTGTTTTGCTTACCTCATTCTGGTAGCCATTGTTGTTGAGACCCATAGGCTTGTCACGTCCTGGATTCACTGGTCTCACACCAGACTTTCCTCATCCCTGGTAGCCATCTCTATGACCCTACCCGTCCACCATCCTGATAATATAATTAGTGTTGATTGCTATCGGTTTCTGGGCTAAAGAAGTAGGTCAGAGTTTTTAAAGCAATCGGATCTATGTTCCCTGTCTCGCAAAGACTATGTTAAGATAAGTGTGTTCTTAACACAGTTGTTCCCAGGGGAGTTGTCCTCCAATGAAGGAAGGAAGGAATTAGAACAAGAGATCATGAGTAGTTCAATCAAATGAATAAAGCATTTTCCTGCAGCAAATAGCGAGTGATGGCAAAAAAGGCGCTAAAATAAAGTGGTCGCGAAAAGGGCGCTAAAATAAAGTGATATCAAAAAGGGCATTAAAATAAAGTGGTAGCTAAAAGAGCGCTAAAATAAATTAGTGGCGAAGTGGCGATAAAATAAAGTGGTGGCGAAAGGGGCGCTACAATAGTTTTTTAGCGTGGTTACTTTAGACATCACAAATGTAATTATTTCTCGTTGTCGATCATCTGGTGTTTATCGATCAAAGACCATTGTGTTTTCAGGTCTGTTATGTAGTCAATGTCGACTTTTTGGGGGAACTTTCGACTCCAAGTCAACTTTCCTACAGAATTAAGTGCCACCTATAAATATTTCCCCAGGTCGAAAGCACTCTACACTGACAAGAAACAGTTCCAGCCAGACCGCCACAGAGGAAGTGGGATTCAAGAGAACCATCCTCAGTTACATAAGGAAGTCAGGACGTCGACAGAACTCGGGCCGTGCCAGCAGTTGTAGTGCCTACGTGGCCAAGCAGTTTCTTGAGGCCAAAAACCCTTTGGAAGTCACAAGGAGCAGCGTTCGTAGCAGAGATCACAGTGCGGGCTCCTGCTGTGCTGAAAAAACTGTTTGATGCCGACTCAAGTGTGTGGCTGGGCCTGTGGATGTGTGCACGTGAGAGATTTCTGCAAGTGATTGCTGTGTGGCTAACTTATGGGACAGTATGTAACAGAATAAGATTTTCGAGGATTATTTCCCCTGGGTTTTTTCGGATTAACATGGCTTACTCCCTTGCTTTTTATTTCCTCGGCATCCCAACTCGGCTAAGCTAATTTCCTTTGACCCCAGAATGTTGCAGAAGTTTCTAGTTGGAGAATGTTGCAGAAGTTTTTAGTTGGAGAATGTTGCAGAAGTTTCTAGTTGGAGAATGTTTCAGAAGTTTCTAGTTGGAGAATGTTGCAGAAGTTTCTAGTTGGAGAATGTTGCAGAAGTTTCTAGTTGGAGAATGTTGCAGAAGTGTTTAGTTGGAGAATGTTGCAGAAGTTTCTAGTTGGAGAATGTTGCAGAAGTTTCTAGTTGGAGAATGTTGCAGAAGTTTCTAGTTGGAGAATGTTGCAGACGTTTCTAGTTTTAAAATGTTGCAGACGTTTATAGTTCTAGAATGTTGCAGACGTTTCTAATTGGAGAATGTTGCAGACGTTTCTAGTAGGAGAATGTTGCAGATGTTTATAGTTCTAGAATGTTTCAGAGGTTTCTAGTTGGAGAATGTTACAGAAGTTTCTAGTTGGAGAATGTTACAGAAGTTTCCAGTTGGAGAATGTTTGCAGAAGTTTCCAGTTGGAGAATGTTGTAGAAATTTATAGTTCTAGAATGTTACAGAAGTTTCTAGTTGGAGAATGTTACAGAAGTTTCTAGTTGGAGAATGTTTGCAGAAGTTTCCAGTTGGAGAATGCTGCAGATGTTTCTAGTTTTCACATCTTGCACGAGCCTTGAGTATGAACTCAGAAACGTGAGAATTTTCAGCTGAAAGTTCGGCTGTATGTGAAAGTATTTAATTAATCTTGGTTTGCCTCTGAAAGGAAGTGTAATGTTTAGACAACCGTGTCTTAACGTAGGCCAAAGGGAGACAGGACAGCTTTGATTGTTTGTTTTTCATTGTTGTCTGTTGCTAGTGTATTCATCTTCTTGTGTTTTCCAACAGCAATTTCAGATACTGCATGCCGTCATCATCAGGTGCACTCATACTGGTCCATCACCATCATGCTCATCATTAAACACTGAATTATTCATCCAAGATGTGCTATGACTCTTATATGTGGTACCACTGTGTGCTTTGTCTCTTATGTGTGGTACCAATGTGTGCTTTGTCTCTTATGTGTGGTACCACTGTGTGCTTTGTCTCTTATATGTGGTACCACTGTGTGCTTTGTCTCTTATGTGTGGTACCACTGCGTGCTGCATCTCTCATGTGTGGTACCACTGCGTGCTGCATCTCTCATGTGTGGTACCACAGCGTGCTGTGTCTCTCATGTGTGGTACCACAGCGTGCTCTCATGATGCATGGCATCTTATTTACAACCAAGAGGCCTTCAAGATAGCTGTTAGTGAGACAAAGTTCCATGAATTAATCATGAAATAAAGACAGAAGTAACATAACTGTCTTTTTAGCACAGTATGAAAAATATAAAAAAAAATACAGACACTGTCGGAATAGAGGAACAATCATCCACATCTGAGGGAATAACTAGACCCCTTTTAAATATATAAAGACTAAATGATTCTGTTTCTTATATTCAAGTTGGCGTGATTTTTCTAAAATGCTGCATTGTATTCATATTTTGTGCTGTTACTTCCCTTTGAGTGAGAGGTATTTATCAAATTTTATTTCATTGTTAATTCCCTTTGACCGTAAAGCTACTTTTTTTTCATTAGCGAGAAGTACGAAGAGATAAAATAAGGAAAGAAAGGAGAAAACGGCAATATGAGATAACAAATGGAACACACGGACATACGTAATAAGACCACACCGTGTTAATGTTGGTGTCAAGAACAAAGCATAAGAAAATACGACAAAACAGCAAAGAAATACACAATCATTTACCCAGCAGAGATTTTCGTTGTATGAAGGTACAGCAGAGAGTGTGCCTGGTTGGACTTAATGAGAACCACAAACGGAGATGCAGGAAGTATGCCCGAACCCAGAATGGCTAGACGTTGAAAAGTTATATTGACCCAGACTGGGCAATATCTGAGGCTTAGGAAAAAGAAAGAGAGGAAGACCAAGGCTAAGATGGCTACAAGACATCGTTGATGATCTGCAAATGGATGCATCAGCAGCAGGCCATCTTGCTCACAACCGAGAGCCCTACAGGAGAGCTGTTAGGGAGGCAAACTTCCGCAAGGGACATGCAAATAAATGAGAATAAGGAATGCTCCTATTTCGTTCTCGATCCTCATTGCTGCTGATTGCTGCCACTATATGTTTTTGATAAGTTTCAGATCTTTCCCATCTATGTTGATGTCTTCCAGCATTCTTATAATTTCGATGTGTCTCAGTTTATCGAATGCTTTACAATAGTCTATGAAGCATAAGTATATATCCATCTTTACTTCTATTGATCTCTCCATCAATGTTCTCATGATATATGTGACATTAATTGTGCCTTTTCCTTCGACGAAGCCACACTGTTCTTCAGAGATTTCTTATTTTATTTTGCCCTTGACTCTTCTCATAACAATACGAAGCAGGATTTTGCTAACATGGCTCATAAGACTAATGGTTCGATGGCCTTCACGTTAAAATGCACCTTGTTTCTTTGGTAAGGCAATGAAAACTGATCGCAAAAGGTCTGATGGGACATAGTTACTGTTATAGATGTCATTCAGCAATCTGGTAATTATTTCTAGGCCAAGCTCTCCTAATGATTCCAATTCTTCCTTGGTGATTTTATCTGGTCCTGGTGCTTTGTTGTTCTCCATGTGTTTGATGGCTTCTTCCACTTCTGGTTTTAATATGGGAGGGCCTTCATTATTATTTCATGTATCTGTTTCACTTCTGTTGTCCTCATAGAGTTCTCTGATGTATTCGCTCCATCTTGCCAATATTTCATCTCTGTATGCCCCTCCTTTGACTTCAGCAACCAGTCTTGTGGTATGTCCTTTTGTTAATAATAATAGTTACCAGTGCCTCGATAACACGTGTCTTGATAGATCGTGGACCAGCATACAGCCAGGAACTGTGAACTCCATATTATCTGCAGCTTTTCATATCCTACAAACCAAGAATATTATAGGCTACATAATTAAATTATCAGATAACAGCACAGTTCAACATCATTTGATATCCAATGTGTTGATAGACGTGCATTTAATTTCACTTGTCAAACAGAGTGGCAGAAAGTAAAATGAGTAGGAATAAATGATGAACAACAATGCAAAACTTCGGGGATTGTCTTTTTTTCAAGGGCCACATACAAAATCAACACAACAGATAAAAACATGTAAAAAAGGGTGAAACATTAAACACTTTGCTCTTTTGAATCCTTTTATCTAGAAAGATATGCACCTATGGGTGTGTCGGAAGTGAATGGATGATGACCCTTCTTAACTAACTTAAAAGAGAAGCGAATTAATTGTGCAGAAAAACCAGTTTGATCGATCGTGTGTATGAGTGCAACTGGCAAAAATTGTAAGGGATATGTTGATACAGAGGGGCCATTACGTAAGATGGGTTGTCCGTACACTCTGACAGAAAGGTTGCTTCATACAGTTCAGCCTCATCTACAGCGCTTCCTCAACACAGTCTGATATACAACACAGCCTGATATACAACACAGCCTGATATACAACGCGGCCTCGGATATAACACGTCCTGATATACAACGCGGTCTGATATACAACACAGCCTGATATACAACGCGGCCTCGGATATAACACGTCCTGATATATAACGCGGTCTGATATACAACACAGCCTGATATACAACGCGGCCTCGGATATAACACGTCCTGATATACAACACGGCCTGATATACAACGCGGTCTCAGGTACAACACAGCCTGATACACACCGCGGACTGGGGTACAACACGTCCTGATACACAACGCGGACTGGGGTACAACACGTCCTGATATACAACGCGACCTCGGGTACAACAGCCTGATATACAACGCGGTCTCGGGTACAACAGCCTGATATACAACGCGGTCTCGGGTACAACAGTCTGATATACAACGCGGTCTCGGGTACAACAGCCTGATATACAACGCGGTCTCGGGTACAACAGCCTGATATACAACGCGGTCTCGGGTACAACAGCCTGATATACAACGCGGCGGCTTCACTTGATCCCTACCTCGTGTACAACATTAAAAATGTATTTCCTAAAAGACAAAATAAACAAAACAAATAGCGAGGTGCTAATGTAATTCATACACAGCATTTGTGATAATTTAATAAGTCAATAAAATTATCATATTATCAAGTATTTTGCTCTAAATAAGCCCGGTTGTGTTGCGCTACAGGTAGCCAGGTATTAGTTGCAACTGTTAGGTCTGTGAGTAAAAGATTTGGTCTCGATTGTTACAAAGAGTCAAATGGTGGCAAAGCCATCGGAGATGAAAAAATTCCAAGTGTCCAGTTTGGGGAGGAGAAGCAAGGTCATTATTGTGTTAATTTGCTTTGCAGATATCCTCGCTGGCATGAGCTTTTCTATTCTGGTGCCTTTTTACCCGGAAGAGGTGAGTTTTCATAAATACCGCTGACATCAACTATACCAACAATTTTCTCGTGTGGTTGTACCGATATTTTATTATTATTATTATTAAACGGTTTGTTCGTTTTTTTTTTTATTTTGTTGCCGTAGCTTAGTCCTAACACTTGGAGAGGATGGACGAGAACAGGCATACAACAACAAGAACAAGAACAACAACAGCAACAACAACAAAAAAAGCGTACACAGAAGTGATTAACGGAGACAAACCAAGAAGCAGACAGAGACAACGATGGCAGGACAACCTGGAGGAAGACATACGAGCCCTGGGAGAGGACAGTTGGAAGGAGAAGACTAAGAGCAGAGAAGAAGGGAGACAAGTCTTGTCTGCAGCAGTGAGCCTCGTGGCTGGGAAAGCTCAATGAAAGAAAACAAAAACTTAATCTTGCCGTTTCACTGTAAACGCAAAAAAAAACCAAAACAAAACAATATCTTCATTCTGATCACTGAAATCATTGCCTTTAGTGTCATGGCCAACAGTAACATCATTATCTTCGACAAAATCGTCATATTATGTACCAACTTACCTTATAGTTGTGTTTATTCCTCTTCCTTATGCTGTCTTGGTCCGTGTTTGGGGGTGGAGTTACCCGAAGCCTGGCTGGTGATTTCGTTGTTGATGTGTTTTGTTTTCTTATTGGACCTTTTCTATTTATTAGTGGACCGAGATCAATTCTTTGTGGAACTGGACTATTTCTTAATGTACGACATTGTCTTCTGGAATATTTCAAAGTGGACCTTGCATATTACTTAGCTCCTATTGCTTAGTGGACCTGGACTATTGCTTAGTGGACCTGGACTATTGCTTAGTGGACCTGGACTATTCCTTAATGGACCTGGACTATTGCTTAGTGGACCTGGACTATTGCTTAGTGGACCTGGACTATTCCTTAGTGGACCTGGAATATTCCTTAATGGACCTGGACTATTCCTTAGTGGACCTGGACTATACCTTAGTGGACCTGGACTATTCCTTAGTGGACCTGGACTATACCTTAGTGGACCTGGACTGTTCCTTAGTGGACCTGGACTATACCTTAGTGGACCTGGCATTTCATATTCTGCTCATTTGTCAGAGCAAGTAAGAATGGTAATTGTTGTTGTTTTTTTTTATCTTAACTGAATTATTGTCAGTTTGAAAATTCACCAAGTTTGTCCTGTGTTTTTAGTGTAGCTTTTACTCGTTAACAGTTACCCATATTTTCTGAAGGAAAAAAAAAATCTTTCGCATTTAAGTCACATAGCTACCATACAGATATGAAACTTTTTTCCAAAGTTTGAAGTTCCTTGGCCTGGGTTTTGAAACACTGGGGGTCCATTGGGAACCACCGGCTTGGCCTTACTGGTGACCATGCCTTAGTGGCGACTATGCCTTAATGGTGATTATGCCTTAGTGGCGACTATGCCTTAATGGTGACTGTCTTAGTGGTGACTATGCCTTAATGGTGACTATGTCTTAGTGGCGACTATGCCTTAATGGTGACTATGTCTTAGTGGCGACTATGCTTTAATGGTGACTATGTCTTAGTGGTGACTATGCCTTAATGGTGACTATGCCTTAGTGGTCACTATGCCTTAATGGTGATTATGCCTTAGTGGTCACTATGCCTTAACGGTGATTATGCCTTAGTGGTGACTATGCCTTAATGGTGAATATGCCTTAATGGTGACTATGCCTTAATGGTGAATATGCCTTAGTGGTGACTATGCCTTAATGGTGAATATGCCTTAATGGTGAATATGCCTTAATGGTGACTGAGTTCTTTCATACTGGATGAATCATCATAACCTCGGGGGAGGGGGGGATTATTTAAAGCTGTCATAAATTACTGTTAAATGATTGTTTAGACATAAAAATGATTTTACAGCGAACACTAATTACTGTATATCTATACCAAATTACTTCTGTTATAAAACTAACACGCAGTTATGACAAATGACTTTACACATGAGACAGATAACTCTAAGGTAAGGTCTTTTTTTAAAAATCTGTTTCTGATCAATCGATCTTGAGATAGTATGAACCACGTGATGAGTAAGCCACCGTGACCTCTAACTTTTGATAGCAGATTCGTCGTGGTTTGCACGGCAGGGGTAGATTTGTTCCCTCCCTCCCCCCATAATCATAATTCAGGTGAAAATAAAGATATTTTTACAAAAAAATAACGCAACAAGTTCAGTGCATAATATTCATGTTTTTCTTTTTTTTTTCTCCAATTTAATTGCTTGTGTAGCACAACTCTCTCGATCTATTCGCAAATGTTTGATTGTAATGTGCACAAACCACAGCACGTGATTCATGAAGCAAATTGTCTGCATAATGGAAAATATGTTTCACAAAATGTCAGATGTGAAGCTCTTAAAACTGTCCACTAAAATAAATTGACACACATCCGAAAAGGAAACAGATTAAAGAGAGAAAAATAGTGCAAGGAGGTTAGGAAGATACAACATGGACAAAGCCAGACTCATAACATATCTCAGCTGAACCTAAGACTGACTCATAACATATCTCAGCTGAACCTAAGACTGACTTATAACATATCTCAGCTGAACCTGAGACTGACTCATAACATATCTCAGCTGAACCTAAGACTGACTCATAACATATCTCAGCTGAACCTGAGACTCACCCACAACATATCTCAACTAAACCTGAGACTCACCCACAACATATCTCAACTAAACCTGAGACTCACCCACAACATATCTCAACTAAACCTGAGACTCACCCACAACATATCTCAACTAAACCTGAGACTCACCCACAACATATCTCAACTAAACCTGAGACTCACCCACAACATATCTCAACTAAACCTGAGACTCACCCACAACATATCTCAACTAAACCTGAGACTCACCCACACCATATCTCAACTAAACCTGAGACTCACCCACAACATATCTCAGCTGGACCTGAATGGACTCAATTTAGCAATTTAGCCTACCAAAATCTAACTAAAGTGCACATCACATTGACCAGGGAATGTCGAAACTGGATCGCGGGAAAAACACAAGAAGAAATAAATGAATTAGTGAAAAAATGTTCAAGCTCTGACTTGTACAATCTCCCTGTAACTGCGAGCTGTTGTTTTTTGCAGCCGATGCTGTAGAGGTGTCGAGGCACAGCATCGTATCGGCGTGGGAGCGGGTTATGGCGGCTACTTTTTCAGTCTCGGAGTACAGCTAAAAAAGCAGGGGCTGTGCAATTCTACTTTAGCAGACTCCACCACCATGGGGACTATGGCGATAGCCAGGCTATGCCCGTTACTGACGGTACCAACAGAGAGGTGGGACAGGGTTTTGGTCAGCTATAGTTCGCTAACCCTCACGCTAGCTTCTTCTTCTCCTTCGTTCGCTTCTACCACCAAAACCGCACTGTGATCCTACTGAATTTACGCCTGTGGTCCTCGTTAGGTCCTGTGGTCTCCTGTGTGGTCCCCGAAATGACCACACGAGATCCACGAGAGGACCACAAGGGGTTCAGAGTATCGCAGGGCGTTAGCCTGTATTCTTGGTGGGTCTCTGAAGCGGGATTGCGTGACACCGTGGTTTTCGTTGCACCAGTTCAGTCTAGAGTTGGAGTTTCTCACCGGAAGACCTCGACGTGTTTAGGATATCAGTGCATCCCCGCTGGGTGAGAGGCGGTAGCCCACCCAGGCCAGAGTTGGACGTTCTCACCGGAAAACCTCAGCCTGATTAGGATATGCAAACATTCCCGCCGCCTGATGCTAGCATATCAGCCATGGGTCGCTGATTACCTCATCGGACAGCGTCTTCACACCCTTCAAGCCCTCAAGACATCATCATCTACACGGACTGACCAGTACGCAGAGGAACATATATATCTCCATTCACAGCCGAGCATTGACTGCTTATTGTCATATATTTGTATGTTAGATGGAGAAATGTAGGAACAGTCCAGGTCACGTACCCCTTCCTCTTAAGGGCCAGAGAGATCTGCAATGTACTAACTACTTTGACGTCGTCTCACATATGAAGTGTTTGTTCATTTCTTAAGCTAATCTCGCCTGGTCTATGCCCTTACTTCACCAAACACAGACCTCGTTGTTTTTTACTGTATGTAAAACTGAAGTATGTGTCTCGTATCTTCTCGCAGGCCGCCAGAAAAGGTGCCACAGAGATAGTTACAGCACTGGTCTTTGGCAGCTTTCAGCTTGTTGGTTTCATCTCATCACTATTTTACGGAAGCTGCGTAAGTAGAGAAGTGACCTCTGCGAACTAGAACTCCCAGTACATGTTCCCGTCTCATCCTGGTTATTTTACACAAACGACGACGACAATAGCAATAACAGTAGCACTAACCTCTGTTAAATCTTCTGTTCCGATCTCAAATCATGTGTGAGCCAGGCACTAGAACTGCAGATTCGAGTCGATCGACTCGGACAAGAGTGCAGCATGAGTCACTTCAGAGACTCGACTTGGAGATGAAGAATAGCTCTCAGTTAACTTCGAACTTTACATTTCTTTTTAGTTAGTCGACTCGACAGCTTTACCACAGCGCAGTATTAGTAAGATAACACATGCTCCACTGTGTATTGTCGGACAGGAGTAATTTGGGTCTACGGTCAATTTAGTTTGACCTTACGAACGGTTAGACGCGCTAATAATCTGCTTACTCTAGACAGAGTAAGGGCGCTGGGAGAAAGAATGACGTGCACAGTACAAAGTAAGAGCGGCCCCACTAGACGAAAGGATTTACATCGGTGACTTTGGGCACGATCCTAATATAACTATGAGACATACGTGAGTCTTGTAAAATTTTAGTACAGCTTTAGTTTAAAGAGATAACATTTTGTTTTGGGCTTGTGTAACTACGTTAAAAATAAAGAGGATGTGCCCGCATGCTTCTGTCTTTACAAATAGAAGGAGTTGATATATATATATATATATATATATATATATATATATATATATATATATATATATAAAAATTCAGAAACTAAGTGAATCTCATGAACGCTGATGGTATTATGTACATTAATGCCATTTTCCTAATAGATCATAACACTGTGTAAAAACTGAAATACATAAATCACTGCTCAGCACTTCAGGAAGTGGTGGATAAAGTGTCTGTTGTGTCAGTTTTATTCATTTTACTTTGCTGTCTTCATGTTCACAACTTCTAGTCTGTCGTGTGTGCTGTAAGAAATTACATGTTGGCGTTGTTGATATGGTACCCAGAATGGACAAGTAACTCTTTTAACATTTCTTACTCAGAGCCATGAGGGTCGAACTGAAGCTGCTTGCAAAGAACTTGACACTTAACTTGAGAATTGAAGATAGTGACTTGACACTTAGCTTGAGACTTAAAGATAGTCTTCTTCTTCTTCTTCGTTCGCTTCTACCACCAAGATCGACCCGTGATCCTACTGAATTTACTCCTGTGGTTCTCGCGATAGTCTCATTTAGGATGGAGGCTCAGAGCTTCGTGGGGCTTGGGCCTATATTCTCGGTAGGTCACAGAAGCGGGATTGTGTGACACCGTGGTTTTCGTTGCACCAGTTTAGTCTAGAGTTGGACTTTCTCATCGGAAAATTTCGACGTGGTTTGAATATGAATATATCCCCGCCGGGTGAGAGGTGGTTACCTATCTAGACAGCACTGGTCCAGTGTCTCCGACTTCAGCATTTTGTGGTCTAGGCCGCTACCCTTCCTGGTGGTGACCAGGACGGAGCTTTTGTCGAGGAGGATGAATCCTCGCCACTAGTGGGTTACGCCGGTTTAGGCATATTGCCCCAGTATGTGTGTATATAGGACGTGGCCAGCCCCTATAGCAGAGGTGCCGTGGTATGTGTAGCCCTCACCGCGAATCTACTGGCCATACCGATTATACTTCACTTAGTCCTTTCCATCATCTTTTCCACAGCGGCGCCGCACGGCAACCCTAATCGCATTTTTCTTAATTGGCCGGGAGGAATTTCACCCCAGGCGCGGCAGCCGAAGAATTTCGCTAGCAGAGTCTTAGTTTAACCCCATGGGTTAAGCCGGTTTAGGCATTTGAGCCAGTATAGATGTATATAGGACGTGGCGGCCTCTAGAGCAGAGGTGTCATGATATGAGTAGCCCTGACCGCGAGACTACTGGCTACTTCACTTAATCCTTTCCATCACCTTTTCCACGACAGCGCCGCGCGGCAACCCTAATCGCATTTTTCTTCATTGGCCGGGAGGAGTTTCACCACGAGCACAGCAGGTGAAGAATCTTGCCAGCAGCGAGCAAAAGCTTTCTTTCTTCTAAATGATCTACCAACCAAGACTTACGAGTCTCATCTGCCCGAAAACGTCTGATTTTTAGGCGCCAGATATTCGCCTTTCGCCCCTTCTCCTGTCAGTTTAAACAGTTCCGCCACGAGAAGGCCAGGAGCTTGACTTGGACTGTCAGAAGCTATGTGAGACGCACGCCTTTGAGACATTTAATTGAAGTGGAGAGCGTATCCTTCACCCCACCTCCAGCTATTACAGCCCTGAGAACCACTTGAAGATAGTGACTTGACACTTAACTTGAGACTTGAAGATAGTGACTTGACACTTAACTTGAGACTTGAAGATAGTGACTTGACACTTAACTTGAGACTTGAAGATAGTGACTTGTCACTTAACTTGAGACTTGAAGATAGTGACTTGACACTTAACTTGAGACTTGAAGATAGTGACTTGTCACTTAACTTGAGACTTGAAGATAGTGACTTGACACTTAACTTGAGACTTGAAGATAGTGACTTGTCACTTAACTTGAGACTTGAAGATAGTGACTTGACACTTAACTTGAGACTTGAAGATAGTGACTTGACACTTAACTTGAGACTTGAAGATAGTGACTTGACACTTAACTTGAGACTTGAAGATAGTGACTTGAGACTTGAAGATGGTTACTTGAGATTTGACTTGTGACTTGACCAGAGACTTGGCGTGAAAGACTTGACTTTAACTCTGTCAGCAGAAGTTTCTTTTCCTTTCTTTACGGAGCTATTTTTAGAAATGCACTATCTAGTCTTTTTTTTTTTTTTACAGAAAATAGATTTATCAATGAACTATGAGACTGTTTGCCTCTCTGTGATGAGAGACTTCAAACATTTCATTCACAACAACAGTAATGAAGTTTAGTGACAAAACATGTTATCATTTAATCCATCCCTCGCAGATGCTTCGAATAGGTCCCAAGTTCCTGTTTGTTTCTGGAATAGTTGTGGCGGGAACATGCAATATTCTGTTTGGGTGAGTGGCTTTCAATGTTTGTGGGGGAAAACACTTTCCTTTCTCCTTATTTTCTTCTTCGACACTTTCTTTGTCATCTTCATTTTCTTAATTTTTCACATGGATATCGTTATCGCCTGTGTCTTCTCTATCTTCTTATTCTGCTTCTTCTGCTAATACTTCAGCTTTTGTTATCTTGCCTAATCTTGCCTAATCTCAATGTTTATGCGACATTCCCCATAGTCTCTGCCTCAGGTCTAGCAATGTACACGGGGTTTGGTTCTTGCGTAGATGAGTTATCTGCACCATCAAACACATTCATTTCTATACTGAAGGTCGTGCTGTGAGAGACAATGGGACTTAGGCCTCACAGTCAACTTCAGCTGCTACAGATGACTCTGGAAACTGAGCTCTGTAGCTGGAAATGAAATTTTGACTTAGGAGTTGTTCCACTATGGACGATCACGTCCGCGATGGAACCAGTTGCTCGAAATTCTTAAAAGTCAAGAACCAAAACCTTCCAGTACATGGGTTCTTCAAAGGAGATCCACGCCTTAATGAAAACCAAATAACAGATTAATGAACTTAAACAATAATAACATATGTTTATTTAACTGTTTCACTGCTGAATTAATTTCCATAATAGGTCAGAATACATTTGATTAAAAGATTTGGTAGAAAGAGACTGGAAGGAAGTTACTCTGTAATGTACAAACATGGGCTTTGTTAGACATGCTGCTTTTCATTTTATTTAGACTTCGCTTAAATATCTCCCGTAATTTTGTTCATATAGATTTAAAAGATCTACCAGCACTGCCAGGGTTGATTTGGAGTGAACGAGTTACAACCCCAGACTTCCTATACATTATTCTCTAAACGAAGCTTATTTCTGTCATTCAGTAACTAATATGGGCAGTAATTTGATGTTTCTAGTCTTGGACTTGTACGAACTCCCTGTAACTGCGAGCTGTTGTTCTTTGCAGCCGATGCTGTAGAGATGTTGAGGCACAGCATAGTATCGGCGTGGGAGCGGGTTATGGCGACTACATTTTCAGTCCCGGAGTACAGCTAAAAAGCAGTGGGGTGTGCAAAGCATCTTTAGCAAACTCCACCAGCATGGGGACTATGGCGATCTCTGCCTCGTTGGCCAGGGTATGACTGTTACTGGGGGTACCACGGAGTGGTGGGACAGGGTCTTGGTCAGTATGGGTCGCTAATCCTGACGCTGGCATATCAGCTATGGGTCGCTGATTACCTTATCGGGCGTCTTCAATGTTTCTAGTGTAGAATATGTTTTCAGTTTTAGCAAATCTGATCGAAAACTGGCAGAAGAAATTATATTGCGTGGAGTGGCGTCTTTCTTTCAAGAAGTCCACAAGATGTTCCACGCAGAGTAGTTAACAGAAGTACGAGGACATAATGTTGTTTTGTGAAACCTTAAAAATGTATGTCAACATAATTTGCCTCCTTGGTATATTTTACTTAGCGGAAGTCCGTATGTTTCAGCAGAACCTCTGAAGCGGTCCACGTAAATGTAAACTATTAGAAGGATTATTATTTATCACTTGTTACTTTGGTGGTTATTTTACTAACTTTTCTCTCCATCTTGCTTCTTTATCTCTTTTCTTTATCATCGTCATGGAGATTTCTCTGGTGCTCATGGTTTAAATCACTAGCCTAATGTAATGAGTAAGTGCCCAGTGAAGTACAGCTGTGTCTGGAACACGCAATTACTGAGCCTCTCCATACGATCCACTACCCAGGCTCTTTTCCCTCTCAGTTGGTGTCTATATAAGCTTCCCTAAATGACTTTGTCGGCTGGAAAATAAGTTATCATCTCATCCATTCCTTAGCTTCACCAACAATAAATAACTACTCAAAAGGCATAAATTGAACAAGGCAAAATAAAGGAGTAGTTTACTGACAACACCAGACGCCACATACATTTACATCAGATTGCATGTACACACACACACACACGTGTCTTTCCACAGAGTTAACATTTCGCACGGAAAATATGAGCATGTCATGAACATCGGCATGAACCAGCCAAAGGCGTGATTCCAAGTGGTGCTACTGCTTATTTAAACACCTCTTACAATCTCTAGTCTTCTCTTTAACAACATATAAATGCATATTCACTACTAATCAAGAGTTAGCCACACTCCCTTATATATATATATATATACGAACGTCTTGCCAACTCAGACATATAATACATATACGCAGTACTCTGCCTGCGCCAGTATAAACACATATACTGCATATATGAAATAATAAGTGGCACATTAATAACCAATTATGACTCATGATGATGAAAGATGAAACATAGCATAGCATTGTAAATCATTTGAGAAATCGGCACTGGTCAGAATAAACACGTGCGTACTCATAAACACACAGTAAAAGCATTTCAGTGTCTATGATTAAAAGGTGAAACATGTGAATATATGAATGTATTGTAATGACGAGTATAACAATGATGAAAATTATACATTTCAAATATTTACCTTGATGAACAACTCATTAAACACTTAACATTGAACACTTCTCACTTACACACTCTACATCCGACATCCGAAAATTTACATATGTCGACTTACACAACAAGAGGCGGCCCGAAGAATCACCTGGGTTCATAACTAAACAATCCATTTATCCAACATCACCATATATATGAAAACTGCAGTGAACACATCCAGATATGCCACGACAACGGCTTCCCCAGAAAAACGTGTGCTGCTCTGCCAAAGACCCCGGACAAACTGAATTAACTAACACATTACACTTTACCTGACCATCACGTGACCAAGTAGCCCAGAAAATCACGAGGTAGGTTAATCCTTAACACTCCGAATGGCCGATTTCGAAGCACCAAACTCAGACAACCTCGCGCAAAATTTGAGATCCCCTTTTGTTTTAGAGTCACCAAAGGTTTTCAAAACTTGGTCACTCCTTCTTATGGTGTCCTAGGTATGATTCGTGCTGTCCGTCCTGGCTTTACATGCTCGCCAATAAGCTGCCCTTGCTGTCTATCTTCATCCTTCCTTCTAGTGTTCATCGTATGACTGTTCTGGCAAAAATTGTTGTATTTTCTTTTTCGGAGGGTGAAAGTACGAGACAAAAGAACAGAAAAGAAATACATGTATTCGAGAGTTTAAACCAGTGGTTCCCAGCCTCAAGTCACTGGTGTTTTAGGCAGGGTTGCTAGAATATTTTATGATAAATGTTATAATATTATTAAAAACATTTATCATAGTTTTTAATGTTTAGTATCAAATTTACCTCATGTTGCTGGCTCTGAAGTAGAATTAGGTCATTTCTGTTGAATGTGAATATTTTTAAAATATCTTTTTAATGGGTCCTGGATCATTGCTGGGTTCCGAGATGCCTACCATCTAGGATCGTGAATCATGTACTGTTGTTGGTATAGGGCGAGGAGACGCCTACCGTTACCAGTCTAGAATCGTGGGTCATGTAGCATTCCTGGTATAGGGTTGCCAGACGCCTACCATTAATAATCCAGAGTCGCGGGTCATGTAGCATTCCTTATATAGGGTTGCCAGACGCCTACCATTAATAATCCAGAGTCGCGGGTCATGTAGCATTCCTTATATAGGGTTGCCAGACGCCTACCATTAATAATCCAGAGTCGCGGGTCATGTAGCACTCCTTGTATAGGGTTTCGAAACGCCTACCATGACTGATATTTGGTCACGGGCCATGTACCAGTGCTGGCATACAATCGCGAAAAACCTACCATTACTGCTCTATGGTCGTGGGTCATGTAACAACTGCTGGTCTAGGGTCTCGCTCCAAAAAAAAAAAAAAGGTTGAGAACCACTGGTTTACACAAAGCTTTTGTGTTTCCTGGATGGCTAGCTTTTCTTCTTTAGCCTCTCATATGTCAACCTTGATTTTGTCTTTTCCAGCAATGATCAAGAAAATGTCTTCTTGCAGTCTGTAACTATTTTTGTAAAAATTATTTATGTGTGTATGGAGAAAAATACAATAAAATTATTCATATAACGAGTGAATGAACGAACAAACGAGTGATCTTTCTTTTCGAATGGTGAAGAAATGGAGACGCAGGCCGGTCTGATAATCTGCCCGTTGTCACTCATCTTTTACTCTTACCACACATTAGAAAGGGACTAGTGCGGTAAGAATGCGAATGTCTTAGAAAACGATGCATTGTTTACATCTAACATTTTGCTTTCGGTTTTCGCGATGAGTTATATCACTTTTGTGCTTTCAGAACCCTCAGTAAATGCCCGTCTGGGAGTCCGTTCATCGCAATGTGTTTTGCCTGTCGATCAGTGGAAGCTCTGGGCACATCTGCCTTCATGATGGCCGGATTTGCCATTCTTTCCAGCGAGTTCCCACAACATATTTCAACCATGTTTGTAAGTATCCCACATGTTTGTTTGTCCTTGTATGTACACATGGTCTTGATCATCAAAATAGTCCAAATAACTGAGAACATCTTGTAAAGCCACTTTTGTATACACACAATTGTATACTGTATACATGATCGCGACATTTCAGCAGAAACCATGGTTAAAAGGTTAGAAACCATGGTTAGAAGGTTAGAAACCATGGTTAAAAGGTTAGAAACCATGGTTTTCAAGGAAAAGACAATAAATACGAACTGAATCTTGTAATAAGAAGGTGTCCTTAAATGAAAATGACTGAGTATGCCTTTGAAATTATCGATCAGATCAGTTAGTAGGGGGTGTCTTCTAAGAGAAAGACTAAAAACAGAAAATCATAAGCTCATAATCAAAAGCCAAAAATAAAAGGAAACAAAGCCAAAAAACGTCATCATCATTAAAGTCTATATATGTTTCTATATCAGTCTATGTATGCATTCTATATCAGTCTATATATGCATTCTATATCAGTCTATGTATGCATTCTATATCAGTCTATGTATGCATTCTATATCAGTCTATGTATGCATTCTATATCAGTCTATGTATGCATTCTATATAAGTCTATATATGCATTCTATATCAGTCTATATATCAGTCTATATATGTACTCTATATCAGTCTGTATATCAGTCTATATATCACTCTATATATGCATTCTATATCAGTCTATATATCAGTCTATTATGCATTTTCTAGAAAGTTTATTTTTTCATAATCTAAAATGTCGATTTATTCGTGAACATGTCCTTTCAAAGGCACTTCACGCACAGAGACTTTTCTGTGTATGTATGTGTGTTTCTATATGTATTGTATACAGATAGACAGACAGACAGACAGACAGATAGATAGATAGATAGATAGATAGATAGATAGATAGATAGATGGATGGATGGATGGATGGATGGATGGATGGATGGATGGATGGATGGATGGATGTATGGATGGATAGATGGATGGATGGATGGATGGATGGATATGTGTACATTCCTGTATATATGTATGTATGTATTATGTATGGAGGTACACATGTATTATATATGCCTGCTTATATGTATCCGAAATTATATACTGTATATTTATATATTACTATATGCGGGAATGATTATATTTGTTTTTATATACAAGAAATTTTTATTGCACAATTTTTATACCGACTTCTATCTTTTATGTAAGCGTACTGGTGTACTTTTTGTGTTCACATAATCATGCACCGTTCTTTTGTGCGTGCGTGTTAGTGTACCTTTTTTGCGTGAAATTGTTGTGTATAATTTTTTGTATAGACGTTTTAATCTCTTGTTTGTGTGTGTGTGTGTCTGTGCTGGTGTACTGTGTTTTTTTGTGTGTACGCGAATTGATGTACTATTTGCATACATATGTGTGTGCACTGTTTTTCGTGCGCAAGTTTTGATGTGCTGTTCTTTGTGTGCTTGTGTCCGTGTAACATTTTAGTAAATGCATCAGGACACGAATCTTTCATCGTTTTTGCCCAGTAAAGATAGCAACGACGGCTGACTCTTACAGCGTTTCTCATATCTTCACGTATTGAAATAATCATGCCGTTGTTCTAATGTATGACTTCAGAATAAGCTCCACCACCGATGAGAGTCAGGCGCATCCTTGCCCTGTTCTGTCAAGCTGTTGTGACATATCTGTCACGTCTAAAAGTGCTTTATTTAGGATTTTTGTTCGAGGTCTAGTCTTACAGCACTGTGCCTTCTCAGTTAATCCCCTGCCAGTGAGAACTGCGGGCACAAGAAGTATTAAGATCAAAGCTGGTTCTGATCGGAAAGCCTAGACTCAGGGCTCACCACTGTACTACTCGTTAGTTGTTGTTATAGTATCCATATCACGCTTTCCCAGTCATGACAATGCCCCGTTTGATTATCACAGGCTCAGTATTACACCTTCTTTCATTTGTCTGTTGTTATTTTGTGATTGACTCAATAGTGTTTATTTGTCTGCTAGAGAGTATTATAGAATCAATAGTTATGCCTTTTTTAAAAATTTGTCTGATCTAGAGTATTACAGAATCAATGTTTATACCTTTTTTATTTGTCTGTTGTTTTTTGATAGAATCAATAGTGTTTATTTCTCTGGTATAGAGCATTACAGAATCAATAGTTATACCCTTTTTATTTGTCTGATCTAGAGTATTACAGAATCAATATTTATACGTTTTTTATTTGTCTGTTATAGGGCATGACAGAATCTATAGTTATACAGTTTTTTAAAAAATTTGTCTGTTGTAGGGTATGACAGAATCTGCCATGGCGATAGGTCTAACGGTAGGACCGACTCTGGGTGGTGTCTTATATGATGTATGGAATGGTGACCGCCATCATCATCATCATCATCATCATCATCATCATCATCATCCTTAATAAAAAAAACTGAGTGCATGATCATTATAACAAGAATGAAGTTGATAAACCAACATTACGGCTCTGTGCTGGAACTTCGCAAATAAAAAAAAGTCAGTACAAACTATGGATTAGCACTAAGTACAGATTAGCACTAAGTACAGATTAGCACTAACTACAGATTAGCACAAACTACAGATCAGCGCAAATATCTCAGAATTCTATATTCAATAAAATAAAATAAAATAAGACTCCTGTTCAACAAAGCAAAACTGCGCATGTATTTACAGCGTGGTACAGGAAGTGTAACTGCCTGTGGTGGATTTAAAACATTTCTCTTAGGGAAACTTCACCGCTGAATTTGCATAATCTGTCTTAGGACTGAAACGTCGCGTTGAGCAACAATGCTACAAACGACTACTGAGTATAAATTAGTGTTGTCAATCCTGTCAACTCTAGTAAATTCATGTACAGTAGAACATCGATTATCCGGACTAAACTGATACCAAGGTGGTTCCGTTAATTAAATAGTTCTGATAAACACGCATCAATATTCGAAGATTTAATATCTTTTGAATTCAAAGCTGAATGACTCTCTGTAAAAAAATAGCACTGAGATGGACACTTCAGGGGAACAGAAATAAGGGTAGACCAAAGGAGACACGGAGAAGAACAAGAGAGAGAGAATGTTGAACAATAGAGGGCTGATGTGGGCAAGAGCGGAAAATATGGCGAAAGACACGCGTTTTGTGGAAGACTGTTGCGGAAGCCTCATGTGCCTTGGGCATGGGCATCTCTAGGTTCAGAGAGAGAGAGAGAGAGAGAGAGAGAGAGAGAGAGAGATTGAGAGAGAGAGGACAGAAAGTTATAAATTATTTTTGAGACTCAAAGCTACATAATTTTTTTTGGTGCAACTGTGTTGTTCTAATAACTGACGGTTCAGATAATGGACGTTCTAATATATATATATATATATATATATATATATATATATATATATATAAAGAAAAACAAAAAGCAAGAAGCACCAAAGCTTCAATCATTCTCATTTCTCGGGTAGGCTGTACTTTTTTTCAAAAATAGATTTCCCGTAGAGAGTTCGCCATTTCCATGGAATCTGCAGTACGTTTTGCTCAACGATTCTGAACTCATCTGCTAGCAGCGTTTTTAGTTTATTATAGAAACGATTGTGTAGACGTTTAAAGCAATATCGATTTTCTTATTACTGTTGTTTCTTCTTCTTCTTCTTCTTCCTCTTCTTCTTCATTCGAAGAAGTTTGGTCAGGCTAAATCTGCAGTCCTGTCGCCCTGACCACGTCTTGCGACTTCTCCAGGCTTACGTGGGAGACCCACGGCTTTGCTTTCAGTTCCTCTCCTTGGGGCCAGACCTGTGCTCGGAGGTTTGGGTGGGTTTGCGGTTTGTGTTCTGATGTCTGGATACCAAAGCCACAGGGACACTCGTTTGTGTGTTCTGATGTCTGGATACCAAAGCCACAGGGACACTCGTTTGTGTGTTCTGATGTCTGGATACCAAAGCCACAGGGACACTCGTTTGTGTGTTCTGATGTCTGGATACCAAAGCCACAGGGACACTCGTTTGTGTGTTCTGATGTCTGGATACCAAAGCCACAGGGACACTCGTTTGTGTGTTCTGATGTCTGGATACCAAAGCCACAGGGACACTCGTTTGTGTGTTCTGATGTCTGGATACCAAAGCCACAGAGACACTCGTTTGTGTGTTCTGATGTCTGGATACCAAAGCCACAGGGACACTCGTTTGTGTGTTCTGATGTCTGGATACCAAAGCCACAGGGACACTCGTTTGTGTGTTCTGATGTCTGGATACCAAAGCCACAGGGACACTCGTTCTGTGTGTTCTGATGTCTGGATACCAAAGCCACAGGGACACTCGTTCTGTGTGTTCTGATGTCTGGATACCAAAGCCACAGGGACACTCGTTCTGTGTGTTCTGATGTCTGGATACCAAAGCCACAGAGACACTCGTTCTGTGTGTTCTGATGTCTGGATACCAAAGCCACAGGGACACTCGTTCTGTGTGTTCTGATGTCTGGATACCAAAGCCACAGGGACATTCGTTCTGTGTGTTCTGATGTCTGGATACCAAAGCCACAGGGACATTCGTTCTGTGTGTTCTGATGTCTGGATACCAAAGCCACAGGGACACTCGTTTGTGTGTTCTGATGTCTGGATACCAAAGCCACAGAGACACTCGTTTGTGTGTTCTGATGTCTGGATACCAAAACCACAGAGACACTCGTTTGTGTGTTCTGATGTCTGGATACCAAAGCCACAGGGACACTCGTTTGTGTGTTCTGATGTCTGGATACCAAAGCCACAGGGACACTCGTTTGTGTGTTCTGATGTCTGGATACCAAAGCCACAGGGACACTCGTTTGTGTGTTCTGATGTCTGGATACCAAAGCCACAGGGACACTCGTTTGTGTGTTCTGATGTCTGGATACCAAAGCCACAGGGACACTCGTTTGTGTGTGATATTTTGAGGCGATAGATATGGCTAAGAAGTTTGCAGTGTCCTATTCTTAGTCTATAGACTGTGGATTGCTGGTATCTCTGTAGCTGATGAGTATGACTTTGTTTTGATTCTATTGTTATGTTTGTATTCCAACTGGTGTTTAGTTTGTTGTACATAATGGCAGTCTTTACTGATTTATAAAGAAAAAGTGCAGCCCTTAATAAAGGGACACACAATGAAGTAGCGCATTCGGTAAACAGAAGAAACGCTAGATAAGAAAATTCTAAACAACTGACAATACAAAAAGAAAGAAAGAAAGAAAGAAAGAAAGAAAGAAATCAGGGAGTAAAAAATATGAGTCATATCACGACTTATATCTCTCTTTCTCTCTCTCACTCTCTCTCTCTCAATCTCTCTCTCAATCTCTCTCAATCTCTCTCTCTCTCTCTCTCTCTCTGAACCTAGAGGTGCCCATGCCAAAGGCACATGAAGCTTCCGTAACAGTCTTCCACAAAACGCGTGTCTTTCGCCATCTTTTTCTGCTCTTGCCCAGATCAGCCGCATATTGCTCAACATTCCCTCTGTTGTTCTTCTCAGTATCTTCTTTGGTCTACCCTTATTTCTGTTCCCCTGAAGTGTCCATCTCAGTGCTATATTTGACAGTGAGTCACCAGATTTTCTTAACTTTTTATATGCCATGGACCCCCCCCCCCCCTTTTTTTTTTCTAGCCTGAGAACCGCTGTAGACCCCTCGATAAAAATATAGCAGAAAATAAAACCCACATGATACTAAAGATTTTTTTAAAAACTGAGTCAATCCATTTTCAGGTCCGTGAAGAACCCAAACATTTTCCGTGGAACTCCTGAGGGTCAGTGAAGCCCAGGTTAAGAACCACTGAGTTATAACGTTAGCTTTACTAAGGGGAAAAACTGAAAGGAAGAGGGGGGAAAAGAAAGGACGCTATAGACAGCACCAGAAAAACGGCGTCGACAGATTGTTAGGTGCGCTGTGAAAGTGCTATAATGTACAGCGAACCTTTCTTAGGGAGATGGTGCAAAGTGCTTTTAATCTCTACAGACGAACTGTACTGTGATGTTTGTACATGGGTCATACTCTTCATTTATATCACTGTGCTCTGCTTTATGGTAGTAACAACATTTATTCGCATTTTAACGTAATTTTATTCCTGAAGCTAACATTTTCAAAATTAATGGATCCTAAAATTAACACGACGCCACGGTGGTGTAGTGGTTAGTGCACTCGCCTGTCGATCAGAAGATCCATGGTTCGATTCCGCACTCGGGAGAATCTTTTCAGACTGACCGGCACTGGGGTCAACCCAGCCTCAAGAAGTAGGTACCTGGGGTTTATCAAAGAAAGCAAAGTCAGCGAGGCCAGGTGCTAGCATCCCTACCTCAGATGCTGTAGTGGCCTAGAAATGTGAAGGCACTAACACTTCATACCCTTACTATGGCATGCTAATGCTTCAGGACAAAAAATAGCAGAAGCTGCAGTATATACGCTTGCGTATAGATAGATAGATAGATAGATATAGATAGATAGATAGATAGATAGATAGATAGATAGATAGATAGATAGATAAATAGATAGATAGATAGATAGATAGATAGATAGATAGATAGATAGATAGATAGATAGATAGATAGATAGATAGATAGATACTGATTAACTGAACTTTACTTGCAAAGGGTGAAAAACTTCCATTTGTCATACAACTTTCTCTCTGTTCCAGATGTTCCTACATCAGATAGTACAAACATAATAAAACTGAAATAGCAAAACTGAAATAACAAAAGATGAAGTTAATAAACCTGTTACCCACAAGCTCAATACAGCAAACAACTTCAGGCAGGCAGCAGTTACTCTCACAGTTTGTACATGAAGGAAGATCAGCCAGCTACTATGAGGGGTGATTGATAAGTTCTCGGCATAAGGTACAAATACATGAAACGCACAGTTGATATTTGGTGCATTTGTAGATCAGGTTAATGTAAAATTAAACACCAGGTTTCAAGAAATTAACTGCAACTAATTGTTTTTCAAAGGCTATTGAAGTGGTAAGGGGTGGCAGAAATTGATAAAATAGATAAAATTTCTCATCGAGCAGTCATTCGCTATCTTAGCATCAAGGGCTTATCATCGAAGGAGATCCACGAGGATATGGTAGAGACTCTAGGGGAGAGTGCCCCTTCTTACAGCACAATGAAGAAATGGGCAGCTCAATTCAAACATGGAAGGGAGAGTCTGGAAGATGACCCCCGTCCAGGAAGACCAAGAACGGTAACCACCGATGAAACCACCGGCAGAATCCGTAACATGATAGTGGAGAATAGACGACTAACTGAGCGGTACATTGCTACTGAGTTGGGCATCTTCCAGGAATATGTTCATGCCATTATTCACAATGATCTTCAAATGACAAAGGTCTCTGCTCGATAGGTCCCGAAACATCTTGGAGCTGATTACAAACGACAGCGTCTCAACATGTCAAGAGACAATCTTGGCCATTTTTCTGCAGATCCTGAAAAGTTTCTTCAGCAGTTTGTGACTATGGATGAGACTTGGGTTCATCATTTTCAACCACAAACCAAAGAACAGTTAAACCAGTGGAAACATCATGGATCCCCACCTCCAAAGAAAACAAGGGTAATTCTGTCTGCAGGCAAAGTGATAGTTTCCATCTTTTGAGATTAAGAAGATGTGCTATTGGTAGGCTATCTTTAAAAGGGCAGAACTGTCACCGGGGCCTATTACGCTAATCTTGTGAAGCAGCTGCGGGTCAAACTGAAGGAAAAGCGTAGAGAGAAATTGACGAGATGAGTCATTTTTAATCAAGACAATGCTCCAGTTCACAAGTCGGTGGTGGCAATGGCTGTCATTCATGAATGCGACTTCCATGTTATAGAACATCCTCCTTATTCCCCAGATTTTACCCCTTCCTACTATTGCCTGTTTACCAAACTCAAAAAAGAGCTCAGTGGTCGCAAATTTGCTTCAGATGATGATGTCATTCATGCTGTAGACCACTTTCTACTGGCACAAGATGCTGACTTTTACAAAGAAGGGACCTGTATGCTCCAGGATCGTTGGACTAAGCGCATAAACTTACAAGGGGACTATGTTGAGAAATAACCCCAAAAAGTTGTCCACAACTAATCCGTTGTACATTATGCCGAAAACTTATCAATCATCCCTCGAGAACTTATCAATCACCCCTCGTATCCTGTGATGGTCGTTTCATTTACATTGAGCTTTAATAAAATATGAAACAATAAAATAAGTATTCTCTTATCCGTTTGTTAATCAACAACAACAACAACAGCAGCAACAACAACAAAGCAATACATGGAATTGACTTAACATCACATTCTCTCGATCACACTTTTTAAAAAAAATGGATGGATGGGTGGGTGGGTGGGTATGCTGGGTCCATTTAACATTAAACCCTCTTCGCCGGTGCTAACTGATATCGTGCATCTGTGCCGAAGCCATCTTGAGTATTTTGTCAGTATCCTGAAAGCGCTCAGAGAAGCTGGTCGAGCCACTGACTCGAGCAACAGTTCTGAATCTGCAACCATGAACAGGTTGCTGGAACACAACGTCAGACGTGGAGTGGCCAGATGAGAGCGCTGTAGTGGGAAGCAAAGAAGACTGGTTAGCCAACACAGAGCTGGCATCGTCGCCGCCAAAGACTGGTAGGAATATTGAAGATGGGATCGGAGCTCTTATGGACTAATCGACCAGTGTGCAATGAGGCATCCATCGACTAACTAACTGACTAACACTATACCCTGCATTACTCGACTCTAAATTGCCCCACCCACCCACACACACACCCGCATTCACTATCAGTTTGGTGCTAGATAGATGTAACAAGATCTATAAAAATTTATTTTACAAACTCTTATATATGTACTTAGCTAACAACACCGAGAGAAAGAGAGAGAGAGAGAGAGAGAAGATGGGGGAGAGAGAAAGGAAGAGAGAGAGAAAAAGAAGATAGAAGAGAGAAAGAGAAGAGGAGAAGAAAATGAGAGAGAGAGAGAGAAGATAGAAAGAGGGGAGAGAGAGTGGAGAGAGGGAGAAGAGAAAGAAGAGTGAAAGAAAAAGAGGAGGGAGGGGGAGGGAGATGAGAGAGAAAGCGGAATGAGAGAAAAAGAGAAAGAGAGTAGATAAAGAGGAGAGAGAGAGAGAGAAAAGAGAGAAAGGGAAATGAGAGAGAAAGAAAGAGAAATTTAAAATAAGAGAGAGAAAGAAAGAAAGAGAAGAGAAATATGAGAGAGAGAGAGAGAAAGAGAGAGAGAGAGAAAGAGAGAGAGAGAGAGAGAGAGATCTACGGTTAAAGTTTCTCTATATCTTTATCACAGGTTGGAGGGTTTGGGTTGCCGTTCTTTGTGATTGGAGGAATAATCTTCGTTTGTGGACTTATCATTTACTTCATATTGCCATCTCCACAGGGTAAATCTTTATATTCTTGAACCTCCACATGGTAGAGCTTCATATCCTTGAATCTCCATGTAGTAAATCTTTATATCTTTGAACCACCAGATGGTAAATCTTTAAATCCTTGAATCTCCACATGGTAAATCTTTATTTCATTGAACCTCCACGTGGTCAATCTTTATATCCTTGAACTTCTACATTGTGAATCTTTATATCCTTGAACCTCCACGTGGTCAGTCTTTATATCATTGAACCTCCACATGGTGAATCGTTATATCCTTGAACCTCCACATGGTAGATCTTTATATCCTTGAATCTTCATATGGTAACTCTTTATATCCTTGAACATCCACGTGGTGAATTTTTATATTCTTGAACCTCTACGTAATAAAACTTTATATCCTTGAACCTCCACAAGGTAAATCTTTATATCCTTGAACCTCCACAAGGTAGATCTTTATATCCTTGAACACCCACATGGGAAATCTCTATATTATTGCACCTCCACATAGTAGCACTTTATAATCTTTCACATGACAAATCTTTTTTATCCTTCCATATTCACACTCAAAATTTGTAAGGCATGCTTGGGAGAGAGATGGCCTGATGACAACAGGGAAGATAAAAGGTAAAAGAGACAGCGGTAGACAGAGAGAAAAGCTGTTTGATTTGTTGGCATGCTGGCACTGGAAATGTTCAGTGACAAGCCTGCTGAGATGCACAGAGGACAGACGATTGTGGATGGACATGATATTCTAGGCCTGACGGCAGGGACGTTGAGAAAGAGAGAGAGAGAGAGAGAGAGAGAGAGAGAGAGAGAGAGAGATTCACACTGAAAATTTTATATTCTTTTACCTCCATAATATAAAAGTTTGTATCCTCCTACCTTTCAATGGTAAAACAATATCATTTGGTATAGAAAAACCTGTTAGTTATACCTGTTAGTATAACATTCGTTGTTAGTTAACTTTAAAATAAAAATATTTTAAATTCTACAGACTAATACTAGGGTAATATTCTGTATCCATTCACAAGTGTGCTTTACTCAGTTAAGTAACAGAAAATATTAGAGTGGTTTGTTCTGCTTTAGCATAATGTTTATAACGCAATTTGTTCAATATTAACATGCAGTTTATAACGCAGTTTATCTACTATTAACACGTGGTTTATAATGCATTTTATCTACTATTAATACGTGGTTTATAACGCAGTTTATCTACTATTAACACGTGGTTTATAACGCACTTTATCTACTATTAACACGTGGTTTAAACCGCAATTTATCTACTATTAACATGTGGTTTATAACGCACTTTATCTACTATTAACACGTGGTTTAAACCGCAATTTATCTACTATTAACATGTGGTTTATAACGCACTTTATCTACTATTAACACGTGGTTTAAACCGCAATTTATCTATTATTAATACGCGGTTTATAACCCATTTTGTCTAATATTAACATACAGTTTGTAACGCACTTTGTTTAATATTAACATACAGTTTGTAACGCACTTTGTCTAATATTAACATACAGTTTATAACGCACTTTGTGTAATATTAACATACAGTTTGTAACGCACTTTGTTTAATATTAACATACAGTTTATAATGCACTTTGTGTAATATTAACATACAGTTTGTAACGCACTTTGTTTAATATTAACATACAGTTTGTAACGCACTTTGTTTAATATTAACATACAGTTTATAACGCACTTTGTTTAATATTAACATACAGTTTGTAACGCACTTTGTTTAATATTAACATACAGTTTGTAACGCACTTTGTTTAATATTAACATACAGTTTGTAACGCACTTTGTTTAATATTAACATACAGTTTGTAATGCACTTTGTTTAGTATTAACATGGAGTTTATAACTCTCTTGGTCTTGATACAGTTTCTATCTTTGTTAATAATTTTATAATTGATCATTTTGTTTCCTGTAAAATTTCAACATTTTTCTTTGTCTACCTGAGTAATCTGTTCTCCTTTCATTTGAATTCCTGTTGAATTCAGGTGTAAGAAGAGAAGATCACAGCGGGGGAAAAGGGGGGGGGGGTGTCCCATAAAGCTTCCCTTGAAACTGTTTATTTTAATGTGCATGGATTAAAAAAAAAAAACATTAACGTACATAATTACCACCAATTTATGACAGGCAGTTTTGGACAAATTTGTCATTTCGCTGAGAATTTGCAGAAATAAGGTTACTAACAAAACTGTGAAGGTAGGGTTGGTTTGGCGTACAAAAGGGAGTAAGACAGGTGCGTAACATTTCTCCATACCTGTTTAACATCAGGGGAAAAGAAAAGAGAAGAAAAGAAAATGATGGACGTGTAAATTTATTTCATTATTCTGTGGTTTTTGGTTTATTTTTTTTTTCGATCGCGTGAATATTCTTGAAATATAAACATGGATATATTTTCAGTTCACTCAAGAAGTTCATGTTGTAAGATCGTTCCCCCCCCCCCTCTCTGTCTCTTTCTTTCCATCTTCCCTAGTTCTCTCTCCTTTCCCCCCTCTTCTGCCTCTCCCTCTCATTCCTCCTTTCTTTTCCCCCTTTCATCTCTCTCTCTCTCTCTAATTTCATCCTTCCGTCATTTTTTCCCTCCCTCCATCCCCCCTTTTATGTCATTTTCTCATTCCCTTTCTCTCCTTTTCCCCATTATTTTCCTCTCATTTCCTTCTTTTTGTCTCTCTGTCCCTTTCCTTCTCCCTCTCTCTCCCCTCCTCCTCTCTGTTTTTTCCTTTTCCCTTTCTCTTTCTCCCTCCATTTCCCCCTCTCTGTCTCTCTCTCTCCCCTCCTCCTCTCTGTTTTTTCCTTCTGTCTTTCTCTTTCCCCCTCCATTTCTTCCTCTCTGTCTCTCTCTTTCTCCCCTCCTTCTCTCTGTTTTTTCCTTCTCTCTTTCTCTTTCCCCCTCCATTTCCCCCTCTCTGTCTCTCTCTTTCTGCCCTCCTCCTCTCTGTTTTTTCCTTTTCTCTTTCTCTTTCCCCCTCCATTTCCCCCTCCCTGTCTCTCTCTTTCTCCCCTCCTCCTCTCTGTTTCTTTCCTTTTCTCTTTCTCTTTCCCCCTCCATTTCCCCCTCTCTGTCTCTCTCTTTCCCCCTCCTCTCTGTTTTTTTCCTTCTCTCTTTCTCTTTCCCCTTCCATTTCCCCCTCCCTGTCTCTCTCTTTCTCCCCTCCTCCTCTCTGTTTTTTTCCTTTTCTCTTTCTCTTTCCCCTTCCATTTCCCCCTCCCTGTCTCTCTCTTTCTCCCCTCCTCCTCTCTGTTTTTTCTTCTCTCTTTTTCTTTCCCCCTCCATTTCCCCCTCTCTGTCTCTCTCTCCCCTCCTCCCTCTGTTTTTTTCCTTCTCTCTTTCTCTTTCTCCCTCCATTTCCCCCTCTCTGTCTCTGTCTCTCCCCTCCTCCTCTCTGTTTTTTTCCTTTTCCTTCTCTTTCCCCCTCCATTTCCCCCTCTCTGTCTCTCTCTTTCTCTCCCCTCCTCCTCTCTGTTTTTTTCCTTCTCTCTTTCTCTTTCCCCCTCCATTTCCCCCTCTCTGTCTCTCTCTTTCTCCCCTCCTCCTCTCTGTTTTTTTCCTTCTCCCTTTCTCTTTCCCCCTCCATTTCCCCCTCTCTGTCTCTCTCTTTTTCCCCTCCTCCTCTCTGTTTTTTCTCTTTCTCTTTCCCCCTCCATTTCCCCCTCTCTGTCTCTCTCTTTCTCCCCTCCTCCTCTCTGTTTTTTTCCTTTTCTCTTTCTCTTTCCCCCTCCATTTCCCCCTCTCTGTCTCTCTCTTTCTCCCCTCCTCCTCTCTCCGTATCTCTCTCATTTCCCCCTCTCTGTCTCTCTCTTTCCCTCTCCCTCCTCCTATCTCGATATCTCTCTCATTCCTCCCTCCCCCCCCCCCACTCGAATATGAAAGAGTTAAAAGAGATGTTTAGTCAAGTTTTCTTCAACTCTCCGACAGATTTCCAAGACAAGCGCCAGACCAGCGTGTTTGTGTTGCTCCGCCGGGCCATCGTGTGGGAAGGGTTGCAGACAACTTTTGTTGCTATCATTGGATACTCTTTTCTAGAACCCATCTTTTCCACGTATCTCAGGCAGGTCAGAGGGAAACATCTCTTATAATTATGTTAAAAGTCAAAAATGTTTATGACTGCACTGGCACAGAGAACATTGAAAAGGAAGAGAAAAGGGAGAGAAAAGGGAGAGAAAAGGGAGAGAAAAGGAAGAAAAAAGGAGAGAAAATGGAGAGAAAAGGAAGAGAAAAGGGAAAGAAAAGGAAGAGAAAAGGAAGAGAAAAAGGAGGGAAAAGGAAGAGAAAAGGGAGAGAAAAGGAAGAGAAAAAGGAGAGAAAAAGGAGAGAAAAGGGAGAGAAAAGGGATAGAAAGGAAGACGGGGGGAGGGGGGAGAGAATGAGAGAGGGAGGGAAAATAGAGAGGTAAAGTGGGGGAATAAGATAGAGAGAGAGGGGGGGAAGGAGGCGAGAGAGAAAGAAGGAAAAAAGGAAAAAGAACGAGAGAGAGAAGGAGAAATGAGAGAGAAAGAGAGAGGTGGGGGAGAAAGAGAGACAGAGAGGAGCAAAGGGAAAGAAAAAGTGAGGCAGAGATGGGAAAATAGACAGAGAGAAGGGGAACGGGAGACAGGAAAGGGGAAGAGGGAGCTACTGTGAGAGGAGGAGGGGAAAGAGAGAAAGACAGAGAGGGGAAATGACGAAGAGAGACAGAGAGAAAGGGGATAATGGAAGGGGAATGGGAAAGAGAAAGAGAAGGAAAAAAGAGAGACAGAGATGAGAATGGAGGGAGAGGGAAAGGGACAGAGAGACAAAAAGAAGGATATGAGAGAAAGATAATGGGGAAAAGTAGAGAGAGGGAATGAGAGGGACATAAAGAGGGGGGAGAAATGAGGGAGAGATAGTGACAGATGGAAGAAATGAGAGAGAGAGAGAGATGAGAGGGGAAAAAGATGAGTCAGAGAGGGGGATGAGAGATAGAAGGGGGGGGAAGGAGAGAGAATTGGGAAAAGCGAAAGAAAGAGACAGGGAGGGGAAACGAATGAGAGAGAGAGAGAGAGAGAGAGAGAGAGAGAAAAGGGGAGAAAGGGGAAAGAACACAAGAGATAGACTGAGAGAGCGAGTGCAAGAAATGCTGAGTAAATGTGAAGTGAAGTCTGATACTGCTTCAAGAAAGGGCACATTGTTGCGTAATTAAAGATGACTGTACATGACTTCTGTATTGAACTCCTGTCAGTATTACTACTTCTACAGCTACTACTACCACTGCTGTCACTGTTACTACTTCTACAGCTACTACTACCACTGCTGTCACTGTTACTACTTCTACAGCTACTACTACCACTGCTGTCACTGTTACTACTTCTACAGATACTACTACCACTGCTGTCACTGTTACTACTTCTACAGCTACTACTACCACTGCTGTCACTGTTACTACTTCTACAGCTAATACTACCCCTGCTGTCACTGTTACTACTTCTACAGCTACTACTACCACTGCTGTCACTGTTACTACTTCTACAGCTACTACTACCACTGCTGTCAATGTTACTACTTCTACAGATACTACTACCACTGCTGTCAATGTTACTACTTCTACAGCTACTACTACCACTGCTGTCACTGTTACTACTTCTACAGCTACTTCTACCACTGCTGTCACTGTTACTACTTCTACAGCTACTACTACCACTGCTGTCACTGTTACTACTTCTACAGCTACTACTACCACTGCTGTCACTGTTACTACTTCTACAGCTACTACTACCACTGCTGTCACTGTTACTACTTCTACAGCTACTACTACCACTGCTGTCAATGTTACTACTTCTACAGATACTACTACCACTGCTGTCACTGTTACTACTTCTACAGCTACTACTACCACTGCTGTCACTGTTACTACTTCTATAGCTACTACTACCACTGCTGTCACTGTTACTACTTCTACAGCTACTACTACACTGCTGTCATTATTAATGCCTCCACAGCTACCACTACCACTGCTGTCACTATTACTACTTCTACAGCTAATACTACCACTGTTGTCACTATTAGTGCCTACACAGGTACTACTACCACTGCTGTCATTATCTCTACTTCTACAGCTACTACTACCACTACTGTCATTGTTACTACTCCTACAGCTACTACTACCACTACTATCATTGTTACTACTCTTACAGCTACTACTACCACTACTGTCATTGTTACTACTCCTACAGCTACTACTACCACTACTATCATTGTTACTACTCCTACAGCTACTACTACCACTACTATCATTGTTACTACTCCTACAGCTACTACTACCACTACTATCATTGTTACTACTCCTACAGCTACTGCTACCACTACTGTCATTATTACTACTCCTACAGCTACTTCTACTACTAATTCCAGTGCTCCCACTAAAACAAAATGAACAACATGGCTACTGCTAACATTTTTCTTTATTTTGACCAGTTTGGTTTTTCGCCATCTCTGATTGGGCTAACGTTTGTTATATTGCCCTGCCTCTACGGCCTTACATCTGGCATCTGGGGTTACATCGTTGACAAAAAGGTCAGTACGTCAGTGACAGAAAGGTCAGTGGGGTCGTTGGTTTCGTCCCCACATCCAAACATATTTTGTTACTTATAGATGGGGCAGAAAAGTGGTGCAGTTTTCTGAATTTAAATTCCCGATGACACTGGCCATTGTAACATATTCCCAAAGTATGCCCTGGAAAATTAAGAGACACGACTTCCGAAGAGAATGGCTCAACCTTTTCGAAAGCTCACAGGTTACCAGCTTGACAGTTGAACAGGTCAAGAGGGAATCAAAGACAAGGAAAAAGCAGACAAGTTGACATGGGAGGCAGTGGTCCAGGTCACTCTGAGAATGGAATAAAGAGGACATTGCATGGATTGTTTTTGACAGTTCGTGCATACAGAAAGAGATTGGGATGAAGAACAGCGAAGCGACTAATAGAACCGAGAAAATAACACAGAAAATAGCATGGCATGATACCGTATGCATGTTTGCCTAAAGTTGGTACCTGCTAGAGAGACTGAATCTAAGCTACGGAATTTCTGTGTCATGAACTCGTTTCTTTCCGGGTGTCATAATCCTCGTGTCGACTGAAAGGTACTAATGACTTCGCTTTCAAACACCTTTTTTTTTTTTTTTTGTTTGGAGGTGCGATATAGCGCAGTTCATTAGTACGCTGCTCTCTCGTGACTAGACGGCTTTTAGTCCTACTGGAGTCCATGGTTCAAATCCCAGGTAACGCTCTTGTGATTTTTTTTTCTCTCGTGTCTCACTAAAGTGCTTTGTCTGCGATTTTTTCGAGGTCTAATCCTACAAAACTGTGTTCTCTTACTTTACCGTACGAAAGCCTCATTTTCTATTTATAAAAAATTGTTACAGAAAATGGCAGTCTGTGAAAGCGAGCACGGGTCACCTACATCCGGTGTGTGACCGGAACAATCAGTGGAGGCCCAGGCTTCTAGGAATGTTGAGACGGGGGAGGAGGAAGACTGCTTATGTGGGTGTCTCGAGAGCAACGCCGCCAGTCTTTGATAACAAACCCTTCCCACACTCTGTATTTCAGTCATTTGCGAGTCCCTTGAGGAATTTTGCCTCCCTAACAGCTCTCCTGTAGGCCTCTCGGTTGTGAGCAAGATGCCCTGCTGCTGATGCATCCATTCGCAGATTGTCAACGATGTCTTGCAGCCATCTTCCCCTTGATCTTCTTCTCTTTTTTTCCCCCCAGTGTGTACCCTTCCAAGACTCTTCTCTAAATTCTCATGATGTTTAATATGTCTAAAATATTTACGTTTTCTCTGTTTAATCTTCCTTAGCAGCCAACCTTCTTCAGTATTACGTTTTTGTAGTATAGATATATTTGTTCTTTTTTTGTGGCCATGATATTTTAATGACTCTTCTGTAGCATTTACATTAAAAGGCATTTATGTGTTTCTCAGCTGTTTTGTTAAGTGTCCAGGTCTCACAGGCATTAAATACTCTGCATTTAATGTCCAGTATAAACAATTTACTGTACTTAGTTCTAGACAGTGGGGTTAAGATGACAAACACAGAGTTCTAAGTAAAGCAAACGAAGAAAGAGGCCTAACTACTCATATATCCACGAGCAAACGATAATCATCATTCATTGGATGTACTTTTAGAATGAGAAGAGGGGACTCGAAAACATTCGAACAGCAGGAAAGATAAATGGGAAGAGAGGCAGGAGAAGACCAAGAAGGCGGGAGTGGGGTGGGGGGAGAATTTGTGGACAGCCTAATGTGATGTCACAGGAAAAATCAACAACTGAGCTGATGGAAAATATCAAAGACCAATATTTCCGGGGAATCATGACTGTCAGCGCTTACCGGCACGATACCTAGTGATAATAATACTACTGGGGAATAGGGGAAGGAAGAGGGAAGCAGTGTTGTAGTTTTAAAAATCTGTTACATCGGTGTCATAAATTTTAAGTTTTTCTAAACTTTTTTGGCCGCACGTGCCATTTTCATTATATGCCAGTTTGTCATTTTTTTCCTACCTTCACCCCCAGGTCACATATATACCTGGCTCAAAGTTTGTCATTCTTCCCTACCTTCACCCCCAGGTCACATATATACCTGGCTCAAAGTTTGTCATTCTTTCCTACCTTCACCCCCAGGTCACATATATATCTGGCTCAAAGTTTGTCCGTCTTTCCTACCCTCACCCTCCGGGTCACATATATATCTGGCTCAAAGTTTGTCATTCTTTCCCACCTTCACCCCCAGGTCAGATGTATATCTGACTCAAACAATGCCCTCTAAATAATACCCATACACATATTACGACAGATTCAGTCTGTTAATTTGTGGTCCCAGTTTTTTCCCTCTCTCCCAAACTCTCCATTCCTGAAAATCTAACCCCGCCCCATCCCGAGGTCGGATTTCCCATTGGTTGAGAACCCCTACTTTGATATGTAAGATTAAGCTGATCGAGCACATCAGCTCCACGTTATTAATGTGTCGTTCTGTTCATATTAAACTGACATCCTGACACACAGTGAAAAGGATACGTGGTACAACAACAACAAAAGGTTGAAAACCACTGGTCTGTTATGTAATTAACCGGAATTGTGTGTGTGTGTGTCTTGTAATTCTTGTCTGTGCTTCCTGTCTGACAGATGATACATGGAACTCTGATCATCGCTGGAAAAATAGTCTGTGGATGTGGCTTCCTTTTAATTGGACCTAGCTCACTGCTTTCCTTCATGCCAGTGTAAGCTGCTTTTATTTATTTATTTGATAGTTTGCGGTTCTTGACAAAATTATTTCCCATAGTCTTGGCATTATGCCTAAAAGGGAAAACAGTGTGCAATACCAGTTTGTGTATATGCGTGAAACATGTGATAGCATTTGCGAAATAAATCTATTGTTTACCATCTGGTCAAGTTTAAAAGATTTGTCTGTAATTTTGGAACTCGGCACCCCAAGTATGAGGTGTATCTTGTGGAGATGTTTCAACGCGAGGGTAAAAAGAGCCAATAAAATGTACAGGAAACTGGGGTCGCCAAGAAAGATGTAAGTACTTCAGATTGGGGCAGTCTGTAACGAGAGAAAACTGGAAGAAGGGAAAGAGAGAGGAGGGAGAGAACCAGAGATATGGATAGTACAGGAGGAGTAGAAGGAAAGAGAAAGAGGAGAGAAGATATAAGGAGAGAGAGAGAGAGAATGAGAGAGAAAGAAAAAGAAAGCAATAGGAAAACGAAGAGAAAGACCAAACTGAAAAGAAATAGAGCAAAACAGATTCAGGGAGGAATGAAAGGAGGGAGGTAGAGAGAGAGAGAGAGAGAGAGAGAGAGAGAGAGAGAACATTGAAAAACAGAACGTTGACACAGTAAAGAGATAATAAGCTAACACGACTCAGTTTTCATTCATTCTTTAGTATGCCCCTTGCGGAACTCTGCCTCCCTAACAGCCCTCTTGAAGTCCTCCAGGTTGTAAGAAAGACGCCCTGCCTTGCATCCATTCGCAAATAATCAACAGTGTCTTATTGCCATCTACGCCTTGGTCTTCTTCTTTTTCCTTTTCCCGTTATTCCAGGAATGTCTTCTCCAAACTCTCATGACGTTTAATACGTCCTAAATACTAAAGTTTTCTCTGTTTAATCTTCTTTACTGACTAACCTTCTTCAGCATTAAATTCTTGTAGTATGAATACACCGTTCTTTTCTGTGTCCATGACATTTGAAGGATCTTCTATAGCATCTACAACAGATTAACTGCACACTATGGGTAAAAAACCAGAACGAACTAATATTATACAATTGTATTACTATAGCCAAATTAATTAGATACTTTGGGTGCAGAACTTTTCAAAATAGAAACAGATGTAGAACAGAGCTACTTCTACCAGTGTTTAAAGCGGGGCTTCTCAACCAATTTGTAATTTCCTTACCCTCTCACCCCTACTTCCTTCTACCTCGGGGAATTTTAGAGTTTCATTGAATGCCAGTAAATTACTTTATGCTATCCTGTGGATTATGTACGGGTTGTAGAATTTTAGTTTATAAAAAGATAAATATTCCAACAATTGATGAAGATTCCAGTTTTTCCACTGAGCCCTAAAATTCTCCCCCACCCAGTTGGGAAAGCTGAGTGGGGGTGGGGTGGAGAAGGTGGATTTTTAACTCCACCCGTTGAGAACCCCTGGCTTTAAAGAAATCGTGGAGTCTGAAACAATTCCCACACAGCAGAACACGAGAATTAATAAAATATGAATGAAGAAGACACGGTGCACTGTAATAATGGACAAGTAGTCACTCTAATCTCTGTTCCAAGTAAAATATTAGGAAAGATCACATCAATAGAATCTCAGCGGCATTATATTTTTTTAAAGATAATAAGACATGAACAAGCAAGATTTAAACATAACAAGATATTCACAGACCACATATTCACCCTAAGAAATATAAAAGAACAATGGTCCCTGAAAAGAATTTTGTAAAATGAAGCAAAACTATTTTCGAGCCACTTACTGTATAGATTAACCATTTTGTTCTCTTGCACTACTCATACACTTCCTTATATGTAGGAAGCGCCCCGGACCACGGAGCGATCCTACAGACTAACCTTTCTCTTCCCATAAGAAACACGTATTAGTGCTTATATTTCGCAGGCAACTTTGGCCAACAATTGTTGGTCTGGCTATTTTTGGTCTCAGCGTCGGAAGCGTGTTTATCACACCCATACAGTGTTTGCTTACAGGAGCGAGGTAAGTGCATCCATAGTTTTCAGGTCGTTTCTTTTTCCTCAAAGAACACCGCATTGAAAAGAGGCGTGGGGTATTTTTGTTATAATAGTTTTAATGTTACCCTTTGGTTAATTCCAGAATGAGTGAGCCGGTGGCATACTCCTCATCCGATTAACCATCTGTTTTCTTAGTTCTGCACAGAATTACTGACACAACAAAATCATAAGACAACAACAGCGAGTACTTATCTTCGCGGAAATGCTACAGCAATCATCGGCGAATAGAGTATTTATTGTTGTATAACGGCTAACAACAAAGCCCCAGCTGAAGATGAAATAACAGTTAAAAGCTATTAACATTGACAACATGAGCCAACTACAGAGACTGTTTAATAAAATTCTGGAAAGAAGAAAAGGTTCCTTCTATATGGAAAAAAAAGGGAATCATTGTTATAATACCCCCCCCCACACACACACAAAAGGCAACCTCAGTGACTGCAATAACTTGAGGGGTGTAAGCTTACTATCAGTTGTGTCAAAGGTGTTTTGTAAAGTGATTTTGAACAGAATTAAAGATGTAGTGGATACTGCAATGAGAAAAGAACAGGCAGGATTTCAAAAAGGGAGAAGTTGTCTCGACCATATCTTTACTCTAAGAATAATACTTGAATAACATATTGAAAAGCAGAAACCATTAATACTGAACTTCATAGACTTTAAAAAAGAATTTGATAGCATACACAGAGATTCACTGTGGAGAATTTTAAGTCTGTATGGAATACAATCTAAAACAGTCAACATCATTAGATATCTCTACAACGGATATATTTGTGCAGTCAAAACGGAAGAAGGAATAACGGAATGGTTTCAGATTGAAACAGGCATGAAACAAGGATGTATATTATCTCCCTCGGTTTTTTGGAATTGCCATAGACTTTATAATGAAAAGATGCTGTACAGGTAAAACTGGCATTGATTGGGTACATGGGACCCAAATAGAAGATCTTGATTTTGCAGATGACATAACTCTTATCAATGACAATGTGAAATCGATGCAGGAAAAAACAGATACCCTGTCTTCCTTGGCTAGCAAAACAGGTCTTGAAATTAACAAAGACAAAACAAAAATAATGAAACTTCAAGAAGGAAAAATGTGTGTAGAAGGAACAGTTGTTGATGAAGTAAATCAATTTGCATATCTTGGCAGCTACACAGACAAGGATGGTGACACCATGAAGGAATTTAGAATTGGAATTGCAAAAGCAGCATTTTCCTTCAAAAATCTTGAGAACATATGGAATTCAAAAGTTATAAGCACAAAAACCAAGTTAAGATTATTCAATTCAAATGTGATATCCACCCTCATTTATGCATGTGAAAGCTGGAAAACAACTAAAGAAATAGACAAGAAATTAGACTCTTTTGAAAACAAATGCCTCAGGAAAATACTTGGTATAAAGTGGAATGAATTTAAGAACAGCACAGAGATAAGACAGATGAGCAAACAACAACCTGTCTCATGGGTTATCAGAAAAAGAAGATGGACATATGTAGGCCATGTGATGAGAAGAAACAATCAGAGAAGACCAGAACAAGCTATCAAGTGGAACACAACAGGCCGAAGAAAAATAGGTCGACCACGTGAAACTTTAAAGAGGACATTGTTATGAGAAGCCAGTTTAGTGGGCATGACATCCCTTGATGAAGCTGAAAAAAAAAATCGCCGAAAACAGGACAATTTAGCAAAAAACTATGCGAGCCTTATGTGTCGTTTAACGGCACGGGAAGGATGTAAGATGTTAATATATATATATATATATGGGGGTGTGTGAAGACGCTGTCCGATGAGGAATTCAGTGACCCATAGTTGATATGCCAGCGTCAGGGTTAGCATACTATATCTGACCAAGACCTTATTTCACTTCTCCATGGTACCCCCAGTAACAGGCCTAGTCTGGCTAACGGGGCAGGTATCGCCATAGTCCCGGGTGGTGGAGTCTGCTAAAGAAGCATTAACACCCTCTGCCTTTTAGCTGTACTCCGGGACTGAAAAAAGTAGCCGCCATAACCCGCTCCCACGCCGATACCATGCTGTGCCTCAACATCTCTACAGCATCGGCTGCAAAGAACAACAGCTCGCAGTTACAGGGAGTTCGAACAAGTACAAGTGTGTATGTATGTATGTATGTATGTATGTATGTATGTATGTATGTATGTATGTATGTATGTATGTAATCGTGTTTCTCTCTCTCTTTCAGTGAACTTGGTTTTGAGAGAAATATAGAAACATTTGGCATGATAAATGGGTTATTCAACGCTGCCATGTCTATGGGGTATGTTTATATTTCTGTTTAAAACTTTGTCTAAACCTGTTATCAGACTGATTTGTCAGTGATTCCCGGCCTCAGGCTGCGACTCATACTAGGGTCACGGGTGGTCTGAGGTAAGGTCACGGGTGGTCTGAGGTAAGGTCACGGGTGGTCTGAGGTACGGTCACGGGTGGTCTGAGGTACGGTCACGGGTGGTCTGAGGTAAGGTCACGGGTGGTCTGAGGTAAGGTCACGGGTGGTCTGAGGTACGGTCACGGGTGGTCTGAGGTACGGTCACGGGTGGTCTGGGTGGTCTGAGGTAAGGTCACGGGTGGTCTGAGGTACGGTCACGGGTGGTCTGAGGTACGGTCACGGGTGGTCTGGGTGGTCTGAGGTAAGGTCACGGGTGGTATGAGGTACGATCACGGGTGGTCTGGGTGGTCCGAGGTAAGGTCACGGGTGGTTTGAGGTAAGGTCACGGGTGGTCTGAGTGGTCTGAGGTAAGGTCACGGGTGGTCTGGTGGTCTGAGGTAAGGTCACGGGTGGTCTGAGTTAAGGTCACGGGTTGTCTGAGGTAAGGTCACGGGTAGTCTGGGTGGTCTGAGGTAAGGTCACGGGTGGTCTGAGTGGTCTGAAGTAAGGTCACGGGTAGTCTGAGGTAAGGTCAAGTGTGGTCTGAGGTAAAGTAACGGGTGGTCTGAGGTAAGGTCACGGGTGGTTTGAGGTAAGGTCACAGGTGGTCTGAGGTAAGGTCACGGGTGGTCTGAGTGGTCTAAGGTAAGGTCACAGGTGGTCTGAAGTAACGTCACCAGTGGTCTGGGTGGTATGAGGTAAGGTCACGGGTGGTCTGGGTGGTCTGAGGTAATGTCACGGGTGGTCTGAGGTAAGGTCGCGGGTGGTCTGAGGTAGGGTCACGGGTGGTCTAAGTGGTCTGAGGTAAGGTCACGGGTGGTCTGATATAAGGTCACGGGTGGTCTGAGGTAAGGTCATGGTTAGTCTTGGTGGTATGAGGTAAGGTCACGGGTGGTCTTGGTGGTCTGAGGTAAGGTCACGGGTGGTCTGAGGTAAAGTCAAGAGAAATATATATATATATAAATAAATTTAAATAAAGCAAAAATGTACAGAATGCCAGGGAAATCTTCCTACTTTATGTTATGAAATATAAATATTAAAACAACCATAACAGACACACTTGCTAATATTAAGCGAAATGTTTTTTGTTGAAATTAAATATTTTTCAAAAATTGTTTCCATAGTCCGCGTGTCACATATCAAAGTCGGTTTAGGGTCACGTGTAACGTTCCTTTGCAGGTCTAGGGTCACGTCACGTGCCTTGCAGGTTTAGGGTCACGTGTCTTGCAGGTTTAGGGTCACGTGTCTTTGCAGGTTTAGAGTCACGTGTCTTGCAGGTTTAGGGTCACGTGTCTTGCTGGTTTAGGATCACGTGTCTTGCTGGTTTATGGTCACGTGTATAAAAGATTGGGAACCCCTGTCATAGGCAATGCTTAGCGCCAAAATTATTTTACAAGCAAAAGAAAACAAAAATTGACGTTTTATAATTCTGTCTATTCAATATATCAATTTGATTTATAATCCTGATTGTATTGGTTCCATTTATAAATTTTTACTCTAAAAATGCCAACTTGATTTTCATGTGTGAACAAGGTAATAGTGCGGTTTATAATTCGATCTAATCCAGCTGCAAATTTGATTTATAACTTTGCCTTCATCAAAAACCATATTATTGGCCGGACAACGTGCCACTTTGGCTTCCAGTAGTTAATGAAAAATTTTAAGTGAGTTTGGCACGGATTTTGTTTCTTCCGCTAATGTTCACAATCTGGTTTTTCACGTTTAGGACATCTCCCGTAAGAGCTTACCAACTTGTTAAATACGGCCTTACTTAGAAATAACTTGCCCCCCCCCCCCCTTGTGTGCGCTGACTGTTTCTTTGTTCGTAATATGTGTTTAACATTTATAGGAGCTAAGTTTGATATGTATAATTTTGCTGATCTCCATACAGTAATGCGCACAATTTTATACTCGAAGATGCTAATAACATGATGATGATAAAACGCACTCTTTTCTATAGCGCATTTATTGGTCCGACCTTGAGTGGTGCGCTGGTTCAAGTAGGGGATTTCAGACTTGCAACTAGCGTCATGGCTGGCATTTTTTTCTTTTCTGTAAGTACAAGTTTATGTTTGTTGAAGATTTTGTTAATTGTTGAAATAAATTTTGATTTACTTTGTAAGACTTTTTAAAATTATTAATTATATTTTGATTATTGAACTTTTACTTCATTCATTAGCATGTCCCTTGCGGAAATTTGCTTACCCTGACATTTCTCTTGAAGGTCTCCCGGTTGTAAGCAAGATGTCCTGCTGCTGAAGCATCCATTGGCAAATCATCAACAATGTGTTGCTACCATTTTCGTTTTGTTCTTTCTCTCTTTCTTTTTCCCATTATGTACGCTTCCAAGACTGCCTTCTCCAAAGTCTCATGACGTTAAATATGTCAAAATACTTAAGTCTGCATATTGTTCTAGATTTCTCTAATTCTTAAAACTGATTTTGTTTGGTTAACTAATATCTACTTCTTAATTAATTTCTTTTTCCTTAAATAGAAGTCGTAATTGGTGAAACGGTGTTTATTTAACAATGGTTGTAATTGTTTAATAGAATTTCTTTGTTTACCATGTCAAGAAAACTGGCCACAGTACTGTTTCGCTGAAAAGGAAACTCGCTGCATCTAATATTTGCTACAAATAACAAGATAAAGGGGATGGCGACTGCAGTAAAACTGGTTCAAATAACAGAGGTAGATAGAGGTATATGGTGTAGCCCTACAAGGTGGCAGAGGGAGTGAGTAAAGTGAGGGAAAAAAACGAGTAGAAAGTATGAGAATGTATAAATGATATTTCGGCGTGAGCCTTTTTCGAGGATTACATAATAATAATAAATTACATATATATATATATATATATAATTATACAAAATAATATTATAATAATATAATAATAATATAATAATAATAATAATAACAAACTAGATATGTTTTAAATAACATCTTATTGGCAGAAATGCAGATGAAGCCACTGACAACAATTATTGAGGAAAGACGATGGCGATGGTTGGGACATGTGTTCCGAATGACTGACAGCTCACTACCAAAAATAGCACTAAGATGGACACCACAGGGGAACAGAAGTAAGGGTAGACCAAAAGAGACATGGAGAAGAACAACAGAAAGGATGTTGAGCAACAGACGGCTCACCTGGGCAAGAGCAGAAAAAAAGGCGAAGGACAGGCATTTGTAGAAAACCCTTGCGGAAGCCCCATGTGCCCTGGGCACTTAAGGTTCAGAGAGAGAGAGAGAGAGAGAGAGAGAGAGAGAGAGAGAGAGAGAGATGTTTTCGCTACAAACGTGCGCTTGTTAGTCACGAAGTGGTTTAACATTTTCATTAGCCTCGTTTACCCCTGTAATACACAGAAACATAAAAAGGGAATATTATGTAAAAAAAAACAAACTTGAAAGATCGCAGAGCATAAACATAATTATATTAATTGTAATTGTAATTGTCCGCAAGAACAGCGAAGAGCAGAACCTCTATCTTAATGCAAAGAAAACTAAAGTGATGACAACTGACAAAACAAACAAGGCAACTGAAATATGTATCAATGAGGAAAAACTGGAAGAAGTGGAGAGTTTTGAATATCTTGGATCACTACTAACTAATAATGGAGATACAATGAGGGAAATTAAAAGGAGGACATCTATTGCTCTTCAGAAAGTAAAACAAATAAAGAATCTGTGGAGAGGAGCAGACAGAACCACAAAAATAAGATTTTTAAGGGCATGCATCTTTCCCATAGCAACATATGCCTGTGAGACCTGGACACTTAACAAAACAGCTGAGAAACACATAAATGCCTTTGAATGTAAATGCTACAGAAGAGTTCTCCAAATATCGTGGACACAAAAAAGAACAAATATATCTATACTACAAGAGCTTAATATTGAAGAAGGCTGGCTAGTAAAGAGGATTAAAGAGAGAAAACTTAAATATTTTGGACACATTAAACGTCATTATAATTTAGAGAAGACCGTATTGGAAGGATACATAATGGGAAAAAGAAAGAGGAAGACCGAAACGAAGATGGCTGCAAGACATCGTTGACGATCTGGAAATGGATGCAGCAGCAGCAGGCCATCTTGCTCACAACCGAGAGGCCTACAGGAGTGCTGTTTGGGAGGCAAAGTTCCGCAAGGGACATGCAAAGGAATGAATGAATTGTAATTGTACTAACTGCTAATAAATAATCCACTTTTATTTATAACTGTGTGTATATCATTCTTCGATGACAAATATACCCTGAACTGACAGCGGGTTTTTGCGTTAAGCGAAAAAACAATGTACCGGGCTTAAATAATTATTGTAGCTGCTTATGTTACATGTCTTTGAATTTTATTAATTTATAAGTACAGTATGTGTTTTAAATTATGCACAAATAACCTTGGAGGTTTGTAGTTAACAAATAAATTATATCTGGGGGTACGGGAATAAAAAAAAGTCGGATAATACTAATATAAATCTTTATACTGTATATGATCAACTTTATGGAAGGCGTCACATATTTTAAAAAAAATTATGCTGTATGCTATTTATGTAGCTGATATATTATGTTAAATGGTGCTTCCCACACCTCTTTCTCATATGTGGCTCCTTTTTTGTCTCTAGCGTTCTCAAAACTTTTTTGTTTGATTTGTCACCCTCTTGTCTTCTCTAGTATCCTCACAAACTTTTATCTCACTTGTTTGCTCCTTTGTCGTCCCTAGCGTCCTCACAAACTTTTATCTCACTTGTTTGCTCCTTTGTCGTCCCTAGCGTCCTCACAAACTTCTATCACACTTGTTGGCTCCTTTGTAGTCCCTAGCGTACCCACAAACTTTTTTCTCACTTGTTGCTCCTTTGTATTCCCTAGCGTCCCCACAAACTTTTTTCTCACTTGTTGCTCCTTTGTATTCCCTAGCGTCCCCACAAACTTTTTTCTCACTTGTTGCTCCTTTGTATTCCCTAGCGTCCCCACAAACTTTTTTCTCACTTGTTGCTCCTTTGTAGTCCTTAGCGTCTTGAAAACTTGTTTCTGATTTGTCGCCCCTTGCCGTCCCTAGCGTCTTGGGAACTTTTTTTTTTGTGTGTGCTCAGTTGGACGTGAAATCCCTACCATTCTCTTTTCTCTCAAAGTCCCCAGAAGGCGATGTCGATTACTTTGGGAACTTCTGTGTTATACCTTTTATGTGGTCCGTAGATTATGTTATAGCATTAATTTAGGTCTATAGATCAAGTTACAGCATTATCATATGATCTATATATTATGTTATAGCATTATTATATGGTCTATAGATTATGTAACAGCATTATCATATAATCTATATATTATGTTATAGCATTATTATATGGTCTATAGATTATGTTACAGCATTAATGTATGGTCTATAGATTATGTTACAGCATTATTATATGATCTATAGATTATGTTATAGCATTATTAGACAGTTTATAGATTAAGTTGCGGCTTTCTTACGTGATTTATTGTGAATGCTACAATTCCTATATGTATTTTATAGATTATACTATGTCTTCTTCACATACTGAGTTTAGGCGCTCGGTAATTAGTAATTATTACTAATTATTAGTAATCCGGTGGTACCGGGTTCAAATTCCAGCAGTGGAGTTTCTCTTGGTACACACAAAAAAGACCCCGGGGTCTACCCAGCCTCTAAAAATGGGTACCAGAGAAGTCTGGGAATGTGAATGAGGCCAGGCGCGATACTGACATCATCACACTTTCATGTGCCGAAGGTCGTGAAAATACGGGCCTAACACTCTGTCGCCAACATGCCTTGATGGCATGGAAGTGGGGATTTTACCTTTTATCTTCTTTACATGCTCTGTATATACTGTTACAGCTGATGTGTTTCATCTACTGATTATGTTAAAACTTTAACGTGTGATTTGTAGATTATGCTGTAACTTCTATATGCAATATGTATGGCGTGTTATAGCTTTCACATGATTTTACAGTACAATATGTGTGGGACACATACTATTTTATATTCTCTTTTCTGACTTGCCACACTCTGTGCCACTTCTGACCATCAGCTGATCTTTGATAGCAAGTTAAACTCACTTTTCCTATGGAAGATTACATCATCAACCTCATTATCGTCGTTATCGACATCATCATCATCATCATGTCTTTCATTTTCGTCAGTTCTTGTACTACTGTGATGCACAAGAGCACAGAAGAAAACTTCCCACCCAGTCTAGTCTTGGGCCTTCTTCCGTGTTACCCGTCATACCCTGCACTTTGGAGGTCGTCTGAGAGGTCAGTCTGCATTAAGTCCAGCCTGTCTTCTTTCTCCTTGTGGGTTCCAGTCCTTTCTTGTTTTATTCGTGTGCTCTTGTAGTGCACGTCCAATCCATTCTACTTCCTGTGTTCTGTTTCAATATTTATGTCATTTATTCCGCGTGACCAAAGAGTTAGCGTTATTTTAACAACCTACGCCCCGTCTCCCACCCCACCCACCCTCATGGTAGTGTATGTTTTTGCGTTTCAGTGTGTGTTAAGTAGTTTGTACTTCTTCCAACGTTATGCCCGTCGCTGGTTTGCTGGTCGAGGTGGCAGATCACAGGAGGATGTTAAGAGACTTGAGGACTCTGTCAATCTCACAGAATACTCTCCAGTACTAAAATCTAAGAAAGACTGTATACCATAATTTGTGGCAGAACTGACACTAGAGGTCGTCATTCGATGGCGTAAAGGTGATACTGTGGATGGCTTGTGGAATGCTTTCTTCCTTGTTTTGTGATGTGTGTTGTACTTGATTTTTTTTCTTGTTTGGCACCTATTAAAGTTTCATTTTTTATTTCTTTTCTGGTTTGTGACTGAGTACTTTATTTGCTTTACATACAGAATGATCTTTGAATGAATGAATGAATGAATGAATGAACTTTATTTTTAAAAGAATTTGGCGCGCAGGTCCGTCTTACATTCCGCCCTTCATCACTCCATCTTTCATTCTTCCCACACACTCGGTTTAATGCAAGTGCACAAATTAATTACAGGAGAAAACAAGCACTCCAGATACAATCAGCAGACAAGTGGGGTTGAATAGCAATATCAAGAAGCCAGAAATAATGAAAATAAACAGAAAATTAAACAGCAGTTAAAATTAATGATCAAAATCTAACAGAAACAGATCTTCTTCTTCTTCGTTCGCAACAGAAACAGATAACCTTCACACACCTTGGCAGAAAACTAACACCGAATGGAAGAAAATACGTAAAGAGTAGAATAAATAAAGCAAGCGCAGCTTCCATTAGAACATCTAGAAGTCCAATCAGTACAGAACTAAGGCGGAGGGAACTTGCTGCTGTCATGGAAGACGCCACAAGACGTATTGGATGGTGATTGTTTAGCGGATGGATGGATGGATGGACGGATGGATGGATGGATGGATGGATGGATGGATGGATGGATGGATGGATGGATGATTATCTGCTTTCATGTCTCTAGTTCTGAGTTATTGTATTTGTTATTTCCTCTAAGATTTTTTACCCCCCCCCCCCCAATTTCGTTTTACGAGTCCAAAAACTTCTAAAATTTTTTTCATGTTTCTGTTAATTATTTTTACTTCGTTGTATCTTAACTGTAAAATTTGGAATTTAAAATAGTGTATTACAATGACTCACTGTTTAAGAAAACACATTTTTACCTGTGGCGTCTTCTTTGTACTCCTAGAATCTCAAAGAGACTATGAAATTGAAAAAAAAAGTGTGTGTGTGTGTGGGGGGGGGGGGGGTGCTATGGTTGGATGTCTGTACATCAAGTCTCATATGAGTCAAGCTTAAATGTAAGTCAAGTTTCACGGAAGCACAAGTCTCATTGCAAATCAAATTTCACTGTAAATCAAGTCTCACTGTAAGTCAAAACTCACTGTATATCAAATCTCGCTGCATGTCAAGTCTCGTTGTAAGTAAAGTCTTACCATCAGTTAGCAGTAACCGCAAAGCTCAGTTCTTGTCATCTTATGACGTTATAAGGATCTTCAAACACCAACATGACGATTCGGACTGGGAGTAAGATGAATGTTACTAAATTAACGAGGCAGTCTGAAAAAACAGGCTTCTTAAACAGATCCACCACCAGATGGTTTACGGCCATCTCTGTCTTCATGAACCGGCGGAAGTGTCATAACAGCCTGTGTCCAGAAACAATGTAGTGAGGTACTATATGTGGATGACCAGCACTGGCTGTCTGTCTCTTGTAACTGCTCCATCCATCCGTCCAGCATGATCCTTTTCCTATCATTTGTTAAAAATTTATCAGACAGGTGCCTGACATCAGGCACAAATTTTATTATAAATTTAGTACAAAAGGCATAATTTATTCAAGTCTATTGACATGTTCAGTAATAAACTCTCTTCATATATTTAACATTCACGTCAGAAAGCGGGGCATTTTACAACCAATTAATAAATAATAGGCAACGCTGCGAAATTTACGAAAAAAAAAAAAAAAGGTAAACTTATTCAGGACGGGAAAGGGTTAAACTTTAAGCAAAATTTTCTATAATTAAATACAAGTGTGATATGAAACATGACAAGATGAATTTTATCAAAATCTGAAGTATGACAGGATCAGCTGTCCGTAATCTGAACTTTGAGTAGAGAGACTTAACCAATATCCGAGAGAAACTGGCACCATTTGAAGTATTACAGTAGGAGTTTATCATCCGAACCATGACAACAGTAATTTTGTTGTATGACAACATCCAACAATGAGTCAGTCTTTCTACATCGCGTTCATTTTCTCTTCTGCCTATAGTTAGGTCTGAAAGACGGAACTTTGATGGAGAAAAGAGTGCACACTTGAACAATGGAATGGGTAAACAAAGAGAACACAAACACGGGGCTAGGAAAACACGCTGATCACATAAACGACGAATTGAGAATGCAAGATCGTTACTGTCCTAACGTCATTATAAGATGTTAATAGCGATGTGACATAAGGTAGAAACATTAACCACACTTTAATTTTATACTAAACACAGATGTGCAAACACACCATATAAAAAAGTAGTGTAAACATATCTTTTTTTTCAATTTGGCTTATTTCAGTATTTTTCTGCTCATGAAATACGTACATTCTTTTCTAAATGCCCTGCCGCGTGGCGTAGGCGATCATTTCTCTCCACAGTTCCCTGTCTTTAGACTTGATTATGAAATCCGCAGGTGACTTTCTTCCTAGTCACATTGACAGCCCATCCAGTAACTCCCTGTCTTCCTCTGTCTCTTCTGGCCTCAATGTTTCCAGTTGCCAGGGTTCCAATTTTCCTCTTCTCAGGAAATGTCCTACAAATCTGGCTTGTCTGCTCTATTTGCTATAATTTGCTTTTGAACTCCAGCCTCTTTTCAGAACTCTTCATTGGTTTTCTTGGCTGTTCATGGTACCTTCAACATCCTTCTTATGAACCACATTTTCCATGTCCTCCATTTCTCGCTGTACTCTCTATTCATAGACCATGCTTAACACCCATAAAACAGAATTGGCCCTATGAAACATTTAAGTACTCGGAATCTTGTTTCCATTGATATGGATCTGTTGCACAAGATGTGAAACACGTACAACTTCTGCATTTACGAGTTTCAAAGGTCACAAAGCTCATCTCATTTTTCTCGGTTGATCTCCTAGTTTATATACCATGGAACTGTATCACGTATGTTTACTGTGTTACTAATTTTTTTTTTTACTGAATAGAATGTTGGTGCACTAGTTGAAGCTGTCTTTGCCGAGTGTTTCTGGGTTAGTTTTTCACCATCTACAGCCATCCTTCACTTCCAGGCTCTTTCAGACATAAAGCTGGCAACACACTGATGCAGAGGTCAAGCCAGTCTTGCGTATCACTTAACATGAGGTTTTATTGATGAATAGGATGAAAATGAAGATGGTGATGACGATATTCTGACTGCCGGCAGGTTTGGCCTGTCACATGGCACATTCATACTTCCACAACTCCAGTAACAGATATAAACACTCATTTTCTTAACAAATACATCACCAAAAAAAAAACATCCTTTCAGAATGAAATATTCAAACATGGACAGACTTCCCATTCATAGTCTCTCCCACAAATCTCTATCACGGGTTCCTCAGCCCACGTGACATTCTAGAAGGATCTCGACCGAGCACGGAAAAGTTCAAAAGAGAATCATAATTGCCATTTTTTTAAAAACAACACTTATCTCCCGTATACTGTTATAGAAGAGCATGAACCCAGCAGAACATAAATGACACTCTTTGCTGAAAGTACTTTTATTATCAGAGTATTGGTTTCCCCTGGGAACAGCTGTGTTAAGAACACACTTATCTTAACATAGTCTTTGTGAGACAGGGACCATAGATCTGACTGATTAAAAACTCCGACTTACTTCTGTAGCACAGAAACCTGTAGCAGTCAACAGTAATTGTAATTATTAGTATTTTTGTAAAATGTAATGGTGGACGGATGGTGGCATGGAGCTCGCCGACGCGGATGAGGAAATTCTAATGTGAAACCAATGAATCCAGGACGTGACATGACTATGGGTCTCTACAACAACGGCTATCAGAATGATGTAAACAAAACAGAGCCAGCAGACTATATGTGGCGGGGAATGGATATCGTTGAAGTATTGGATTCCTCATCCCAAAGTCGGAGTGTCTCTGTGGAACTGTCTCAAAGCCGTCTGGCCAGCCAGTGTTGCACGATGGGTCTGACGTGGAGAAGGGACTTAAGTACAGCCACCAGAGGATAAAAAACAAAGTTTTGGCCAGGCCAGTCCACATCACTGTCTTCATGGCAGTCCGAGCAAGACCACAGTCTGCTATAACAAGGAAAGTTGCTGAAGTTGGAGGTACCCAGCCAAAAGGTGCATCGCAAAAATCAGGGTACCACGTATCATCGCTAGCGAAATGTTATGCATAAGAAGAAGACGAAGATGAATTCTGGATTTCTCTTATTTTCATAGGAATACCTGTAGCATTTTTCTTGATCTCTACAACGCTTTCTGCCTTGTTTCAAGTTTTGATATTGATAGTTTTCATCACTTATGCTCACTTTTGGATGTTTATATTTGCCTGCTAATTAGAGCTATTGATTTTTTCTATTAATTTATTTTTCTTATTCAAATGTGTGGCATTCATTCTTTATATGCATTACAAAACCGGCACATTTAGTAGCATTAGCACTGCATCGTGTGTATATTTAACGTTATCTTCCAGCTTTGATCGTTCTGGCCCTTTGATACAAAGCTGAAACAGTTCTCAGTTACAAAAACAAGAGGATGGCCTATTACTCACAAGATCTATGTAACATAATGATGACCCACATAACACTAATACAAAAAAATACTTTAGTAACAAAATGTATAAACTAAGAAGAAAAATAGGAACAGCTTTATTATTTAACGACTAAAAAGTGGTGACGTTTCGGCGTGAGCCTTAATCATACAAACACGTACAGGACGAAGAATCAGAGAAAGAGAGAGAGAGAGAGAGAGAGAGAGGAGATAAAGTATAGGTGATTGGAAGAACAAAAGATAGTTAAGACGTACAAAAGCGTTTATTGCAGTGAAAATAACTTAGTAGAAGAATTAGAGAGATGAGACAAAGTATAGGATCACATAAAACTGTGTTAATGAAATTTTTTAAAAATGAAAAACATTTATCAAGAAATATAATTAGAACAAAACTTATCTGAATATTTTAGACGGCTTTCAAATAATTCTTGGTTTGCGCATTCACCGTAAACAAGAAGTGACTATTACCAGGGTGATGGCGCATACGTTCTGAAAAGTGTAAAATAGTGCATGATTAAGTGTAAGAAATTTTGAGAGAAAAGGGATGTGGAGAGAAAGAGCAGAGAATTCTACAAAGAATAGGGATGATCGGAGAGTCAATAACCATGGCCAATGCTCTCAAGGGAGTGAAAAGTAGTGTTACATAGTCGTGAATTGTAATGTTGGATAGTGGACGATGGAAAGGAAGGGATGATAGTCTATATATGAGAAGGTGAAATGAATGATTATGATTGTAGTAGAGGAGTAGCAATGTGATGGTGCATGAGGAGTCTAAACAATGTGCAACAAGTGAGAATGAGAATAATTATGATTGTGGAAGATTATGTGCAGCTAAATAACGAGTTCAAACCATGTGGTTACAGTGTCCCATAATCCTGAATGTAGCGGTTCTCAAGTGCTAAGCGGCTTGTGTCATCAGGGTGACATTGTTTGATGGCCATTGCCAGAAAATCAGATTTACCTCTATGGTTTGGGCCATTGAAATGATTAGGGACGGGTTTCGAAGCATGCTGGATGATGTCGTACAGATATTTCTCTATGCAGTCCCCTAGTTTAAGGCCAGTTTCACCAATACGTTATCATGCATCTTTTGCATACGATGATATATATAACATTACGGGACTCGCATGTGAATCCCTCATGGAGGGTCAGGACAGTTTTAGGGAAGATGATTATTGTTGTTTCTCAGACCACAGGGCAGGTAACACAGCGGGGGCGGTTACATTTTATGGTTCCAACATAGTTAATGTTCCGCTTTAAGTGGCTGTTGACGAGGATGTCCTTGAGATTTGGCTCATGCATGTGTGCTAATAAGGGTGGATCAGGGAAGATGTCACGGGTGTCAGGGTCGAGTTTGATTAGTGGTAGATGACGGTAAAGAATTTTCTTAACCATCTGACCATGCGGTTGGAAAGGCAGCACCAACTTAACTCTGTCAGATGAAGTAATAGGTTTAGTTCTAAATGCTTTCTTGCGTTTTATTAGTTGGATACGGTTGGAGACTGCATGGAGGACATTTTCTGGGTAGCTGCGATGACGGACAAATTCCAATAAATTGTTGGACAGTTCGATAAAGTCGGAGTCATCCTGACATATTCTCATTCTCATTCTCACTTGTTGCACTTTGTTTAGACTCCTCATGTACCATCACATTGCTACTCCTCTGCCACAACCATAATCATTCATTTCACCTTCTCCTATATAGATTATCATCCCTTCCCTTCCATTGTCCACTATCCAACATTACAATTCCCTATCTATTCACGACTAGGTAACACTACTTTTCACTACCTTAAGAGCATTAGCCATGGTTATTGACTCTCCTATCATCCTTATTCTTTGTAGAATTCTCTGCTCTTTCTCTGCGCATCCCTTTTCTCTCAAAATTTCTTACACTTAATCATGCACTATTTTACACTTCTCAGAACGTATGCGCCATCACCTTGGTAACAGTCATTTCTTGTTTACGTTGACTGCGCAAACCAAGAATTATTTGAAAGCCGTCTTTGTATTCGTTAAATAATAAAGCTGTTCCTACTTTTTTATTAGTTTATACACTTTGATATCACAGCTTTACTGCAGTGCTTTGTGTGTATTGTATACTTATACACTATTAATCGTGTTTTAGTAACAACAACAACAACAACAACAACAAAAAACCCCAGTTAATTCTAACAGAAATAAATACTTTTATAATTTCAAAAGAAAAAAATGCACAAAACTGACTTACAAAACAGTCATCACCCGGGACGCCAGAAGCCACAGTCATCACCTGGGACGCCAGAAGCCACGGATAGTCATCACCTGGGACTCCAGAAGCCACAGTCATCACCTGGGACGCCAGAAGCCACGGATAGTCATCACCTGGGACTCCAGAAGCCACAGACACTCATCACCTGGGACGCCAGAAGCCGGTGTTTTTCAAGGGCAACAACCACCTCGTGATAATCGGGCGGTGAGAGTACTGGACACTTGGCTTCGAAAGGATCTAGCCCAGTGATTCTCAACATTTTTGTCCCATACACCCTTTTCATCATGTGAGACCCCTCCTACCACCACCACCACCACCACCACCACCTGTCCAAGATTTATAACTCGAAAGACGCATTATAGTTTGTAGACAGATCAATATTGGAACTGTCAATCTGTGGTTCCCAACCCCTCCCCTCAACCTTAAACACCCGAGCCCACTGGTTGAGAACCCCTGGTTCAGCCACACTGCTAGTGCAACTACCGGCCATTGTCCACGTGAAAAAAGGCCTGCTGTCAAAACTGTTTCTATTCCGCACACCAGCCCGCCCCTTCCTTTCCCATTCTGTTTTCATCCACTATTCCTCCTTCCCCCCCCCCCCTTTTTGAAACGGAAAATATGTGCAGACCCTCCCTTAAAACGAGTGAAGCCATTTGGCCCCGGGAGCAATCGGCTGGATCCCCCCACCCCCTTATCATTTAGGCCTGTGTGTGGTACTGGCAATGTGGTAGAAACGGAAGTCGACCTCGACTGAACCCTAAAGGAAGACGAGAGAGGATGATTAAATCCCTTGATGAGACAGAAAAGCTCGCTGGGAGCAGAGACTCATGGCGAGACACACTGTGAGCCCTATGTGAACAAAATGGCATGAGAAGGATGCAAGATGTATGATATTATGCAGTCACAAGACAACAACTTTTGCAAAAAGACAAAAACTAGATAAATGGTAGCAGGTTCTTAGGACATCATTTTTTTTTCATTAAGGCTGCTACATCATTAAGAGAAGCGATGAGAATCAAAGTAAAAGAAATGAGACATACATGCAAAAGAATCTAGACCATGCAGCAGAAAAGTGGTTTGTTGTTGGTATAGTTGATTGTGTCAGTAAAATCGGCCATGAGATTTTCTCAGGAACATGACGGGCAGAACCTTCTGCAAACAGCTAACATCTGATTCAATCCTCTTCTTCCATCTCCCTGAAACTGTGAGCATGATGTCCTTTGCAGCCGATGTGGTGTAAGTGTTATGGCACAGCATCAAGTAAGATTGAGAACTGATTATGACAGCTATCTTACAGCATCGCCAGATTAGGAGCTGATTATGACAGCTATCTTACAGCTTCAAGTCAGACTAGGAGGTGATTATGACAGCTATCTTACAGCATCAAGTCAGACTAGGAGGTGATTATGACAGCTATCTTATAGCAGCAAGTCAGACTAGGAGGTGATTATGACAGCTATCTTACAGCATCAAGTCAGACTAGGAGGTGATTATGACAGCTATCTTACAGCAGCAAGTTGGATTGGGGATATAATAGATTTTTTTTTCAGACCCTAAATGGAACTAAAAGCAAACTCCACTGCTATGGAGACTACACTGATCCTTGTCTTGTTAGCCGGGCTAGGTCTGTTGCTGGGAGAGAGGTGGGATATTGGTTTGTTGCTGGGAGAGAGGTGGGATATTGGTTTGTTACTGGGAGAAGGTGGGATATTGGTCTGTTACTGGGAGAAGGTGGGATATTAGTCTGTTACTGGGAGAGAGGTGGGATATTGGTCTGTTACTGGGAGAAGGTGGGATATTAGTCTGTTACTGGGAGAGAGGTAGGATATTGGTCTGTTACTGGAAGAAGGTGGGATATTGGTCTGTTACTGGGAGAGAGGTGAGATATTGGTCTGTTACTGGGAGAAGGTGGGATATTGGTCTGTTGGTGGGAGAGAGGTGGGATATTGGTCTGTTGGTGGGAGAGAGGTGGGATATTGGTCTGTTGGTGAGAGAGAGGTGGGATATTGGTCTGTTGCTGGGAGAGAGGTGGGATATTGGTCTGCTGGTGGGAGAGAGGTGGAATATTGGTCCGTTGGTGGGGGAGAGGTGGGATATTGGTCTGTTGGTGGGGGAGAGGTGGGATATTGGTCTGTTGCTTGGAAGAGAGGTGAGATATTGGTCTTTTGGTGGGGGAGAGGTGGGATATTGGTCTGTTACTGGAAGAGAGGTGGGATATTGGTCTGTTGGTGGGAGAGAGGTGGGATACTGGTCTGTTATTGGGAGAGAGGTGGGATATTGGTCTGTTGGTGGGAGAGAGGTGGGATACTGGTCTGTTACTGGGAGAGAGGTGGGATATTGGTCTGCTGGTGGGAGAGAGGCGGGATACTGGTCTGTTACTGGGAGAGAGGTGGAATATTGGTCTGTTATTTTTTTCTAGCACAGAAATCACCACATCTTCAAAAAACCATCTTCTAAAACAATGAAAAAAATAAACACCATACCAGACTTAAATATCCCACTTTACCCTCTTCTCTCCCCCCTCTCCTCCCCCACACACACACACCAGCTGAATTTTTTACTGTGTGGTCAATATGCCTCATATTACTCAGCCAATGAAAAACAAGAAACTAAATCCATGGGGAAAAGTGCATTTTATCCCTTTTCATATTATTACACAATCAAGTCTTTTAAAAACAGGATCAAACAACCATAGGAATATATCAAAATGGCAAACAATTTACACAACTGTTTTTTTTTTACACTATAAACAATATCAGATAAATCCAGGAATAAATATGTTTATGCCAACCTCAGCCGGCAGAAGAGTTTATGCCATTAGAAGAGTTTACGCCAGTAGAAGAGTTTATGCCAGCAGAAGAGTTTATGCCAGCAGAACAGTTTATGCCAGCAGAACAGTTTATGCCAGCAGAAGAGTTTATGCCAGTAGAAATGTTTTTATTAGAAGAATGTTGTATATTTACTGGACAGCAAAGATAAATAATGAAGAATGTAGGAGAACAGCTGGAGAGACACAAAAAAATGCCCCAAAAAAAAATAAAAGAGAGACAACGTACTTTCATAGGATATGCAATGAGAGGCGGAGGCGCTGAAAATATTGTAACATCAGGAAAAATAAAGGGAAGAAGAGCCATGGGAAGACCGAGATAAATGACAGTTTGACAAGACAGTGTGAAAGGAGCTCTCCAACTGAACTGACGGTCCGCATGAAGGATCGGGTACTCTAGAGAAGCATGACAGTCAGCATGGTGCCTCATGATGATGATGATGATGATGCCAAGTCTTATCTTCTGTGTGTTCAATCACTGTTAAATCAGATGTTGTCTCATATATATTTGGGACTGATTTTTTACTTGACTGTTTTTCCTGTCGCATGGTGACAGCTATGAGCACTTTGTAATATGTTATGTCTTAGTTTGCTTTTTCCTATTTTCAGAGACGGATTCACTAAAGCAAATATGTCATATACACGTACCCAGTTCAAATGTAGCACAATGAGAGCTACTGTAGCACAATAAGAGCTACTGCACCACACTGAGAGCTACTGTGAGAACTACTGTAGCACAATGAGAGCTACTGCAGGATACTGGGAACTACTGTAGTATGAGAGCTACTGCAGGATACTGGGAACTACTGTAGTATGAGAGCTACTGCAGGATACTGGGAACTACTGTAGTATGAGAGCTACTGCAGGATACTGGGAACTACTGTAGTATGAGAGCTACTGCAGGATACTGGGAACTACTGTAGTATGAGAGCTACTGCAGGATACTGGGAACTACTGTAGTATAAGAGCTACTGCAGGATACTGGGAACTACTGTAGTATGAGAGCTACTGTAGGATACTGGGAACTACTGTAGTATGAGAGCTACTGCAGGATACTGGGAACTACTGTAGTATGAGAGCTACTGTAGCACAATGAGAGCTGGTCTACAACCAAATCTCTTCAGCTAAGAAGCCAGTTCACTATGGCTGTACTAGTCATCTTCTCACACACAGTCTATCTTATTCATCAAATGAAAGATTTCAGAAAAGTGTGTGATTTTATTTTTAAAAAAAAAAGCAAATATAAATCTTTGGTCTAATGAAGTTTCTGCTTTTTAGTCTAACAAACAGAAACTTATTTGTTCATTCCTGGAGTTTTATGGATACAAGGAAAAACTGATAAAAGATCTGAACACTATCATCCGGTACAAGAAAAACATATACGTGTATGTACTTATAAATTCAGGTATTGAAATATAAAAAAATCAAGCTAAAACATTATCACTGTGTTTTCCAACTTTCCATATCACAGGAAAATGTGTTCATACCATACACCTCATATATAAACTTACAGATTTAACATTTCGGATCTTTTATCTTTCTCATTCATAAAACTTACAAATCTAGTAGCATCTCAGAGCTGCTGACAATACGTATTATTAAAAAACTTATGGATCAAACATCATCACAGAGCTTCTGACAGCATATATTATTCACAAACTTACAGATCATTCACAAACTTATATATCCAATAAGATCTCACAACTTCTGGCAACATATATTATTCATAAACTTCAGGATAATTCACAAACTTATTGATCTAACATCTCAGAAATTCTGTCAATTTTGTTGATCTAACAACATCTCAGAAATGCTGTCAATTTTGTTGATCTAACAACATCTCAGAAATGCTGTCAACATATTCTATTCACAAACTTACAGATAATTCACAAATTTAAAGATCTAACAGCATCCCAGAGCTGGTTTCAGTATCTGCCTTTACTGATTTGCCACTTCCCACTTGGTCCCCATTATTACTGTCAATCGTGCTGTCAATATTAACTGGAGACATAGACATCCCATCTCCAAGGGAAATCATTGGCAAGGGTGAAGACAGCATGACATTGTTATCAAATGTCATCATATCATCCTCACTATCATTTTCTTCTTCTTCATCATCATCATCATCATCATCATCATCATCTTTTTCTTGAGCTGCAAGTAATGTTGAATCTTTGCTGCAGAAAACTGAGGAATTACCTTCTTGAACATCAGATTGTTTGAGATGAACCTTTCCATCCTGAACTTCTTCTGTATTTTGAACTCTAGGAGTGTCTCTGTCTTCACTTTGCTGACTGTCTTCCTCATCATCCATGGTTCCACTGAACTGTATAATCATTATATCCATCTCAGAGTCCACAGCGCAGGAGCTATCATCTCCCATAACATCAGACTCACCAGACAGCATGTTTGTCTCAGAACCTGATTTGTGATAACAGGTTAAACCATCTACAGTTTGGTTTCTTCTGTCTTTGTTTCTTTTTTCCTCAGTCTTATTTCTTTCATTATCAGCCATTCCTGTATCAACATGATCATCATCATCTTGTCCCTCATCAAAGATTCTGACATCATTTGTGTCATAAGATGACCTGTATTCAGTAACGCCTGGTTTGTTATTGGTGGACCAGCTTCCTGTGATATCAGACATGTCATTTTTTGATACATTTTCTATATTCTCATCACACAAACCTGAAACACTTTCATCATTTTCAGAATATTCTTCTTCTGAAGTGCTCCCAGAATGCTCTGGCTTAGGATATCCATATTGATTTAAAACAGACTCTGGGATTCGTTCAACTGTAACATGGGGCTTTAAATTTAGAAGCAGATCTTTTTTGTCCTGGCCTTTGGTATTTTCTCCATAGCCTACCACAATTTTGGGGTCAAGAGAGCTGTGAGATGAAGCCAGGTGACTCTGCACTACTGATCGATCATGTGCACTATAGCTGCAGTAACCACACGTGAATTTCTGAGAGCTAAAGTGGGTCTCAATGTGAGTGCATAGCTCTGTTTCATTCTCTGCTTGGAAAGGGCAGTAACTACACTTGAGCGGTGAGTCGTCAGAAGAGTCATGGACCTTGTGCTTGAATTCTTCATGCTCTTGTGCCAAGTGGAGGCAAAACTGGTTGAGGCTTTCACTCGTATATGAGCACTGACTGCACAAGAATGTAGTGGGCGATTGGCTTGTCCTCTTCGGCGCTGCGTAAACACAGAGGATCAAAGGCATCAACTCTAAAAGAATAAAAAAGCTCAAGAGAGTCATGACTGAGTGATGGATGAATGCACTGTTATATGTTGGAGACATGGATAGACTGACAAAAGATAGATTGCTGTGCATGTGAAAAGATTGTTGAATGTATATACAGATTTTTATAATAAGAAGAAAAAATATCTGGCAGTGGAAGTGTGAAAGATATAAAAACCATTTGATCTGAAATAAATAAAATGAAATGAACATTTCAAAAGAGGCTGTGAATTTGAAAAAAAAAGAACAAAAAAAGAAAAAAAACATTACGCTAATTTCCATATACAGCTTTGAATCTAGTAAATATAAAGCAAACCTCCACAAATTTATGTGAAATCTATCACATGTAAAACCAACCTTCACAAATAACAGTGAAATCTATCAAATAAAAAATCAGCAATTACAAACAGCAGTTATTTGTTGTTTGGTTATAAAGATTAAACAAGACACAGCATGACAATCACATAAAGGTTCTAATTTCAGTTGCAACCACTTAAAAAAAAAAATCAAGACATAATATGACTTTATAAGCTGAAATGATTCATTTTTTGGTATTTTAATAGCCTGAGATCACTCAAAAATGGCTGAGGTGGATTGCATTGTTCATTTCATATGCAAGAAAAAATAAAAGACAAACAAATAAGACAGAGACCAGACTCAGCATGCATGTAGAGGAACCTTTCAGAACTCCAAAGTACAAGAAAGACAAGGCAGGATGAAGATTTTTTTTTTCTCTCAAGACATGATGACCATGACACTGATGATTACCTAGGAGATTCATAGGAAAAAAAGTAATCAAATTCAGTCTGATCTACAATGAGTAGAAACTTATAACAGCAACAAGATCACTTCTATTGTGGAATAAAACAGAGGGTCACAGCAGCCAACCTTCCCTAGGTGTGTCATGTAATGTTCCCTCTCCGTCTCTCTATACCTTCGTGAATGCAATGTGGTCTTGAGCAAGCTGACCAACATCTCACAATGACATATTCAGATATTCCATGATATCCTGAGTCCAGTTGTGGTGAGGTCATCCCTTTTCCCTGGCACCATATCATCTATTATCAACCTCTCCAAACCGTTATGTCTCTTGATGTGGCCGAAGTATCTCATCTTTCTAACTTTGACGATATTTACGAGCCAGTTTCTACGACACCTAATCCTATCAATATCTTTTTTTTTCTTTCTATCCATGTTATTCTAGTGCCCTTCCCTAGGTAGATGGTATATAATGATGATATTAAATTTAAACATCATTTAGTCAGAAAAAAATGTAATGTAGGAAGACAATTTATCTACACAAAGTATTCAATACACAATATCTAGAAGATAAACAATAGAGAACTAACAGGCCTAGAACTACAACACAACCTTCTTTCATTATTGATGGACAAATGAGAAACACATACATACACAAAATAAAACATATAACTTGAAGTGGGTTCTACAATCACTGAGGAAACATTTACTGAAAATTAACTTTCCAGAAAAAAAAAAACCCACTTAAATAAAACTGACCCCGCAGCAAATGAATTTCAGGATTCAAAATAATTTCAGGTAGATTTGAAAATAAAAATTTGAAAATAAAGAAACAAAGCCATGAACTGTTTTACGGCAAATGCAGAAATTCACTCGCTTGCAAAGGTTCTTACATATTACATCCTTCCCGTGCTGTTAAACATTGCATAGCTGTTTGCCAAGTTTTCCTGTTTTCAGTGAGTTTTTCAACTTCATCAAGGGATATTATGCCTACTAAACTGGCTTCTCTTAACAATGTTCTCTTTAGAGTTTCATGTGGTCCATCTCTTTTTATTCAGCCTGTTGTGCTCCACTTGATAGCTTGTTTTGGTATTCTCTGATTGTTTCTTCTCATCACATGGCCTACATATGTCCATCTTCTTTTTATGATAACCCATGAGACAGGTTGTTGTTTGCTCATCTGTCTTATCTCTGTGTTGTTCTTAAATTCATTCCACTTTATACCAAGTATTTTCCTGAGGCATTTGTTTTCAAAAGAGTCTAATTTCTTGTCTATTTCTTTAGTTGATTTCCAGCTTCAGCATGCATAAATGAGGGTGGATATCACATTAGAATTGAATAATCTTAACTTGGTTTTTGTGCTTATAACTTTTGAACTCCATATGTTCTCACGAGTTTTGAAGGACAATGCTGCTTTTGCAATTCTAACTTCCTTCTTTATAAAGGTTAAGCAGCAAAAAATCTTCATGTAGTACAGATGACTGCAAGTTCTTTTTTTTTTTTTAATCACCAAAGCAATTAAGTACAGACTATGCCTACCATGCTCAGGCAAACAGGCTGTAAAAATGAGTACTAGGCACTTTTGTTAAGGCTACACCTTAGCATGCTTCCAAGCTGCTCCCAAGGCAAGGTACACCTGGATATGCTGCATACAATGACCACCAGTGATCCAAAAAAAAAAAATCCTCATCTATCTCATGAATATGTAACTATATCTAAACTGTCAATTTCTTCTTCCTCTTCAGGTTTCTGATCCATTAAGGCTTAGTGCTGCAGATAAAGTTCACCTCCATTCCTGGGATTGGAGCGCGGGGCCAACAACCCCATATCCATTAAAAAAAAAAGATTAGTGTTATGGAACAGATAAAGAAGCCTCAAAACTGGATGGATAAAAATGGATTACGAACTTGGAATGTCAAAAATATTATGAGATTTGGAACATGGAATATAAGAAATTTATACAGACAAGGGGCAGCTAAAGAATTAGAAGAAATTGTCAACTAGCAAGTAAAAAAAAAAAAATAATAAATGCACGCTTATGATATTTTTCCCTTACATTTTTCTGCACTGTCAACGTCCTGTTCAGGAAGCTCTTCACTCTCCATTGTGACTTCCTCTTTGGTGGTGGAGGCATCATCTGCAGAAGTAGTACTTTTCCCTTTTTTCACTGATGTAGCTCCTACTACTCCTGATCTCCTGAGATGAATTACCCAGAGTGCCTGCCCTTTGTGTAAACAGTACTGATGGCGCATCAACTTTTCCCTGAATTATGAAAATGGAAGTTAAATTGAGCAATATTTTCTGTACAATGTTTTATTTATAGGTCTTTCATGATTTGGCTGAGATAAGGTAATTTACTGTCTTTCATGATTTGGCTGAGATAAGGTAATTTACTGTCTTTCATGATTTGGCTGAGATAAGGTAATTTACTGTCTTTCATGATTTGGCTGAGATAAAGTAATTTACTGTCTTTCATGATTTGGCTGAGATACGGTAATTTACTGTCTTTCATGATTTGGCTGAGATAAGGTAATTTACTGTCTTTCATGATTTGGCTGAGATAAAGTAATTTACTGTCTTTCATGATTTGGCTGAGATAAGGTAATTTACTGTCTTTCATGATTTGGCTGAGATAAGGTAATTTACTGTCTTTCATGATTTGGCTGAGATAAGGTAATTTACTGTCTTTCATGATTTGGCTGAGATAAAGTAATTTACTGTAAATTCTGCATTATTTAATGTTAACATGGAAAAAATTGTTGTTAACACTCTCTAATATCAAAAATGCATAAAATATACTGTAATCATTCTGCTCTGTTAAATTAGCTTGCTTTTCTTGTATCTAATGAGGAAAAAAAAAAAAAAAAAGTTAGGATTACACTGTAAAGGGTAATATGAATGGCAAAAACTACAACTTACTTTCCTGAAAATGAGCGACTACAATAAGGGCAGATAAATCCTTTAGGTTGATGAGACTTTAGGTGAGATTTCATTGCTTGGATAACACAGGATGAGAAATCACAAGTCTTGCACTTAAACCTGCATACAAATTGAAGAAAAAATAAAACATCAATAACAATTTTATTAGCAGCAAAGGAAGGCAACGAAACATTATATGACAGCACTGATTAATTCAACAAACAAATGGCTGCATGGTATTTGCATCATCATCATCATCATCATCATCCTGTTGCCTCTTCAGTAAAACTGACTGAAGTGGATCTCTGAATCATTTTGTTTCTTGAAATGATGGTACATCTAGAAAAGTTGTCTCCAGATATTTGAATGTTTTTTTCCATACAGACAGTCTTGTCTTTAACATATAACATAACCTAGTACACAGTCTTGCCTTTAACATATAACATAACCCAATAGACAGTCTTGTCTTTAACATATAACATAACCCAATAGACAGTCTTGTCTTTAACATATAACATAACCTAGTACACAGTCTTGCCTTTAACATATAACATAACCTAATAGACAGTCTTGTCTTTAACATATAACATAACCTAGTACACAGTCTTGTCTTTAACATATAACATAACCTAATAGACAGTCTTGTCTTTAACATATAACATAACCTAGTAGACAGTCTTGTCTTTAACATATAACATAACCTAGTAGACAGTCTTGTCTTTAACATATAACATAACCTAGTAGACAGTCTTGTCTTTAACATATAACATAACCCAATAGACAGTCTTGTCTTCAACATATAACATAACCTAATAGACAGTCTTGTCTTTAACATATAACATAACCTAGTAGACAGTCTTGTCTTTAACATATAACATAACCTAATAGACAGTCTTGTCTTTAACATATAACATAACCCAATAGACAGTCTTGTCTTTAACATATAACATAACCTAGTAGACAGTCTTGTCTTGCATATATAACATAACCTAGTAGACAGTCTTGACTTGCACATATTGACTAACTGCATAAAATATGTTCTCATACGTAAAAAGTGTAATTTTGTTCATTCACTTTCAGACTTCACAAAGATGGAATAAGTCTATACTCCCAAGTTTTAAGTGATATTGTCACATTGTTGGAGAGCTCACCTCATGGTATTGTTTCCTGGTCCAAGAGTCATCCGTGTTGTATATCCAACATCACTGGACGCACCTGGGACAGAGTCACAGTCCACCAGTGCCTCCCCTGTGCTATCACAGGTAAACCCTCTCTCCAACTCAGTCCACAAGAACTTCTTGCCAGGGTGTGCCTCCTTGTGGTGGATACTAACACTGCTTACATTGCTTGAGGTGAAGTCACAGTTGTAGCATTTGATAGTAATGTCCTGCTCCACGCCAAGTGTCTGTGGCGATTTGCCATATTGCTGAAAAATTACAGAACAAAGTATTTGTAAGACACTCTGGTGTATGGAAATTTCTAATTCAGCTTAAGAATTGAAGTCTCGGAATCATTTATTTGTGAATGAAGTCACTCTTAGAAGTCCAGGCTTGACCCAGGAGAAAAGGATGGAAGAAAAACTGCAGGATGTACATGACAACTCTCTGCTGACCTCTGGATTTATGGAGGTGACCTGTCACCCTGAAGAGATGGCTGAAGTCAATCTCCGCACAACTCTATGTTGTCACTCTTTATGCTGTGAAAGCTAAGCTGTTGTGCTCTCTGCCCAACAGTGATGTTATGGTTCTTCTCATGTTCCTATAAACACAAAAATTGTTAACCTCAAGCTGCAGCGTTAGACTTTTCAGTAACCTCCATCACAAAAATCCCTTCCTAGACATCAGGCTGTTGTGACACAGCTTATACCAGAGAAGAACTGTGGTAGGGTACAATGTAATCTGTTATGCCTCACCTTGTAGGAAGAAAAATCTACAATTTTCAGAGGCAGTTCTTAAAATTAATTTTTGATGACCATACTGAATTCCAGACAGAATCCACTTCCTTCACCTTGAGAATTAACTCCCTAATCATCTCTCTGCTCTTATGTCAGTCTTCCAGCCACTTCTCTCATTCTGCTTCAGTTTGGAATCTCTTTTAGAGTCAAAAATCTTGTTTTACTGCAGAAAACCTTGTCTGTATAGCTTCAGCCAGGGGTGTAACTATGTGGTGTGCTGGGTGTGCAGACATACAGACATCTCCCCCCTGGGATGAGAGAGGAGGGGACAGGAGTTTGAAATAGCCTTTTTTTTTTCTCTATTTTTAAACTACTAGAAAAAGCACAAAAAGAGAATAATGAAGTACAATCATCCATATCTGAGATTACACCATTTCATTCACAGCCAAGAGCAGGAGACAGCAACCCTCCTCCTCCCCCACTACACAGTAATTAATCAGCAACAACCTTCCAATATGCAATGCCACAAGCAAACTTAAAGTCTTCCATTAAGGTAAGGTGCTATTTACCACAAGATTAATCTATTAAGTATACAAGTATATTACAGAAAATACTGTCGAAGTTTTGTTTTTATTTCATCTCCATTTTTTTTTTTTTTCACTTACGATAATTTTGTACTTTCCCCCAACCCTATTTTTTCCCTATAAAGTCTTTTCTCTTTTTTAAATATAGCACAAATGTATAACACAAGGTTTTTTTCCAGAACACAACTATCATGCTACAGAAAAATAGGTTGTACATATTTTTATTGTGTATGTTTCAGTTGCATTTATATACAAAATTTATAATTTTTATTTTATGCTGCCTGCACTACATTGTATAAAAGAATATATACAGATTTTACATTCTGCAGTGAAGCCATGGCCATATTAATATACTTGAAAATACTGTAATAAATCTATATATGGGACATCCCACAGAAAACTTGAACATGGGCCCTTACTGTCTAGTTATGACACTGACTGTAGCAAATACTGAGATATGGTCATGAACTAGAACAGATCAATGCTTGAAATATGAACAAACTTGGAAAAATGTGAAGCTCTTACAAGTTTTATTTCACTCAAAAACATGCAGCAAAATTGACTGCACAAATAATTTTGCCCAAGGGACAGTGCAATTTGTTTTCTTTTTTTTCCTTTCACATGCACTGGACTTGGTGAGTTTCTTATTTATGGGACAGAACACTGTATGATATCCTATCTTCCTTTCATTTACTAACATCTGTGTGTGTGAGTGTGTGTGGTATAATCTAGTTTGCCTCATCCTGCAGAAAGATATTCTCATCTTCATATCTCTCTCTCTCTCTCTCTCTGAACTTTAAGTACCCAGGGCACATGGGGCTTCCACAAGGGTTTTCCACAAATGCCTGTCCTTTGCCTTTTTTTTCCACTCTTGCCCAGATGAGCCCTCTGTTGCTCAACATCCTCTCTGTTGTTCTTCTCCATGTCTCCTTCATCTACCTATTCCTAAACCTGGGTTTGCTTCGACAGTGTCTCCTAATCCTACAAGTGAGAGGAAAGGTTGCTTCTTACAAGTGAGAGGAAAGGTTGCTATTGACAACCCTACTCATTTCAACCTGGCCTATTTGGTATGAGACTCATGTGTTTCCAAATCAGGATAAGCTTGACTTCTCTAAACATTAAAGAAAGCTGCTCTATCTGACTGCTTGTGAATGAAGTTCTTCATCACCGCAGATTTTTCGATTAAGAAACAAGGCTTTTGCACAATAAAGTGACTGAGCACAGTGTTGTAGGGTCAGCTTTCAGAAAATAGTAGACAAAGCACATTAGACACGAGAGAAAGAAAAATTACCGTCTTGACCAAGTTCATGGGTTCATTGTACTCTCATGGCTTGGTGGTGGCTGCTCATCCTACCAAAATCCATGATCAAGCCCCAGGTAATTTTCTTGTCATTTTTATTTCTCTCAACACCTATTGTACTTTGTTGATTTTTCAAAGGCTGAACATACAACTCTGTGCCCTGTCACTTTATCACTGCAAAGAACTTTATACTCACAGGGCAACAACATGTATCTGATTCCTTCAACACTGAAAGGCAAAAGTAATCTAACAGATGCTGAGAGAACCCTTACTAAAGAAAGAGTTGTCTAACACACGTGTTTGTGAACTCAATCAGTCAAGTGCCGTGCCGCGTGGCGTAGACGATCATTTCTCTCCACAATTCCCTGTCTTTAGACTTGATTATGAGATCCACCGGTGACTTTCTTCCTAGCCACTATGACAGCCCATCCAGCAACTTCTCTCTCTGTCTTCCTTTGTCTCTTCTTCCCTCAATTTTTCCAGTTGCCACAGTGTGTTCCAATTTTCCTCTTCTCAGAAAATGTCCTACAAATCTCGCTTGTCTGCCTCTGATCTTTGTTGTAATTTGCCTTTTAACTCCAGCCTCTCTCAAGCCTTCTTCATTGCTTTTCTTAGCTGTCCATGGTACCTTCAACATCCTTCTTATGAACTACATTTCCATGGCCTCCATTTCTCATTGTATTCTCTTATTCATGGACCATGCTTCACACCCATAAAACAAAATTAGTTTGTGAACTAACAACAACAAAAATGAACTTGCCTGCTTCTTGGACAGTTCCCCTTCTGCACCAGTTACTTCATCTTCTGTGTTCTGGGCAGTTACTTTAGCCTTCTTACTTTGCTTAAATGTCCCTGACGGAGCACATCTTCTCAGGCTTGTCCTGGACTCCTGGAACTTAGCAATGAATGCATCTGTCTGGGAGATGTCAAAGTCTGGGTTCTTGGCTGCTTCATCCTGCACTTTCAAGGCAAGCTGGCGGGTTCCTTCAAGCAACTCTTCTACTCTGGCCTCCTTCTTGAGGTTCCGAACATAAGTGTACTGTTCCTCATGTCCTGAGTCAAAGCAAAAAAAAAAAAAAAAAATTAATAATCTGTATATGCAACCTGTCTATTCTGCATCACTGAAGCTAATGAAATAATTGAAGGTTTTGAGGTTTTATCTTACTCGTAAATATGCATATGCAGGAAACTCTCTACTGTAGAGAGCGGAACAACAACACAACTCCTTCAGATCATCAGAGGAAGTACCACCCCTCAGACAAGTGTTTCGGCCCTTTAAACTCCTGACACTCTAAGGGGGGTAGGCCCCTCTGGGTCATGACTCCCAGAGGTCTTGTGAGTTGTTGCTTTTTTTTTTTCTTTCCAGTCCCGGGATTGAACCCATGATCTTCCAGTTTCCACTGCACTTTTACAGTGCGTCTTTAGCGATTTAGCTACGGAGGACTGGTATTGGTTGTGGCAAATGAAATTATTTATGTTCCCAATGCTTATTTCGCATACTCCACAGCCAGTATGAGGCCTTTTCTGCTGTTTCTGAAAGGCTTCTCAATGCCCTTGTTCTTGCTTGTCCCTTTATGCCCAGTTGCTTACACAGGTCATATGCTGATGTTGCTGCGAATCCTCTTGCTCCCACTTCTACAGCTATCACTTTTGCCCTGATTCCTGCCCCCTGCCTCAGTTGCTTGACCAGATCATTGTACTTCTCCAATTTGAATAAATGCTGTTCCTCTATTCTAGTTTCGTATGGGACCGTAAGCTCGATCATTATTAACTCCTGTTTTCCTGTGGAGTACACTACAATGTCCGGTCGCATTCCTGTGTTCTTGATGGCAGTCGGGTATTCTCTTCTTCCTGGAAGGTCTGCTATCACATCCCAGTCATTTGTACCATGGAATATTCAATGTCAAGACAACTGAAGTAAGTGTACTTCCAGAAGATGCCTGAAAAAAGGTAAAAAAGAAAAAAAAACACCTTGCCTTCAGTTTTATCAGGTTTGGTTCATCTGCATTTATTTTTTTGGTGAGGGTTTTACCTTTCATTTTTGTCAGTTTTATGAAGAAAAAGGTAAGTAAAGAATGTAATGTCATTTGTGTACAGTTTTTCAAAACAACCATGAAAATTATCCATATCTGTTCAGAACAAACATGAGAATGCACGATTACTCCTCTGGTTATTAGTTCAGACTTCACTCACACACATGAAAATTTCTGCTTATTCATGAATCAGTTTTATCAGACAATCATTTATGCCTGCAAGTTAAATTGGTCTTCACAAAAAAGTTAGCTGTTAAAAAGGGCACAGCAGTTGTTTAATGACAACATCAGATATCAAAATTATAGGAAGTCAATGTCTCATTATATAAATATGAGAATAATGTGGGTTATGTATTTAGGAACTTACCAGTTGCCGGGTGTCACCATTTTCATTTCGCCTGGCCAGATACTGATGGCTTCACTATCAAACACCTTTGTTCTTGGGGTGGGTTGGTGGAGGGGAGAGGGGTTTTAGATATCGCAGTTCATTAATATGCTGTTCTGTCATGGCTAGACGGCCGCTCGTTCTACCAGAGTGTTCAAATCCCAGGTAATTCTCTTGTGATTTTTCTTTCTCTCACATCTAAAAGTGCTTTGTCTACAATTATTTTTTAAGTTTGATCATACAACACTGCGTCCTGTTACTTTACCATAGTAAACAAAGGAAGGTATTATCACATTTAAAAAATATGGTTATTATGATGAATAATCACTCCTAAATTCTTGGCAGCTGAATACACACTGATAAATTCGGTTTGTAACATAATGTTACTGTGACAAACTTGGGTGCCTGACATGATGTCACAGTGATGAACTTGGATGTCTAACATGATGTCACAATGGTGAGCTTCTGTTTGATGTCATAGTGATCAACATGAATATCTGACATGCTGTCATATAATGAACTCAAATGTCTGGCATTGTTGTTCAGTTTTGAAATGCAAGTATTCAATTGTGGGATTTCTATAATTTGATAAATTTTTGACAGATTAAATAAAAAGAGTAAGTAGGCAAAAACTACAAAAATGACTAGTCACTGTTTTTAAAAGTAAACTATAAAACATTAAATTAAACTGAATATCTTAATAGACACTGTGCAGGAAAATACTGAATTTTTACCTTGTGACCTGGAATGTCTTCTACACTGATCTGGTGAAGGGAAGAAAGCGCCACAGGTGAGACAGGTGTATGGACGGTAGTTGATGTGACGGTTCAGGTGGTATTTCATCTTGGATGTAGCCATTGTCTTTACAGCACAGGACTTGCACACAAAACGCCACGCCGGGATGTGTTTTGCCTGAAATGGCAACCCTGGATGATCCCAGGCCATGTGGTCCTGCATGCGGCTCATGGATGTCTCCTTCGTGTCACAATGACCACACTGAACCAGCTCATTGCCTTTCTCAAAAATAAATCTCCGCTTTCGTTTAAAAGCAGCCATCTCATCATCATCATCATGCAATCTTCTTTTCACAGCTTTCTTGCTGCCATCCCAACATGCTGAAAACTGATCTTCAGATTTGTATATGCTGGCTGGGGATTTCATTTTTGTTGATGCATCAACAAACTGAGAATGGCTGTCTCTTGTGTGCTGCAGAATGTCCTCTTGAGTTCTTGTCTCATAGTGACAATAAGCGCATGCAAACTGCTTGACTCCCAAACCGCCACTCTTGCTGGGACTACTGCTACTGCTGAAACTAGCGTGTGATTCAGATTTTTTACTAAGGAGATTTTGTCTTTTTTTCTGAAAACTCAGAGGTCCTAAGATGGGTTTAGTGGGAGAGAGGTCTTCAGGAAACAAGTCCTCTTTGCTGTCAAGGCCAAAATGTGCTTTTTCTTTGTGTTTCTGTAGCAGCATGAGACTAAGGGTTTGATAACTGCACAAAGAACATGTGTGAGTTTGATATTTCTCATGAATCTTGTAGATGTGGCGAACAATATTTGACCGATGTAGTGATGTAAATTTGCACTTTTCACAATAAAACTTCACAACAGTGCCTTCTTTGGCTTTGAGAACTTTGATTTTTGTGGTGACATCTAGAGCTTTTGACTTTCCTCCAGCCGGAGATCGGTGAAAGCTGGGCATGTATGAGCTGATCGGATGCCTCTTGATGGGAGAGAACTCTGACACCATGTGAGAGTTATCAAGGCTCTCCTCATCATCATCATTGTATGTGTTGTGATCATTGTCACTGTTTTCCCTTTCTTCCTCTTCCTCTTCATTGTTGTACAAGCTACTTCCTTCTTCAACATTTTCATCATCAATCTCTGTTTTCACAATTACATCATCAACTGGTTTCTTTTTTCCAAACATGGCTACCACTAATCCACTGTGTGGGGTCCTTTGAGTACTCATCCCATCTTCATCATTCTTATCACCCTCATTTTCATCTTCAGTCTCATCCTGCTTTTCCATTTTTGGTACAACTAACAAAGTCTGACTCTTGGATTTTGGCTTCTGAATTAGGGCTTGGCCCTGACCACCAATATTGGTCAGGTCATTCACAAACTGTCGGACTCTGGCTTCCACATCAGGCTGCGTAAACTTAATGCTGATTGGCTTATCTTTATGCTCCTCTTTGATGTGAGTTGCCACAGTATATTTCTCTATCCCCTCAAAGGGACAATATGGGCAACCCACAAGGTACATCTTGAGATGTCGAAGCATGATATGTCTGTGAAGTGGATATTTTCTCGGAAATTCCCACCTGCACACCAAGCACCGCAGCTGACCTGATGGTCGTTCTTGATAAAGGCAGCTGAGTTTTTCATCGAGAGCGTTCCGACCGAGCATTATGACGTCTGGATCCACTATGCTGGCCTTTTTCCCACTTGCAGCGCTTGAACCTTTTTTCCCAGATCTGAAGTTTGGAGAATTTACAGGCTTGCCAAACTTTGTGGAACCTAATTTCTTTTTACTTTTGGAAACAAGTGAGTTTTTGATGTAGCTGCTATCTGATCTGTAGGACAGGTCCACGTCTTGGTCAGCTGATTCACCTGATGTGAAAGATAATTATAATCTTTATTACTTTTTTTATATATTATTTAGATAATATTGATGTTTGGACTAAATCCAGCATGAATTTCATGGATAATGGGCAGCATTTATTATGTGATTTAAATAAATGCCAAACATGAACAGATTATGACTGCTTAATGACTGGATGTTAACAACTGCATATTATGTTGTGTTGGTATACTGTACACCCCTTGTTTTATGTCAGTCCAAGTTTGTATACCTGTTTGTATACATCAACTTGTATGCTGAAAACATAATGAGGAATAGTAGAGATGTAGACAAATAATATTACAATGCCATAACAATTGGAGGTTATGAAATACCAGAGATTAGTTATGCTGATGACACAACATTACTGTCCACAACACAAAAAGGAATGGAAAAAGTAATTATGTCAGTCCATAAGAATAGTGAAGAGCAATACTTATATCTTAATGTGAAGAAAACTAAATTGATGACAACTGACAAAACAAATAAGACAGGTGAAATATGTATCAATGAGGAAAAATTGGAAGAGGTATAGAGTTTTGAATATCTTGGATCATTCATTCATTCCTTTGCATGTCCCTTGCGGAACTTTGCCTCCCAAACAGCACTCCTGTAGGCCTCTCGGTTGTGAGCAAGATGGCCTGCTGCTGCTGCATCCATTTCCAGATCATCAACGATGTCTTGCAGCCATCTTCGTTTCGGTCTTCCTCTTTTTCTTTTTCCCATTATGTATCCTTCCAATATGGTCTTCTCTAAATTATCATGACGTTTAATGTGTCCAAAATATTTAAGTTTTCTCTCTTTAATCCTCTTTACTAGCCAGCCTTCTTCAATATTAAGCTCTTGTAGTATAGATATATTTGTTCTTTTTTGTGTCCACGATATTTGGAGAACACTTCTGTAGCATTTACATTCAAAGGCATTTATGTGTTTCTCAGCTGTTTTGTTAAGTGTCCAGGTCTCACAGGCATATGTTGCGATGGGAAAGATGCATGCCCTTAAAAATCTTATTTTTGTGGTTCTGTCTGCTCCTCTCCACAGATTCTTTATTTGTTTTACTTTCTGAAGAGCAATAGATGTCCTCCTTTTAATTTCCCTCATTGTATCTCCATTATTAGTTAGTAGTGATCCAAGATATTCAAAACTCTCCACTTCTTCCAGTTTTTCCTCATTGATACATATTTCAGTTGCCTTGTTTGTTTTGTCAGTTGTCATCACTTTAGTTTTCTTTGCATTAAGATAGAGGTTCTGCTCTTCGCTGTTCTTGCGGACTGACATAATTAGTTTTTCCATTCCTTCTTGTGTTGTGGACAGCAATACTGTGTCATCAGCATATCTAATCTCTGGTATTTCATAACCTCCAACTGTTATGGCATCGTAATATTCTTTGTCTACATCTTCTCTAACATTCCTCATTATATTTTCAGTATACAAGTTAAATAAGTAGGGTGACAATATGCACCCCTGACGGACCCCTTGTTTCATGTCAAACCAAGTTGTTGTTTCACCATTTATTCTTACTGCTGCTTGTTGGTCTAGATACAGCAGTGATGTTAATTGTATCAAATGTGTTGGAAATCCCATTTTTTCCATTATTTCTCAAAGTTTCTGGTGTTGTACACAATCAAATGCCTTTGAGTAGTCTATAAAGGATAAATATAGATTCACATTAAACTCCCTGCATTTCTCTATTATTAATCTTAGATTGAATATAAGATCTCTTGATCCTCTTCCTTGCCTGAAGCCAGCTTGGACCATATTGACTTCTTCTTCTATTTTCTTTCGAAGTCTACCCATTATGATTTTTAACAGAATTTTACTGGCATGACTAATCAGGGCAACAGTTCTGTAGTTGGTGCATAATTTCAAGTTACCCTTTTTTGGCAGTGGTATGAATACAGTTCTTTTCCATTCTTTTGGCCAAATACCTGAATGCCATATCTTTTTACATAGTGCATGATAGATTGTTGCACACTCCTTTCCTCCTGCTTTAATAAATTCAGCGGTTATCTCATCACATCCTGGTGATTTACCATTTTTCAGATTCTTTATTGCCCATAAAACTTCTTCCATTGTCGGCTCGGGTTCTTTCTCCTCCAATAATAATTCACACTGTTGATTTCTGCTTCCACAGTCGGTTGTTTCATACATTCTTTTGCAATATTCCTTCCATCTTTCTAGAATTTCCTCTGTCTCTGTCAGGGTATTCCCCATCTCATCACAAATTACATTTAGCTTAGGTGTGACATTTCTCGTCAATGACTTCATTTCTTTAAAAAATTTCACTATCTCTTCCACACCTCTGATGTTCTTCTATTCTTTCACAACAATCTTGTATGTATTGTTTTTTGTCTTTTCTTATGTTTCTTCGTACTTCTTTTGTTAAAGTTTTATATTTATCTTTGTTGTTATTTGTCACTCTCCATTGCGTCTTCATTTCTCTACATTGTTTTATCAGTTCTAGTGTACCTGCTGTGATCCATCTATTCTTTTGTGTTTTTTTTACTGGAACCATGTCTTTAGCTGTTGATACTAAGATATCTTTGGCCTGCGTAGCCATTTCATCTGGTGTCATCTCTTCCTGTACAGCCATCAGGATTTCGAAACGGTTCTTCACTTCTATACCGTATTGTTCTGGTATATTTGTAAGGTCAAAGCGGAGTGGTCTTGATCCCATAACTATCTTTTTTATCTTTATCTTGGATCATTACTAATTAATAATAGTGATACACTGAGGGAAATTAAAAGAACATCGATTGTTCTTCGAAAAGTAAAACAACTAAAGAAGCTGTGGAGAGGAACAGACAGAACTACAAAAATAAGATTTTTAGAGCATGCATCTTTCCCATCGCAACATATGCCTGTGAGACCTGGACACTTAGCCAAACAGCTGAGAAACACATAAATGCCTTTGAATGTAAATGCTACAGAAGAGTTCTTCAAATCATGGACCAAAAAAAAAAAAGAACAAATATATCTATACTACAAGAACTTAATATTGAAGAAGGGTGGCTAGTAAAGAGGATTAAACTTAAATATTTCAGACATATTAAACATCATGATAATCTAGAGAAGACCGTCTTGGAAGGGTACATAATGGGAAAAAGAAAGAGAGGAAGACCAAGACGAAGAAGGCTGCAAGACATCATTGATAATCTGCAAATTGATGCATCAGCAGCAGGGCATCATGCTTACAACCGAGAGGCCTACAAGAGAGCTGTTAATGAGGCAAAGTTCCGTAAGGGACATGCAAATGACTGACTTGTATAGTGTATCGTTTAATAATCAGATATTAATTTATTTGCCCACTTCATAAATTTATTTGTCAAGTTAGAATTCTTCTGCACATTCATCTGCTTAACTTAATAATTTCTTGTATGTGCTCTTCATTATTTTACCAGTTCACAGAGAAAATTGTTTGTAATTTTATTATATATGCATATGTATGTGTGTGTATGTATGTATGTATAAATATTTTCCATTTAAATACAAAATATTTTTTACACACATTCTTTAAACTTGTCTTTCAAAAATGAATTATTTAATACATTAATAAATCAGTCATTTTAATGAAAAGATTAGGTAATGAATTTAGTAACTATAAACAAATCTATCATGCACTATGTAAAAAGATATGGCATTCAGGTATTTGGCCAAAAGAATGGAAAAGAACTGTATTCATACCACTGCCAAAAAAGGGTAACTTGAAATTATGCACCAACTACAGAACTGTTGCCCTGATTAGTCATGCCAGTAAAATTCTGTTAAAAATCATAATGGGTAGACTTCGAAAGAAAATAGAAGAAGTCAATATGGTCCAAGCTGGATTCAGGCAAGGAAGAGGATCAAGAGATCATATATTCAATCTAAGATTAATAATAGAGAAATGCAGGGAGTTTAATGTGAATCTATATTTATCCTTTATAGACTACTCAAAGGCATTTGATTGTGTACAACACCAGAAACTTTGAGAAATAATGGAAAAAATGGGATTTCCAACACATTTGATACAATTAACATCACTGCTGTATCTAGACCAACAAGCAGCAGTAAGAATAAATGGTGAAACAACAACTTGGTTTGACATGAAACAAGGGGTCCGTCAGGGGTGCATATTGTCACCCTACTTATTTAACTTGTATACTGAAAATATAATGAGGAATGTTAGAGAAGATGTAGACAAAGAATATTACGATGCCATAACAGTTGGAGGTTATGAAATACCAGAGATTAGATATGCTGATGACACAGTATTGCTGTCCACAACACAAGAAGGAATGGAAAAACTAATTATGTCAATCCGCAAGAACAGCGAAGAGCAGAACCTCTATCTTAATGCAAAGAAAACTAAAGTGATGACAACTGACAAAACAAACAAGGCAACTGAAATATGTATCAATGAGGAAAAACTGGAAGAAGTGGAGAGTTTTGAATATCTTGGATCACTACTAACTAATAATGGAGATACAATGAGGGAAATTAAAAGGAGGACATCTATTGCTCTTCAGAAAGTAAAACAAATAAAGAATCTGTGGAGAGGAGCAGACAGAACCACAAAAATAAGATTTTTAAGGGCATGCATCTTTCCCATCGCAACATATGCCTGTGAGACCTGGACACTTAACAAAACAGCTGAGAAACACATAAATGCCTTTGAATGTAAATGCTATAGAAGAGTTCTCCAAATATCGTGGACACAAAAAAGAACAAATATATCTATACTACAAGAGCTTAATATTGAAGAAGGCTGGCTAGTAAAGAGGATTAAAGAGAGAAAACTTAAATATTTTGGACACATTAAACGTCATGATAATTTAGAGAAGACCGTATTGGAAGGATACATAATGGGAAAAAGAAAAAGAGGAAGACTGAAACGAAGATGGCTGCAAGACATCGTTGATGATCTGGAAATGGATGCAGCAGCAGCAGGCCATCTTGCTCACAACCGAGAGGCCTACAGGAGTGCTGTTTGGGAGGCAAAGTTCCGCAAGGGACATGCAAAGGAATGAATGAATGAACTATAAACAGCTCAATGAAAGTACTAACAATTATTACACTGCTGAATGGGTTAGGATGTTAGCTGATTCTTAACAAAAGTATGACAGCAAACTACACAAATAACTTAAGGCCATCTTTATGCCAGATTTTTATAACTACCAAGTTCCTTAGTAGCCATCCTGGTCATGAAGCTGCATACAGTCTGCTGCAGATCAATGTCAAGCGGAAGGATGTTTATGGGGGCTGGTTTGTGACAGGCCAAGATGTGGTCTACCAGCCAGTGTCTCTCTACACTTTCCATACCACAGTAGGCACAAGACAGAAGGGCAACCTGAAGCAACAAAGGCAGAGACAGGTTGATCATTGAAAAAAAAAAAAAAGTGTTGCATAATTCAATATGATGATCTCTCTTTAAATTTCTACCAGAAACACTATCATGCATTAATTAAATTGTATTTCGCATCATCATCATCATCAATCATCATCATCATCAATCAATATCATCATCAATCATCAATCATCATCATTAGCATCATCATCATCATCATCATCATCAATCATCAATCATCATCATCATCACCATCATCACCATCATCATCATCATCGTCATCATCATCATCCAATGCCATAATTAAAGAAATGTTATCCACAGTGGATCTCTGGCTTGCTCTGTTTTCTTATTTTGAATATCCACCTGACCTGCCCATGTCTTTATATTGATCATCCAGTTGTATCTCCCTCATCTTTCTTGCTTCAGCATTCCCCTTGAGTATGACCATCCAGCTGTATCTCCCTCATCTTTCTTGCTTCAGCATTCCCCTTGAGTATGACAATCTAGTTGTATCTCCCTCATCTTTCTTGCTTCAGCATTCCCCTTGAGTATGACAATCTAGTTGTATCTCCCTCATCTTTCTTGCTTCAGCATTCCCCTTGAGTATGACAATCTAGTTGTATCTCCCTCATCTTTCTTGCTTCAGCATTCCCCTTGAATATGACAATCTAGTTGTATCTCCCTCATCTTCCTCGCTTCACCATTCCCCTTGAGTCTGATTTTCTCATTGTTTACTGCTTCAGGACACTGCTATAAAAATATGGCAGTTTTTATTATTTATTTATTTTTCAGTTTCATTTGTTCAAAGCTCTTCTTGCAGTCTTTTAAATGTCAACATTTCAAGGGCTTCAATTTTCTTGTCAAAATTTGTCCATGTATTTAGAAAATGAATTTGAAAAATGTTAAATTCTGCAGATCAAATTTTTTTTTCTATTACTGCAAGTTGTTTTTTGGTCTAATTATTTGAATAACTTCCTTCATTTATGGTGAAGTTCCTTCATTTTAGCCTTTCCTTTCATAGGCAGTGTTCCTGTAATGAATGGGTGGTTATCAGGAATGAAACATATCAAATATATCATGTTAATAATGTTACCATTCTGTGATGTTCAAAATCATAAAATGGTGAAACAAATGAAACTATAATCATCATCATCATGTGCCATGCCAATAGGTTGGGAAACTATGCTTCTTCAGATATGTTTATGTCTTCAATCATCTCATTTGCTGATTTTCTATCACACCATCATGCCAGATTTTTCACTATCTTCTCTTTCAGCCTTCCTCTGTCTCTCATCCATTTCAAATTATAACAAGAGTAGAGTTTCACGTGCTTTAGGAATGCTAGTCTGGAAAGGCTAGTTTGGAAAGGCAAACTGCAAGAAAAAAATCACAGGCTAACCAGAACTATATGACCAAAAGTTGGGAGGTTCTTTCAAATGTAATGAGTGATTACTGTTAGTAAATCTAATATGCTTCATCTTAGGCACTCCAAGTTTTTTGGTCTTGCTAAATCTGGAATCCTGCTGCCGAGACAAAGTGTATGGCTTTCTCCAGATTTTTTGGTGACAACCCAATGTATAGAACATTATGCAGCTGGCAAACAGGATAACTCATGCTTCAAACAAGCAGCACTTTAAAATACACATTAGGCCACCTTTAGACTGTAAAACACCATTTAATAGTAGACAATCTAAACTAAAAGAAAAAGAAACATTAAAAATTGATTTTTTTCAATATACTTCAAAACTGTTTTGCTTTTTTCTCAAAAGTAGATTTTCATACTTCATCCATTTTACCATGTAGTATAAAATGTAGAATAATAAAAACATAACCACAGTATCTGTATGCATATCACATACATAAAAGTAGAATATTATATGCATATTCAGTGTAACACACAAGCAATAAATGAAACAGACTCAATGTATAATGTAATATTATGCAGGAAACTCTCTACCGTAGAGAGCGGAACAACAACACAACTCCTTCAGATCATCAGAGGAAGTACCCCCCCTCAGACAAGTGTTTCGGCCCTTTAAACTCCTGACACTCTAAGGGGGGTGGGCCCCTCTGGGTCATGACTCCCAGAGGTCTTGTGAGTTGTTGCTTTTTTTCGGTCCCGGGATAGAACCCATGATCTTCCAGTTGCCACACATCTTTAGCGATTTAGCTACGGAGGACTGGTATTGGTTGTGGCAAATGAAATTACTTATGCTCCCAATGCTTGTTTCGCATACTCCACAGCCAGCATGAGGCCTTTTCTGCTGTTTCTGAAAGGCTTCTCAATGCCCTTGCTCTTGCTTGTCCCTTTATGCCCAGTTGCTTACATAGGTCATATGCTGATGTTGCTATGAATCCTCTTGCTCCCACTTCTACAGCTATCACTTTTGCCCTGATTCCTGCCCCCTGCCTCAGTTGCTTGACCAGATCATTGTACTTCTCCAATTTGAATAAATGCTGTTCCTCTATTCTAGTTTCGTATGGGACTGTAAGCTCGATCATTATTAATTCCTGTTTTTCTGTGGAGAAACAGACTCAGTGTAACACACAAGCAGTAAATGAAACAGACTCAATGTATAATGTAATATTATATATGAGGATAGAAAAACAGCTAAACTAAATTATGTGTAAGGAATCTGTTTTGGTTTTATGCCACTGACACCAGTAACTGGTTTAATTTGTTCATCCATGACATCTGGAGCCTACAGTCCAGGGTCCACTCGGCCAGACCTTCAATAAGAGGCAGAGCTATGGCAGTTGTTTCCAAAGGTTTTTAAAAGACTTGGGGGGGGGGGGGGGTGTCTAGTAGAGGCTAAGAGGCTTGTGCCCACTCAGCTTTGCTGCAGGTGCCAGGTTTCTCAGCAGGCCCCACCCCAGTTGAATGGCAGCCCTTGAAATCTAATTTGGGACTATGTGTAATAAATAAAAGATTACACTGAATATGTCTTGAGTGGTGCACTGGTTAGTGTTCTTGTTTCTCATGGTGGGACTGGTGGGTCAAGTCCAGCCAGAAGTGTCCTGGTCACTCAGCTGCAGAAAGGAAAGGACAGGCAGTCAAGCATGATGACCACCATGACACCCTCTTGGTGGAAAATATGGCCAGAAATACCATATCTCTAGACGCTTCTATAACGCGATAAAGCAACATTTTTGAAAAGTTTTTTTTTAGTGTTATCCAAGGACAAATATGAAGAGAATAAATGATAACTTGTAAACATTGAACATAAATACCTTCAGGTGTGAAACAATGATGTGGCGATGCATTGCAAACTTCCGCTGAAACTGATTGGGGCAGGCCTTACATTTGTAATATGCTCCATCAATGCTGTCATACAAACATCCAATCTTTTCATCCAAGTCATCACTGCCTAAGGAGTGAGGGGAGCCGCAGCCTACACTGCTTCCTGGACCTGGAGATTTTAGCCTAGATCTGTTACCATCAAGGCTGGCCTGCTCACCAAACTCATCCATCAGCGACGGAAATGGGGCACACCCATCATTATCAGAACTGGTCTTACGGGTTTTAGTGACGCCAATCTCAGACAGGAACTGGGCTACTTTTGCCTCCACATTTACCCTCAGGTATCGAACACTCAGAGGTCTACCAGGGTGAATCTTCTTGATGTGATCAACCATTTTGTATTTCTGAAGACCTCTATGGGCACAGAATGCACATTTCCATAAATAGATATTCAGATGACGCAAAATATGCACATGAATAAAAAACTTTTTGGGGCGTTCTGCACCACAAATCAAGCACTTCATTTCAGTTCCATAATTGTCATATAAACATCTAATTTTAGCATCCAGATTTCCACTGCCAACAACGCAGCTCTCATCAGCAAGTCCTGACAACTCTCCCATTGCAGATACTTGAACTGGGTAAGAGTTGCGGCCCATAACTGAAATTTCTGGGTGGTTCTGCTGTAGATGGGCAACCATTTCTCTTCGTAAAGTTGTCATAAAGTCACACCTGGAGCATAATGCTGGTTCACTAAAAACTTGATCATCTGGAACAATCAAAACCTCCTCCTGTACTCCTTGGCCAGGTTCTGATGGCTTCGCTGCTTGTTTAAAGCCTTCACTTGTAGCTCTTGCTAGTTTGTCCACATCCTCATCACTCCCAATCACCTTGACCTCTGTATGCAAGGTGCTGATGTGTTCTATTATTTTAAGTTTATTAGAAGAGCTGTATGAGCATTTAGGGCACTGTAAGGGGGTGGCAAAGTCTTCTTCACCTTCAGGAACAACAAAGAGTTGTTCATAAGATGAAGATAGCAGGATATCTTGCCCACTTTCGGAAGGCAATGAGCCTGTATTTTTGTTAGACAAGATTTCTTTGTGCAATGATTCCTCCAGCTGATCCAAAGATTCCTCCATGGAAGTCTCTGCAAAGGATTTGTCTACTTCTGTAGTATCAATAGCTACAATCTTCTTAACGAGAGCTATGGGTTTACCTGGATGTTTCTCAGCCAGATGTTCATACAGCAGTTCCCTGGCTGTGGACATACAGCTGCAATACTTGCACCTGAACAAGACTAATGTTAACTGACCAATTTCAGAATGCCTTTTGACATGATTCTTCAAATCTGCTGCCTTGGGTAGAAGATATTTACAAATGGGGCACTTGAATTTTCTCATCTGATTCTCTTGTACATGAGTTGGTTGAAGGGATGCCTGTTGAGATACCATTCTGTTAAATATCTCATTTCTCTCAGCTATTTGTGTTACTGACAGAATTGGATTATCAGGTATTACTTTGTCCTTTGATCTGCTGGAGCCAGCACTGGTAGTGGGTTTTGTAAAATCAAACAAGCCATCCTGTGAGCTATCTGGAGAATGTAACTGGCTGTGTGCAGATGAGGAGGCAGTGGCATTGTAAGGTACGTCACGTGAGGACACAGGTGTGTCTGTAGGCATGATGCTCTCAATTGTGAATTCACCTTTGTCTCTCAGAATATTGTGCTTTCTCTGGTAGTGTATGGCCATGTGAATCTTATGTCTGGTCATATAGTCACATCTCTCACACTCTAGCACTCTGGATTCTAATGATCTGGACACCACAGTGAACTGATCCTCCACAGGGCCAAATCCTCTGTGCTTGCGGTCCCTGTTACAGGTGATGTGCCTGATGATGGTGTGCTTCTGGTTGGTGTCGAACTCACATTTCTTGCAGCGGTACAGCAGAAACTTGATAAGCCCTGGGTGGCAAGTAATGTGAAGCCTGAACTTTAGCTCGCTGTCAAATCCTTGTGGACAGAACATGCACTTGAAACGCTCCTTTTTTGTTGGAGGCATTCCATGAGACCTCTCATGACAATGCATTCGTCTCAGATCTCGAGCAATAAAAGTGCAGTGGCGACATCTATAGTTCTCTGCTTGTCTTTCACTCATTGGAATATAAATCCTTCTTCTGACTCCATTTTCATCCAGAACATAAGCCCCTCTAGAATCACTAACACTTGGAGAATCTTCAAATACGTCTGCATCTTCATCCACTTCCTCTTTCACTCTTCCGGGGTCAAAATCTGATGACTCAGAAGTTGGACTCTTCTCACTCTCAGGTGAAGTTTCTTTCTGTCTAGAGCTTGGTGACATCATCCTGGGCAGTGGAGAAGGTGTTTTCCTGGTGGTTGGTGTGGACAAAGAACTACCACTGGTTTCCACGGTGAGATCACGTCGACTCAAGAGCTGATCAATGACAGAGCTACTTGCTGCAAACATAGGTGCAGGGGTCAAAGCTGGAGGAAGTATCTCTTGAATTTGTGTCCCTTGAATGTAACTATTCATCTTCCTGTCATGGCAGATAAGATGATTTGCCACAGATACCATTTTAGCTTTCCCAGGATGGGCTGAGGAAATATGGTTCAGAATTGTCCTTCTGTCTGTTGCTTTAGAAGGGCAGTGTGGACAGTTAACAATATGGATTACATTATCTTCAACATGAGCCTGCAGAATACTCACATCTGGAAATGTGTCTCCACAGGAATAACACAAAGGTTCAGGAATATCAGAATGAGATGCCTTGATGTGATTGATGTAGTCTGTCATCATGTTGGTGCCAAACCTACACCCAGCAATTCCACATACATACAGAGGTGAGGATTTGTTGTGCGTCTGATTGTGGTTGGAAATATGACGAACAAGATCAGTTTCATTAGGGCTACGATGGCCACAATAGTAGCATGGAAAGTATGTCTCCGTGGAGTGAAAACTGGCTGTGTGTTCTAGGAACTCTACTGAACTGAGACAACTGAACTGACAGTTGAAGCTGCAGATGAAAAAGTTAGAATCCCTTTGTAGTTGCTTCATCAGATGTGGCTGACATGTGCTCTCTAAGGAATGAAATGGGGCAGGTTGTAATGGTGGAGGGGGAAGCATAGGGCTACAGCTATTATCACTTGCCTCAAAAACTGATCTCTCAGGTCCCAAGAAAGACAGAATTTCTGCTGGCTGGTTCCCCTTCTCCACTGGTGGAGTCATGATGAAATTTGGCTGTGTGATATCTCCACTTGCAGGCTTCACAGTTTCACTGTCATGAGAGTCTATGCCTTGTAGAGAGAAAGATGCCACAATTTTCAATCCTAAATCTCCAAAAGATTTTTCATTATCTGAGGTACCTTTAACTTTTGAGGCATCAGGCTTTTGGTCAGTTTTGCTGACTTCTGGACTGACTGTTTCACAGACTTGAGTAAATTCCTCATCATTCTGTTGATTTTCTGAGGTTTCTGAAATTTTACACATGTTTGATTGTTTTATTTCTTTATCATCACCACCTGCTGATACTTGCCCACTCTGGGGGTGGCCTACAATATTCTGATCACTGTTGGGACATTCTGCTTTCTTCTTTTTGTCTCTGTCCTTCTCAAGTGGGACTTTTCCTCCTACTTTGGCCATGAAGCTTACCGTGCCTGAAGTAGTAATTTCCTTGATTAAGGCTTTGGCTTTTCTCAAGGCTCTCAAGGCACAGCTCATTTTTGCTCCATTGTGAGACTTAAGAACATGTCGGCTGATTTCCTTGCGGTTGATGAAGCATTCTTTACAATAGAGACACTGATATGGTCGTACCATCAGGTGACACATGAGATGCTCCTCAAAGACATGCCCAGAACTGGAATAATCACACTCCTTACAAACCAAGGACCCTGTATCTTTATCTAACACAATAGTGATTTTCACTTGTTCTTCATCTGCGTCATTATCACAGGAATGGTTCTCAATAAGTCTTTTATCTTTCATAATCCGAGAGCATTTTAAACATTTATATTTTACTGGTTTTTCGGTGGCTTGGGCTGATGCATGGGTGCTGGTTGCTGCGAAGTCACTCCTGGAGACCACGGTGCTGTCATCAGTCACTGTATCATCATCTTTGTCTGCTACAGCATGAACAGCACTTTCTTTACTGACATTGTCGCCTTTCTCAGATTTGGCGTCACTTTCAATTTCACTTTCAAATTTAGTAGCAGCTTCTTCATCACTTTTTATATCACTCTCTACAACCTCACCTCCAACAGAATCATCCGTGTTCCCTAAAGAAAGTGACTCTGATGTGATGTGTATTGTTTCAGCTGCTTCTGGAAGAAACTGCCCACCTGTGCCCATCGCTGAGTAACTTTTCTCAGTTGTGTCAGAAATACTTCCACTATTACCATGATCCTTCTTGCATGACGCTTCCTGTTTCATTCCATCTACTAGTTTATCCCCATCCACACACTTACCACCTTCTTTACTACCATCTCCTGATGCATCATCAGTGGCAGTTACATGGTGAGGTCTAGCACAGACATCAGCATTAGCATAAACATTACCATCAAGTCCACTCATTTCTAAGGGAACATCCATCCATCCCCCTTGATTGGTCAAATCCAAATTAGCACAGTCTTCTACATACTCATTACTATTTCTGGCACCAAGATTTTTATCATCTTTATCATCTAGATGTCTAGTCTCATCTTCAGACTCACCCACATTATCACCATCACCACTGTGAAAGATGTTTCCTGTCTTGACTACACTATCTTCTGGAAAGGTATCCCTGGATGAAGAGCTAAATTTCATCTGTGATACATTCTCACAATGATTGGTAGATGCAGCATCAGTAGCTACTGTAGTCCTCTGTTCAGCTGTTGTTTCTAGATTCATGTGGGAGATGCTTATCACTGAACTTTCATAAATATTTGAAGCATCCTCTGAAGATTCACAGCCAACTGTGTTGTTAGTCTCCATTATTTGACTTCTGGGTCAAATTTTATAGGTCAGGATGAAGGGTAACTGTAAAGCTCTTAGAGTTTCATGACACTTTTATCCACCAGTTCTCATGGGTAGATTATCTGTGGGAAGATTTTTGTAGATTAATTATTTTATTTGTATGTGCATCACAGAACAATAACAATGTGGAAAAGAGAATTTGAGAAAACAGTAAATATACAAAAATCAATCTCTGTCTCTCTCTGCTATGCATGAAGGCATGAACGGAAAAAAGATTGGAATGAGGAAAGATGAAACAGGAATTTCCCTTTCAGTTGTTCTCCAGCATTCTTCTCCATAGAGGAGTATGGATAACACACAACTTTGGTGCAGTTTTATTTTGGTTCTACTACTGTACTGGGAGTTTGAGTTCTAAGACTTAAGTCAAATGTGACAAGAGGAGCACACACTCTGCTGATACCAGTTTAGAAAGTGTGCCTGAACACTTTGATGTGCATGGAAAAATCCAGTAGAATCATGCAGTTGTATCACATGACCAAGGAAATTCCTTGGCTGCTTACTAGTACATAAAACATCTTATTTAAGTTGTTCTTGGTTCCCACTTTGCCCAGAGGTCCACTGTTGCCTGGTATCCATGTGCCTGTATCTGTTGTCTGTTCCTGAATGTATGTTATGATTTAATGTTGAACATCTGGATTTACAACAGCAGCAAACAACAAACAGAAACCTGCATGAAACAGTCTTTTCTAATGAAGCTAAGAAACCTTCCAGGATCATTGAACATTTGACATTCTGACAAACCAGACAGAAACTTGAGCATATTTTCAATCACTTCAAGGAAACTTTCAGAAACAGACAACCATGGAAAATGTTGCACCTTGCAACAATCCAGTGATGATTTGTGTGCATCATATAACATTTCACTGCTGACTGCTAGACCCAGTATGGTTTGTATAACTGGAGATGAGCTTATTCTGCCAGGTCAAAGAAGTTCTGCATAGATTTACACAAGTCATACGACCAAATTATTACAGCTATTCCTCTCAGAGATAACTATGTGTAAAGACAAAACTGCTGAAAACATTGATGGCACACTGTGCAATGCTTGGAACAGGAAAATTTGGCTTAGTTATAGAAGTGTACTTTTCTGAAAATTGAATTGTTGCATCTTGCTTTCGTTCACATCGTCAGTGATGAACTTTTGGTTCAAGGGTTGTCTTTTAACAAGATGTCTAGAAACCGAAACAAAAAGAAGGGCATCAATATTTCATGTTGCTTTATAATATTTTCCAAAGATAAGAACATCCTATTTACCAACATTTGAATTTGTGTAACAGATGGGGCATCACTGATGAACAGGTCACCATTGTACCTTCACCGCTTTCTTGAAATATGCAGTTGGTGTATTCATGATGGATTGTGTATTATGCGAACAACATCTGGTAAGGACTGCATTATGTGAAAAACATCTGATCCCCAAAAAAACGAAATGTTTGACCTCACAAATTATTAAGCTCTGTTATCACAGCAATAAATAAAATCGAGCCACTTAATTCCTGACTGTTTTCTGCAGCTGTGCGCCGAGAGTGGTCAAGATTTTCAACACTTGCTGTTACACACAGACTGTCATGTTGCACACAAAAGTTAGTTGATTGTCATGTTGCACACAGAAGTTAGATGACTGCAACATGGATGACTGTCATGTTGCACACAAAAGTTAGATGATTGTCATGTTGCACACAAGTTAGACGACTGTCATGTTGCACACAAAAGTTAGATGACTGCAACATAGATGACTGTCATGTTGCACACAGAAGTTTGATGACTGCAACCTAGATGACTGTCATGTTGCACACAGAAGTTAGATGACTGCAACATAGATGACTGTCATGTTGCACACAGAAGTTAGATGACTGCAACATAGATGACTGTCATGCTGTACACAGAAGTTAGATGATTGTCAAAAGGAATTTGTCTGAGACACCAATTCAGTTTTTTAAACAGTTGTAAAATTCTTACTAGACTCTAGCATGTTTATCAATGATGCACCGAGCAACATCAAACATAACATTGCTTTCTTGTCAAGTGAATCCATAAATTCAACCAATTTGCAACTTCAAGAGAATGAGGTTAACACTATCAAAGTCATATAAGTATCCTCCATTTTTCTTTCCAAGTTAATCAAAGGTTTCTGACAAAACTACTCTTATTCAAAGGTTTCTGACAAAGTTACTCTTAATCAAAGGTTTCTGACAAAATTACTCTTATTTAAAGGTTTCTGACAAAGTTAAACTCTTAATCAAAGGTTTCTGACAAAATTACTTATTCAAAGGTTTCTGACAAAGTTACTCTTAATCAAAGATTTCTGACAAAATTACTCTTATTCAAAGGTTTCTGACAAAATTACTCTTATTCATAGGTTTCTGACAAAGTTACTCTTATTTAACGGTTTCTAACCAAGTCATATCAAGATGTTCGGATAGAAAAGTACATTTCTGAATGCTACTCTGCATTATGGAACAACATTCAGATGTACTTTATTGCCTTCCTAACATTCTATGTAGCAGATCAAGGGTTCAGTGATGTGGCTCAGCTTCCTTCCAAAGAAGGAGACTGAAACTTACTGAACAAGAGGTTCTAAGATTTCTACTTCAGATTTCCCAGCTGGTATCTAGAAGCTGATATCCTTGCATGAAACACGCCCATCCAATTAAAATCTGAGGAAACAGCAGCAGTAGGTGAGTTAAAACTGTGCTCTTTCTTACTGCAAAATAAACTGGTTTATTACGTTATGTTTCACTTGCCCCGAAGGAAAAAAAAAACATTTTGAGAACCGCTGTAATAGATTGGATGCGTTTCTAACCCATGACCTTCAGATCTGAAGCTTGCATATGATGCGATCATACTCCGAGTGTCATGACAAAAATATTGGACCATACTGATTTGCAAGTGGAGGAAAACTATGCGGGGATTAGTAAAGTAAGTTGTTTGAAAAGAAACTCGACATGCGGTACGCTGTCTTCCGTAATCTCAAAACAAGTTATACAAAACAGGAGTTAGCACAGAGTGACGTCTCTCTGGGTATATAGCTTTGTTGATAGTTTCACTTAGTGCGACGGTGAACTGAACAATAACAATTACATGATGGACGTGCCCCCCGCCCCAAACCAAGTCTTCGTGGAGTTTTCTGAGATGTGTGATGCTGCAGCCCTGGAAGGACACGGAGTCTGCAGATTTTCTGTGACACAAGAAACTGGAAGGCCTATAATAATAGCCCATTACCAAGCCGCCTACTAACGATATCAGCACCGTTATCGCTCGCCCTCGTGACATCAGGGGCAGAACTAAAATTTAGCAAGTGCAGATAAGGATAACCGCTGCGTCAAGCTGGTATATATACTAGCGGGCAGTACCGTATTATAGGGACAGGGCATAAGTCTTCTCACCCTGGCGTCTGTTACTTAAACAACATCCAGGCTTCGCCAAGACCCATCGCACTATCTTAAACCTCGTGTTACGGCATGGTGCGGCCTCGTGAGACTCGCCACTGCTTACAAGGCCGCTGTTATAAAGAGTAGTGTCTCCATGTGAACTCTGCAGCAGTTCGTTCTATTTTATGTACTGTAGCACTCTGCTGTTAATAGCTGTGTGACAGTATGAGAGATCCCCTGCTCCGTGGTAACAGGCTGCATCACCAGCAATCTGGGGAACGAGGCCATAGTTTATGTTCTGGTGATGATGTTGCCCTTCACTTGGATACTGTCATTCAGCTTCTTATGTTTCATTACAGGACGAATAACATGACAGATGGTTATCGCCATCCATCCATTTATCTATCCGTTGGCTTTGCGCAGAAGAGCAAATGAGTCCCATTCCCAGATACAATAGTTTAAACATACAGTTTAAAAATATAATTTATATATTATATAAAACGGAAAGTCTAATTCAGCAGTTATACATAACCTGACTGTACGAAGTACAATGGTCTGCAGTAAGGAGATAACATATTTGTGTGACGTATTACCAGGTCGATCAGTGGTCGTGTAAGGTATATTACAGGCTGACACTGGGAGTGTATGGAGACTCACTGGGGCCTGCTAGCGTCCTCTCTCCATCAAATTGATAGTATATTATTGCATGTTACAGGAATCTCTAACGAATAAAAGAATATGAACAATTAGCACTAAATCAATGCTGTGTTGACGGCAATGGAACTGCTAGCTGCTCATGATGTGATAATAGTGTCATTGTGACGGATTCACAGGGTATGCTTCGTAAGACTAAGAAGAAATTGCTTCGAAAAGAATGGGTTCATCTATTAAGTCAGTCAGCTGTGACAAGACTGATGTGGCTTTACTGTCCAGGGCATGCGGAATTACATGGCAATGGAGTGGAGGCTGACTTGCTGGACAGGCTAAATAAATAGCAGACTGACAATGGACAATACTGACATTGCTACATCCGTACTGGAAATGCTGCATGAAAATGAAGAGCGGGAATGGAAGAACAGTGTAGATGTGAAGAGATTGCTGAAGTTATGATAAATTAAGAGTGCTGGCAAGAAATCAGAACTGTGAGACAGAAAACGCATCACAAACAACCAACACTCGACGGGAACTATCAGCCAACATGGTCTTGGATGGATTCTGCGGCATGCGGTGGAGCATACATCTGCCTGTCCTGAATGCAATGAAGCCGGACTCTGAATTTTCAACCTAGAACAATTAACACTGAGAAAAATACAATTACAGTAAAATCACTTCATATTTGTGCGACTTGTACGATATGTAAACCGATAAAGCTGGAGAAAGATGTAACGTATAGTCTGGACGAAAAAAACTGCAAATGAACAAGTGGGACTGCCGTATAGGTTTATACGGAAGATGGAGAAAAAAGCTAATGTCGCAACACAATAACAGATCACACCAAGTACCAGACCTCACCATCATCATTCTGTGGCATCTTCCCAGGGAAGGTTATGGACCTCTAGCTTGTTCTATCCCTTCATTTCACTGGGCACTTTGCCAGACTGAACGCCTGTCCGATTATGTTATCCACCCATCTATATCATTGTCTTCCTATTGCTCTTTTTCCTTCGACTTTTTTTCATAAGTATGATTTCTATTATCTATGTTATACCCTTTGATAGAATTCAATATTTTTAGCTGTCTGCTTCGTATTTTTTTCATTATCTTTTCATCTTCAACTGATTTAATACGTTTCTTCTATGGAATACGCCCGATTCGTCTATACAATAACATTGCAAGGGTCTCGACTTTCTTTTCTATTGCCTTATCTGCTGTCCATGTTTAGTTGTGTATGAAGTATACACAGCATTAAATAACTCTCAGTTTCAACTGCTGTGCTATCATTCATTCATTCATTTGCATGTCCCTTGCGGAACTTTGCCTCCCAAACAGCACTCCTGTAGGCCTCTCGGTTGTGAGCAAGATGGCCTGCCGCTGTTGCATCCATTTCCAGATCGTCAACGATGTCTTGCAGCCATCTTCGTCTTGGTCTTCCTCTTTTTCTTTTTCCCATTATGTATCCTTCCAATACGGTCTTCTCTATAGCTGTGCTATATGTTCTGAAAATATTTGTTCCCACTCTGTTACACGTCCATTTAGGAACTCCTACCGTTCCGTTAATTTCTGTTTCACATTTCACATAGTCTGTTACCACGTGTCCCGAATACGTGAAATATGCCAGCTGTCCATAAATATATTTATGTTCATCTTGTCTCGCAGAAAATAAAAATGAATGATAAAACACACGAAGTTATGGCAAGCAAATCCAGCCACTGTCATAAATCTCCCCCCCCCCCCCCACCACCACCTCAACTTGTCTAAACTGAAGATACATCACCTTCATCATTAGATGCCATCTCGCAGAAGTGTCAGATGCGAAAATACATCACTTTCATCATTAGATGCCATCTCGCAGGAGTGTCAGAGCAGAAGATACATCACCTTCATCATTAGATGCCATCTCGCAGGAGTGTCAGAGCAGAAGATACATCACCTTCATCATTAGATGCCATCTCGCAGAAGTGTCAGATGCGAAAATACATCACCTTCATCATTAGATGCCATCTCGCAGAAGTGTCAGATGCGAAAATATATCACCTTCATCATTAGATGCCATCTCGCAGGAGGTCAGATGCGAAAATACTTCACCTTCATCATTAGATGCCATCTCGCAGGAGGTCAGATGCGAAAATACTTCACCTTCATCATTAGATGCCATCTCGCACGAGTGTCAGAGCCGAAGATATATCACCTTCATCATTAGATGCCATCTCGCACGAGTGTCAGAGGCGAGGAAAAACGACCTGCATGTGGATTTCTTGCATACGGCCCGCGGTCTTTAAATTCAAAAGCACAGCGAGGGGAGGAGGAGGATTAGTTGTACAGGAAATGCCCGTCTCTGAGACTAGGATAAACTCATCGTTTCACTGAACTGAAATACAGAGAACGATTTTTCTACAAGAAAAACTCCACCCTCTTACTACATCATATTTTTCAATTTTTCTTCTTATTCTGTCTCACTGGAATTGCCAGCTGGCGTTCTTAGCAGCCGATGCGGTGAGCATGTTGAGGCACAGCATCTTGTGGGCTCGCGAAGTGGCTTATGGCGGCTGTTTTCTCAGTCCCTGTGTGGAGTGTGCAATACTTCTTTATCAGACTCCACCACCATGGAGACTATGGCGATTCCTGCCCCGTTAGCCAGGCTAGACCTGTTACTGTGGGTACCAAAACGAAGAGGTGGGACAGGGTTTTGGTCACCCATGGTTCGCCAACCCTGATGCCAGCTATGGGTAGCTGATTGTCAAATCGGACAGGTATTGAAATCACCGGTATATTTAAATATGTACCGTGACCAACTGAACAGAAAATGTGACGCAGGTCATGCTGTGCCAAACGTGATCATCTGAATGTAAAATATGAGGCGGAAGCTAGGTCAAGTTACGCCAAAGATGAACACAAAGTGGGGCATGACCTGTGTAAGAAATCCTTATCTATTCTCTTTGTCGATAAGTGTACTGGATCTTTACAGTGTTTATTTTGTTTTTAGACCGACCTTTACACTTATGTGAGCCATACACACGTTACATTCAGGATTAAGTACACGTACAGACCGCTACACGCAGAAGCAACATGAATGTGATAGGCAGTTTTTAAAAAATAGGCCCAGCAAACTGTGGCTGGCAAAGACTCTGTTCCTCTCTTTGTGGTATCTTACGGTCTGCTGCGCGTCTTTGAAGTGACTAACGGAGTAAGACTCGGTATCCAATAAATAAACAGAACTAGATGTAAACCATCAAAAAATGAGGGGAGAAAAATTACAATTTTATTATACTGAAAAAAAAAACAAAAACCGTACGCAGATCGAGTTATTATTAGCGAAATCCCGTTACGTGCTTCTGACCATGCGTTCACTATAACATACGTCTGTATATTTAAACTGGAAAATGAAGGAAACTAACTTATCTCCCTCCCCCCCCCACCCCCTTTCCCAGCTTGTGGCGTGTGGAAGTTACTGTCCAGCTCCAGAAACTATGGCATCAACTACATCGTTTATCTGCTGTTAAATTCTGGCGCTTCATGTGCCGTTTTATTTAATGTTGGCCAATAACAAAGGGATATGTTATGAACATGCCAAGTTAGTCCACGGCTATCTTTTGAAATGATTTCCCCAATGACTGATCAGTTTGCCACAACAAATGTACACCCAAGCAACAGTTCATTTCTGCACTTAGACGCTTCTACACTCGATCGCCCAACACATAAACCTTACATATTTACTACGGCCATGTAAATGAAGCTTGCCTGTAATACTCTTCCTTCCTACAAGCCGCATTCCCACATCACCCACAGACAGCTCCATATCACGTACTGTCCCGACATTCGTCCACAAACACATGACAGGAATAAGCAACCAGCATTTCATCAGAAACCCGGCCTGTACTGCCAGGACACAGAGTACACGTGCGGAACGAATCCATTACATCCAACCAATCTTGGGTTTCCCCTCCCTCCCCCCTCCTAGCTGGTACCAGCACAGCCAAGCCTCCTTCTAAGCCCACCCTTAGCCTCCTATACGCAAAGGTCCCAGTTAGTGAGTGTGTTACAGCTGCTATTGGATAAAAGGCTGGCAGGCGACGTCGAGGCGGCCATAAGATTCCCACAGTCAATGAATTTTGTTCAGCGTGCCACTCTAAAAACCTGCTCGGTCTGATCCGCTGGTTGAGAGGGTTGCCAATCCTAACGGGGCGAGATAGATTTATCAGATTTGGAAACATCTGTTTAAAAGAAAGATGTTTACATACAGTGTATGTTATAGGATTACTTTAACCACTGTAACACACCTGCTAAGTACTGCCCTCAGTTTGATGCCAAATTTCATTTTAGGGATTTTAAAAAAAATGTTGCTTTCAGGGGTAGCAACCCTGCCATTCTCACTGATCCGGTGTTCGAGCGACCAGAGCTTTTTTTCCGTCCTCCCGAAACTCTGTTGCTATTTGGGCTGTTCTGAATGCCTTGAGATTGAACGATTTGATGTTTTGTCCAGTGATTATGATATCTGATTCTCGCGGCTTTGCTCGTGCCCCATTCTATACACATGAAGATGAAACATCATCTTCCTAACAACCTGCACCACGGGAAAGACGAAATCAGTGTTCACCAGGCTGTTGTAAAATTGTGTGCTATCAGGCAACCAAGTGAGCGAGCCATACAGACGTGATAGTTGTATGGCAGACCAGACCAGCAGCCTTTCCTCCCGATAGGCCATAAATCACACATAAACGCGATGGTCATGTTTTCTCAGGTGAAAACACACTTTTTTTCCACTTGTGACTGTCGGAAGTATGTTGACCTACAACTGAATGTCAACATTTGAATGGGAGGGACCTGAGCAACGTAGGGTTTGGCAGCCTTCGGTTCACAGGGACTCCTTCAAATTAGCTATCATGGCGAAAGTCGGGGGGTTCGAATCCGGCTGGAGACACCCCAGTCACCCAGCTGTAGAAATGGGTACCCAACAACTTCTGGAATTGGGGAAGGAAAGGTGGCCAGGCGTGATACTGACCATATCACCCTCTAGTGTGCTGACAGGTCAAGGAAAATATGGGCACTAACACCATATCCCTATGTGCCTCTAAGGCATGAGAGGATTACCTTTACTTTTACACCACTACAGAGAGCCAACCAGCCTCAGGGAACAGAGCCAGTCACTATGACAAAAGCCCGGCCTGGTGCAGGTTTGGTTAGCGAAATCTTGGGACTCGACTCCTGTATTTTCCTACCGCCTGGCTCCGACGCTGACATAGATCAGCGGTTCCCAGCAGGGGAGGTACCATTCTTCCCCTCCGTTGTGGCAAGGAAACGGAAATCTCCCTCCCCCTCCTCTTTTTTTTCTTGTCCGTCCTGGACCAGTCTGTCTCCCTGCCTGACATATGTCATTAGTCAAGGCGTTGCTTTGATGCCTTTTTTTTAAATTAGGAACATTCATTCTAATGACTTCGATCATCCCTGATGACTTTGCCCGGTGGGGGTGTAATAAAACTATTTAAGACATAAGAAGGAACAGATCTGTTAATTACTAAAGCTGTTCCTACACTTGTTTTAAATAGCCTTAACTTTGTTATCACAGCTTTACTGCAGCGGCTTTGTGTTTATTTATATATTTAGTATATATATATATATATAGTTTTATAGTTAGAGTATATATATATATATATAGTTTCATATTTAATTTATATAGAGGTTTATACCCAAAAACTATTCGTGTCATTTAATCAGTAACCGACCAGGCCTGTGGTGAGTTTTACTTTTGGCCACCGTTAACATAACATCGCCAAAGGTCATCAAAGGGACTTGCGAACTGAAAGAGAAGAACGAAAATCTCTCTCAGCAAACCATCAGCTTTGGTATTACCACGCTTCAACTTCATCTTGATATGGTCTGGTCTGCATTCATTCTTTACAGGTAATGGAATAACCTAATATCTGTTTTGCCTGTTGGGATCGGTGTTACATAAAGGTTCACGATTTACAGGTTGAATATGATGGGGTTACTAGCTGTCTTTAATATTAGGAAGTGAATGGTTTGACACAAAGAGCGAAACAGAAAAAGTGGATACCAGCTTCAATGCTGACATCAGTTTAAGGGAAAAAAAAGGTACAATTCCCGTTTCCATTCCATTAAGGCATATTGGGGATACTCTATTTCCATGACCTTCGGCATATGAAAGTGAGATGCGGTCAGCATTTACTGCCTGGCAGCACTTACTTTCCTTGGTACTAGTTTTTTTTTTTAGACTGGGTAGACCCCGCTGACATGAGAACAATAAAGTAAATAAAAGTAAATTATAAATTATTATAAATTATATTACTTCGTAATATTAAAGACAGCTAGTAACCCCATCATATTCAACTTGTAAAAGGAGGCAACATCAGACAAACGCAGAGGATTACAATGGACCCTTGACACAGTGCTGGAGGACCTTGACTTTGCGGACGATATTTATTTATTATCAAGCAGTCACAAAGATATGCAAGATAAAATAAACAAGCTAACTCAGAATGCAAACAACATAGGACTAAAGATTAACGTAGGAAAGACAAAGTTAATGAAGCAAAATGTGAACAACAGAAACAATAGCAAGTTAGTGGAGGAGGTCAACGAATTTGTATACCTTGGCAGCAGATTAGTAGAAAATGGAGACAGCAAAGAGGACATCAACAGCAGACTTACTAGAGCAAACCAGGTTTTTGCAATGCTGCAGAATATATGGAAATAAAAAAAAAACTAAGCATAAATATGAAAATCAGGATATTTAAGAGTAATGTTCTAAGTGTACTACTCTATGGAAGTGAATGCTGGAAAATCACCAAAACCATAAAAACAAGTTGAATTCTTTCCAGACTAAATGTTTACGAAGAATTAGAAAAATATTTTGGCCAAACACCATAAGAAATAACATCTTATTGGCAGAAATGCAGATGAAGCCACTGACAACAATTACTGAGGAAAGACGCTGGCGATGGTTGGGACATGTGCTCCGAATGACTGACAACTCACTACCAAAAATAGCACTAAGATGGACACCACAGGGGAACAAAAGTAAGGGTAGACCAAAAGAGACATGGAGAAGAACAACAGAACGGATGTTGAGCAATAGAGGGCTCACCTGGGCAAGAGCAGAAAAAAAGGCGAAGGACAGGTATTTGTGGAAAACCCTTGCGGAAGCCCCATGTGCCCTGGGCACTTAAGGTTCAGAGAGAGAGAGAGAGAGAGAGAGAGATATGCAAAAAGAAAATAAACTCAAAGGACAACAGTTCCACGACAGAAATTATATATATATATATTATATATATATATATATATATATATATATATATATATATATATATATATATATATATAATTGTTGTTCATAAATTGTGTATATATATAAATATATATCCATTTTGGATATATTGTAATTCCACCTTGGAAATGTCTTATAATCCCTCAGCGTTGCACACTTCCATGGGGAGGAGAAAGAAAAGGTGACATCAAAACCAACTGTCCAGAAAAAAGTTGTTGGATCATTAGGGATGTTAGTTTCGGCAACCCGAAAGAGTCTGGGAACTACTGACACAGGCGGTATAGTTACAGCACTCAAAGTTGCTTCCAAATGTGATGACCTCTCTACTGTCCAACTCCGTTAAATGTTAACATTTATAACGACTCTGACTCCACAGCTCTGTTCTTGGCAGTAAGGAGAGTTACTTCCAGCCAAAGCTCGCATGAGACACTTCAGTTGTTAGTTTTCCCTCAGTAAAGTAAGACAGCACAGCACTGTGTGGTCAGATCTTAAGAAAATCGAAAACTTTTAGACATGAGAGAAAGAAAATATTCCTGTGCGAAAGCCTTGTTTCCTATTTGTGAAAATTAGTTTTCCCGTCCATTCTTTTCATCCTTTCTTCGATCTGAACTACTGTCACCCGAGTAACGCTGGGTCTTAAAGCGGTCATAACACAACAAAGGGATCTCTGTCAGGGCTGCCGATGTCCTGAAAGGGCGCGAAGCTTTCTAAAGATTGGCCATGACCTGAGCAACACAGCTCGCTTTCTTGTCAATCAAGTCTCGGCTGCTTTGTACATGGTCAATCAAGGCTCGGCTTCTTTGTACATGAATTATCAAATTCTCCACACAGCTTTTATAAGATTTATTGTAGCTGACTGCTTACATGCCGGTGATAATATTTACGATGACTGGTGATTATTCTTATCCTAAATGTTAGCTTTACAATGATTATTATTATTTTCATCTACGTTGGTTTTAACTGTGGCTAAATTCTGTTCCTTAGCTTTGGCTAAAGAACAATGTTCTTGCCAAATATCAGCTTTAAAATTATTCGGCCAGGAATTTATTTTTACTTCCATTAACACATATTTTTCTAACATTAGCTTTACAACCACTGATTAATTGTTTTATTTTCATACCCATCAGCTTTACACGCTTTCCTTCCTTCCTTCCTCGCCTTTTTTTTAAAACCTCTATCTGGGGCATAGGCCATCGACAATCCAAGTCCGTAGGCTTTGCATGCCGTAGGGTGTGAAGTGTTAGTGCCTTCACATTTCTAGGCCAATGCAGCATTTGAGGTAGGGATGCCAGCTACTGCTCTCGCCGCCTTTGTTTTCCTAGGGAAACCCCAGGTACCCATTTTTTTTAAAGGCTGGGTTCGTTCAAGTGCGAAGTCGAACTGGGAATCTTCTGACCAGTAGGTGAGTGCACTAGCCACTACACCATCGCCGCACCCATCAACAAGGGCTCTCCATTTATTTCTGTCTTCACACGCTACAGAAGCGGATACACTTTAGGGAAAAAAATCATTTGCAACACATGAAACTAGCTTCACGTTTCTTTTTTCTTGTTTAAGTGTAAATGAGCAACAACAACAACAACAACAACAACAACAAAAAACACTGTAAAATATACTAAAAATAGTAGACCGTGCACTTTATACGTCAAAGTCTTTGTCTACTATTTTTTCGAATGCTAACCATACAACACTATGCTAAATCAATTTACTCTGAGAAAGCTTCGTAGTTTCTCATATAAAATAGTTTTCACAAAACAATGACTGAATGGGAAAGCTGACATGAAAGCTGCAAAAGAGCCACAGTTACACAAATGAATAAACAGTACCAAGCGATGAACTGGAACCAACATGGCCAGATGTACAGTTAAATCAAAGAATATGCTAGACCCAAAGTGGCCAATCATCGACGGGGAGATGGGAGCAGAAAATGATAACGTGTACAGGAAACGGTGGCTAATTTTTCTTCCTAATATAACCTGCCATTTCTACCTTTTGCCCCATGTTCATCTGTTTTGGACTGGGACGTGATACAGTAATCATGGGACTATAGGTGCGTATGTGCGCTTACAGTCGACTGTACAGTGTAAGTCAGTGTGTCTAAACCACGTTCAGTTTTCTGGGCCAGTTTCCCCAACACAAGAGTGTCATGTACCCATTTATACGGCTGGTTTGATCGGTTGGCGCCTCAGCCATCCCATTAAAATGAAATCATCTATAAACTGCTCTACTCTGGCACAACCATTTCCACTTTTTTTTTTAAATCAACGCCTTGCGCTGGAGATCGATTTACTGCCGATACCAGCGTCGTATTTATTGCAAGCAAAATTCACATCGACTAGTCTGAACAAAATTAACTAAATCACAACTGGAATCTTGAACATCCAACTTGAGTTACTAATGGCGACTTATGATGTCACAGAACCAAATAGGAAGAATGCCTGGATGATCAACACTAGAAAGCTGAAATGAACTGCCTCCCAGAGAAAGCAGCGATTTCGATTTCCCTCACAAAAAAGACCAAGAAACTACAAGACACAAAGATATTTACCCGGGACGCTGGTCCAAGATGTGAAACGACGACGGAGTTGAGCTTATAAGATGGCGTCGCGGTGTGTTCGCAGCCGGCTAGTCACCGACTTGGAAATCAGAGCAACTATTCCTAGCCTCTACACGAATCCCACTAAACTAGGCCTTGCCCTAGCGTTATCGTCTTGTAGAAGAATCGTGCAGTGCAAGCTTGGACCCGGCCAAGCCTAGCCCAGCTAGCCATGAACCTGGCAGATCGCGTGGTTACAGCCAGTCACTCGGGACTACACAAACCGAAACGAGCCAAACGCAGGCCGAACCTTCAAGGGGAGCCCAGGAAAGCGAGCTTGGAGGACCGGGCGAGTTTGTGATTATTGCGTCCGCACTTTTCGCCATACTCTAGACCTCCCTTCCTTGCCCTCCTCCCGCCATTTCGATCCCTGCTCTCAGTCCACAGAACAGAAAAGCTCAAACTGGGATCCTGGTATTTCACCCAAACTGCACAGACGACAAAGGAGGAAAACGACCCTCGACAAAGCCGTCGATAGAAATCGCTTCAGCTCTCTTCGCCGCCTACATTTTTTTCCCCCACTCGCTGGAAACAGCCCGGGGTTCACGAGTAGAATTCGCGTCGGCTCTGACTGCCGATAATGAAAATATATTCCGAGCACTGGAGTAACCGCAGTCCTGAACTGAACTTAGAACAGGACAAGATAGACGAAAGGCCTGCCTGGTACACATCTTCATTATACGCTAAACAAAACATCTTTCAGCTGCTTCTATCTTTCCGTTCTCTAGCTCCACAAGAGAATAGATAACCTAGATTTGGACTGTTGGGCTGACAGATCGTTAGCAATCTCCTTTAAGAAAATTGATGTTTTCTTATTGTAAACCCTTGCCAGTTGTTTCTGGACTGTTTATATGAAGTCAGGTTTCTAAAAAAAAATATTTTATCAGCAAGACAAGTTAACATATCTTTCGCTTGATGTGAAACTAGGGACCTAATAGCAGATAATGGTTAAATAGGTCACCTATCAGCCCGGGGGAGAGGGGGGGGGGGGGTCACTTCTACTCCTTCAATTGTTCTTGAGAAGTCGTTCCTCGTTTGACTGAAAATGTTGCTGTATGTCACATTAAGGTCCCATTTGTGATGTTGTAAACGTTGGGAATCCATATTTATAGCTCAACATTTACTTGTGTTCATAATTATTTTGTATAAAAATATTAAAAGTTGAATTAGGCTAGTACTGAAGAAAGAGATTTTGTCCCTTCGCCATCGCTTTAAAATCTTTGCCAAAAGTTTAAACATTCGTACAGAATGTATCTGCCATTAAACACTCATACTTGTGTTACCAACAGCTGCTTCGCTGAGATTCAATGGATGCACCTCGCTGAACAGTACACACTCGTTTTTACCTAGAGTCTAGAGTCTAGATCATGAAAGTTCAGCATTCCCCAGTGAGATCACTGGGTTTAGGACTTGGCAGGGTTTCGTGCAAGCAGCTCAGACAAAAAAAATATCAGCGATATGAGAGATAGTAAGGAATGTTTGTAATATCCACAATTTTGTATAAACTGCGATAGTCGAGGATACTGGAGAGTACTGTCATAGGCGTTTGATATCATAGTTATAAAATATATAAACTAGGAAACAAGTAGGAACAGCTTTATTACTTAACGAGTACTACACAACTATGTACTCGTTAAGTAATAAAGCTGTTCCTACTTTTTTTCCCAGTTTATACATTTTAATATCAGAGCTTTGCTGCAGTGCTTCCGTGTATAGTTATATACTCATACACTAATTATTGTGTGTTACTAAGTTATAAAATGTGTTATATCAGATGTGTAACTGCACAAACTTTTGGTTTGTATCACGTATGTACATATGCACTGATGTCTTATCCTGTGAGAAACACACTTATGTATTGCGAAAATGTGTAAAAACACACTGATGTCTCGTGTAAATATATAAAAACACACTGATGTCTCGTGTAAATATATAAAAACACACTGATGTCTTGCATAAGTATGTAACGCCACGCTAACTTCTTTTATTAGTTTTGTGAATGGAGCGAATGTGATAAAGCAGTCAAGTTAGCCAGAAGAAACTGGCCAGCTCCCTATCCTAAGCCCAATGGAACCTCTGCAAATAAGCTGCTGAGCCAATCAAATCTAGCCTCCGTGACAGGTATTGAAATATTCCTCACTTGGGTATTTAATGAAGAAACCTGCATTTTGTGCCACGCAAGGGGATCAAAGGAAACTATTGTCATAGTCAAATCATTTCCAGCTACACAATATCGTCACAGCACCAGCTGCGAATAATCTAGCCTTACAATGAAATGCAAAATAAACATCCGATTTGTAACAGTATGAACATCTGGTTTGCAGCAACATAACAGTCAGGTTTATAACAATGTAAACATCAGGTTTGTAGCAACGCAGCATAAGCATCAAGCTTGTAATAACATAAATATCTGGTTTGTAACAACATAACAGTTAGGTTTGTATAAAATAAACATCAAGGTGGTGACCAAACATGGTTTTTTATGGACACGTCTCTTACTCCAAAATGTTCATGATCAGAGCCAGTATCATCAAGTATCGTAGAATGTACTTTTTAAAAAAATTCTAGATCATAGTAATTACACGTCTAAATCCATGGTATTCCCTTGCTTTCTACTATACCACGAGTATTGACTGAACGCACCTGGTATGAAAATCTCGTTGATCTGCTACTTTTGCTGACTGATTAAATGATGTCTGTGTAGCTAATACAGAGAAGTAGACGTGCCCAAGGCTTCAAAATCTTGCTGATTAAAGACCCCCTCGTCGCTTTAACGTTAGCTGCAAGAAAAAGTCACACTCGGGCCCCTGCAGAGCTGGCATTAGGCCTGGGCTAGACAAGAAATGTGGGCCCCATTTCAAGCGGCTCATAAAATGTTTTTGTAGTCAGTCTAAATACGTATGGTTTATGTATGGGTATACACATGTACATGTACACGATGTGCATACATTTTTTCATTCATTCATTTGCATGTCCCTTGCGGAACTTTGCCTCCCAAACAGCAGTCCTGTAGGCCTCTCAGTTGTGAGCAAGATGGCCTGCTGCTGTTGCATCCATTTCCAGATCGTCAACGATGTCTTGCAGCCATCTTCGTCTTGGTCTTCCTCTTTTTCTTTTTCCCGTTATGTATCCTTCCAATACGACGTGCATACAAGAATAAAATAAATACAAACGATTTGTTAAAAGAGGTAATGGCAATAATACATCCATGTAGTATATTCTGTATTCGGAACTTCAGATCTGAAATTGTCGCCGCTTTTCTCACATTCAGAAATGCTTTCCGTGCTTGTTCTTTGGATGAATTCAACAATAACAGTAGCAGAATCAAGCAACCTTGTCTTGTACTCTTGATCTTCAAAACTGCTGGTCCATTCAAACTTTCCTGCGCCAGTGTGAACCGAAAGTATGGCTTCATTCGTTTTAAATATCTTTGCAATGTCAATATTCCTTAGCAAAGGTTCTCTTCCACGTCCCCGACCCCCCAAAAAACCACTCCGCTTTTTTTTTTTTTTGTGTGGCCTCTACATGAGAAGTAGGTCCCCTCAGAATCGTCGGCCCATGTCAGCTGGCCCTTTCTGTTTGATCAGGACACACGATCACTAAAACCATTTTATAAAATGAAGCTCCAATCAGTTACATTAGTGTTCTGTACACGTCAGCTCTTTAACTTCTGCTCCATATCTCTCTGTGCATAAGCTGCTTATATTCTTTAAAACAATATTTATACATTAGTAAAAGTTGAAAAATAACAGAATTAGCATTTATACATTAGTAAAAGTTGAAAAATAACAGAATTAGCACTTCATGGGTGCATATTCGGTAAAACTATACATATTTTCAGACTGTTTCAGACTTGGACGCGTATATCATTGAAGTAACCGGTCATCTGAAGGTTGTGGACATACCTATACAGGTTGTTTTGGAATGGTGTGGTCGCTGGCCATATTTGCCTTCTCTGTTGTTCATAATATTGGGCACTCCTGCAGTATGTGGTCTGCTCTGTCATCTTATTGATGCCACATGAACATTCGTCAGTTGATCCTATCTTGAATTTGTTGTACAGATGGTGTCTTAGCCTGTTGTGCCCGGCACGTAACTTTAAGATTATGACTTGTTATTCTCTGTTTTGCTAGTAGTAGGCATTGTTTCCCGCGTGGTACCCGGGACCTGGACACATGTCTGGGAAGCAAAGAATAGGACCACTGTACCCTTCCACGCATGATCGTTAAAGGCAACTAAGGAGGGTTCGGCATATCCAGTAAAAAATCCATCAGACTGCTACAGAAACAGAAACAAAGGGAAAAAATACTGAGAGCAATTATTGAGGAAAGACGCTGGCAATGGTTGGGACATGTGCTCCGGATGACTGACGACTCACTACCAAAAACAGCACCAAGATGGACACCACAGGGGAACAGAAGTAAGGGTAGACCAAAGGAGACATGGAAAAGAACAGAGAAAATATTGAGCAATAAAGGGCTCACTTGGGCAAGAGCGGAAAAAAGGCAAAGGACAGATGTTTGTGGAAAACCCGTGCGAAAGTCCCATGTGCCTTGAGCACTTAAGGTTCAGAGAGAGAAATAGAGAGAGGCATTATTTCTTTGATGGTCTGGGTACTCTTTTTCTCCCATTTGTTCTTGTAGCCGAGATTTGTCAGCGTTCTGGCTTCCTCAGATGATATGCTGGTTGTCTATCTGTTATAGTTTACCTACTTCTTTCGCTAGGGTGTTTACTGTTTCGTTTCAGGGTGTACCACATTGGGATGGGATCCACTGCATTACTACTCTTTTGAACTCTGTGTGTAGCTGGTGCATTTACATTCGTAGGTCCATTCATTTCTTTGTTTCTGTGACTCTTTGGTGGTCTTATTACTGACTTTGCTTCCGTGATAAGCATGTTTTTCTTTGATATTTTGTTCTTTCATGACAGCTTCTGTTGCGGCTTCGAGGCTTTGAAGCCATCTGCATCTGCTCTGTATTTGCTGGAGAATTTCCTGGCTGGTATTGATATTTCTCTGTGTTCACCATTAGGTAGTTCAATGATGCTCATCCACATCCCCCTCCCCCCAAATCCCCTCCATTTTCTGTTCCGTGTGTAGTGGATCCGTCTGTGTAAAGGCGGGGCCAGTTGCTGGGTGGAAAGTTTTTCTTTTATGTTTGACGACTGGTAGTTTCCTTTGCTTGTTTGTCAGGTTTTTAAAAAAAAATCCCCTTGATCTTTTCATTCAGCTCTGGAAGCTTTTGTTTCATCCACATTTGACCTGTCCAAGAGGAGCAGATTGATTTGGGCCCGGGGTGGCTTCATTTTTATATGGGCTGTTCTCTCATCGTTGCCTCAGATCTCTCTGTGAAGGTAGATCGTTTTAGCCCGCCTCTTCCTGGCTCTTTCATTCTGCGGATCATTGGGCGGTCTTCTAATCTTTGAAATGTTCTGCTTGTTTCTGTGCTCTTCTATCTCGTGTGTCTTCCACGTGCTGTAGACCTGTGATCTCTTCAAGCTCTTTTATTTGGCCTGGACCTCATTGCCCCTGTGATGATTTTGTTTTGCAGTCATTTGACGACTTTGTTGAAGTTGGATTGTGCTCCAGTTGCCCATGCTTAGATATATATATATATATATATATATATATATATATATATATATATATATATATATATATAGAGAGAGAGAGAGAGAGGCAACATGAGATTCATGTGTGACCTGTAGCTATCGACAAATAAAATTTTAAAAATATTTTGGACTACCTTGCATCCATCCATCCATCCATCCATCCATCCATCCATCCATCCATCCATCCATCCATCCATCCATCCACATTTTTTAAAGACAAAAAAAAATTGCTTTCAACCGTGGAACTGATCTTTTGCTGGTTATCGATCCATGGATAGTTTTGTATTTAAGAAATTAAAAACAACAATTTGACATTTGAGTTGTTGGCGTAGATCAGGGGTCTTCAAACTCTTCAGCTCATCGACCTCCTTGTGAAGTTTCATATTGTTCACTCACCATCAGACATGTGTTGTATGAAAATAAGTTAATAAATATTACTGTAACTAATAAAACTACTACTATCACTACTACTACTACTACTACTACTACTACTACTACTACTACTACTACTACTACTACTACTACTACTACTACTCTCTCTCTCTCTGAACCTTAAGTGCCCAGGGCACATAGGGCTTCCGCAAGGGTTTTCCACAAATGCCTCTCCTTTGCCTTTTTTTCTGCTCTTGCCCAGGTGAGCACTCTATTGCTCAACATCCTCTCTGTTGTTCTTCTCCATTTCTCTTTTGGTCTACCTTTACTTCTGTTCCCCTGTGGGGAACACAGACTACTACTACTACTACTACTACTACTACTACTACTAATAATAATAATAATAATGTTAAAAATTGCTCAATCTGAAAAAAAAGTATCGACCCATTTTGGAGGTCGATATTGACCAGTTTGAACACCCCTGATGTAGATATGCAATTCTTGCATTCTTGACCCGGGTTGCAGATGAATTTTTACTTCATTTTATTAATTCATTTTGCCTGGCGCCCTCAGTTATTCCACAACACTGGATGGATGGATGGATGGATGGATGGATGGATGGATGGATGGATGCATGGATGAATAGGTTGGGTGGGTGAATGGATGGTGGATGGGTGGATAGGTTGGTGGGTGGGTGGATGGATTGGATGGATAGATTGGTGGGTGGACGGATTGGATGGATAGGTTGGTGGGTGGATGGATTGGATGGATAGGTTGGTGGGTGGGTGGATGGATGGATAGATTGGTGGATGGGTGGATAGGTTGGTGGGTGGGTGGGTGGGTGGATGGATGGATAGATTGGTGGATGGGTGGACAGGTTTGTGGGTGGGTGGGTGGATGGATGGATTGCACTAAGTGAACGAGCACCGCATTTGTGAGTTTCTGGGCATGAGGAAGGCCATGACAGTCAACTATCATCAACATCTACTGGACAGGAGAGAAAATGAAGCTTGACAATCCAACAGGAAAATATTGACCCTGGAGCTCCTTATTGCCAGCGGAAGCTTAAGAACAGAACACATAACCCAATTTTCCACCACCAGTAAGTCTCGGCGTACATAGCATTCATTGACAAGAGCAGCCAAATTTGTTTTTGTTGACGATGATTTTAAGGGATTTCCATATCAGATGTTTTTGCTAGCACTGATTTCGTGAGATCTAAATTCGGCAAATGAAGGCGATGATAAATGATTATATGATAGACGAAAGCGATGACAAATGATTTTTTTTTGTTGGCAAATGATGACGATGATAAGTGGCTATCGTGTCTTACTGTCCCAAATTCACGCACTAGGGACTGTCTGATTGACGATAATGTTTCTCCATTATGCAATGCTTTTGGTAGTTCTTCTAATTACATCGTTGTACTTTTCCGCATGACACTTGTTCAGGCGGTTTAGACTTATTTCTCTCTGCTTCATCATCTTTCTTTCCATCTTGATTTGTTACAGCTTTCTTTACATCCTGTTGCATAAAACGGCATGCATTAGAAGGCCGATCGATTCGCCCAGTCCTCAGCTAAGCTTATTGTAAAAAAAAAAATCACAACCACGAGTATTTTTCGCCTTATTGGGTATGGCAGTAACCTTGCTTGATATGGTTATATGTCTTATTTTTGGTTGATATGGTTAAGTTCTAGTTTTGGTGGATATAGCTATAAGCCTCGATCTTGGTGGATATGGTTATGTCTTATTTTTGGTTTATATAGTTATAAGTCTTGGTGGATATGGTTATAAGCCCTAGGTTTGGTGGGTATGGTTATAAGTCCTAGGCTTGGTGGATATGGTTATAAGTGCTAGTCTTGGTGGATATGGTTATAAGTGCTAGTCTTGGTGGATATGGTTATAACCCCTAGTCTTTTTGGATACGGTTATAACCCCTAGTCTTGGTAGATATGGTTATAAGTCCTAGTCTTGGTAGATATGGTTATAAGTCCTAGTCTTGGTGGATATGGTTATAAGTCCTAGTCTTGGTGGATATGGTTATAAGTCCTAGTCTTGGTGGATATGGTTATAAGTCCTAGTCTTGGTGGATATGGTTATAAGTGCTAGTCTTGGTGGATATGGTTATAACCCCTAGTCTTTTTGGATACGGTTATAACCCCTAGTTTTGGTAGATATGGTTATAATTCCTAGTCTTGGTGGATATGGCTATAAGTCCTAGTCTTGGTGGATATGGTCATAAGTCATTGTCTTGACGTGCCATCACTCTGGTACAGTTATATCTGCTCATAATCAAGCCTTCTAAAAAGTTACTACCATATCTTCCCAAAGTTGGTGCCACTGATCTGCGATGTAAACAATTATTTATCATTGCTTTGTTTGTGTGTATTTTATTCACTTTCTTTAGCTTTAGTAAATACCGTTGAAAAAGTTCCCCAGAATTCCTGTTATCTGTTTTATTTTGAATAAAAATCACAGAAACGATCCTCTAGAATTTTTTGGGCAAAATTTCCACCCGAAAAGAAGATAGTGACCAATCTCATGTGTCTGCATGTGAGAAACATCACCACGTGAGCTGGAAGAAAGCAACAAATATTCGGATTTGCTGAGAAGCATGGCCGAACACGGCGTCTGATGTTGATTTCCATTCGGTACTTCAAAGGCTCCCGTGAAACCAAAAACTCTACCAGCTTCTGGATCTTTCTCCTGCCCCTCCCCTCTTCAAGTTCTTCACAGCTCGCTTCAGCTAGTGTGTTCAGCCCAGTCAGTTGCACTCGGCTCAGAATTCCTCATCGATTCGAAAAAGCTCACCAGCACGCAGACTAGGGAAGCCCTATTCCGTACTCGTGAATGCTCAAATGATACTGCGCGCACTGAGATGTATCTTCGCTTCTGAGTCGATATTCAGGAAGAAAGCAGTCATGAAGATATTCAGGTGTACATGTGTGCTTATATATTACGTCGTGTGCTTGTGTCTGCATGTGTGTCAGTGTGTAGGTGTGTTTTATGTCTGATGGAGGGAGATTCGAGTTTAAAATATTTGAGAGTTTTCATCTCTCTCTCTCTCTCTCTCTCTCTCTCTCTCTCTCTCTCTCTCTCTCTCTCTCTCTTCTCTCTCTCTCTGAACCTTAAGTGCCCAAGGCACTATGTGAGTTTACACATAGAAGACCTGAAATGATGAGGAAAAGACTAAGGTGCAAAAGCTTTAAACAGATTTTCATCAGGATAACTGCCTCTTCGCTACTTGCAGTTTTTCAGAAGTGAAAAGAAGAACCTACCGTAGACGTTCTTCTGAATACGCCATCATGGAAGCAATCTGTCATTCTGCCAAAGATTACAATAGAGAAAATGGGTTACTGGCAGAGCATTCCTCCTATCTCTGAGATTTGTCAAGAAGATGGAGCGATGTCGTACTGAGTTTCAATACCAAGCTTCTTATTTGTGTCCATCACGACAGGGACCTCTCTGACCCACACCTCCTACGACAGGCTGTTGTGAATACTTCCTGTCCCCAAGGATAGTTTCAATAAAGACAGGTTATGACTTCCCCGCCTCAGTCTGACACCTTGGCAAATTGGAAGTAAATTTTTCCCAGGATCAAAATAAATACTCGTTGTGGAATCAGTAGGAAAAGTTGCCCTGAAGCAGGTAAACTCCTTGTTCAAGAATAAATAAAGAAAAATATCATCTGTGCAGGCAAAAAATATGAACATTCTGGCAGCGGTAAACAATATGAAAACAAACACAAGTCACAAAACGACAGTCGATGGGGAACCAACGGGGTATTTATTGTAGGAATCGGGCAAATGAACTCTTAAACGAAGATAATGGGATTGTACAAGTGAGTTTTGTCAACCCAACAGTAAAAATAGCTACTTATCATTTGTATTAGGAAACTATGTGCACACCAAAAGACACTGCAGTACTGATGTGTAAGTGCGTAAAGGGAAACAAAGAAAAAAAAACAGGGATATTTTAGCCACATTTTGAAGGTAAGAATGAAATATTAATGAGAAGGCTATGAGAGAAGGGGACTTTAAAAAATCTGAATATACAAGATATATACTTGCATACAGAAATATACTTCCAAGTCAAACAGGAACAACCAGTATTAAGTATTGAATGACAGTTTTAAGACCGCCCGTCCGTCCATCCATCCATCTAGTTGCCCATGGCACACGGGGCTTCCTCAAAATTCTGTATGTATGCCCCAAAACTATTCGAGTGAACTAGTCAGTGTCATTTCACTTGAACTTATATCATGCTTATCTCAGCAACATCTCACACAAATCAGTCTATGTCAGGTACATCAAACAGTCTTTTCTACCGCATTCTTATCGTGCCAAAGAATGTAGTAAGTAATGGGAGTCTACTTCCAAGTTGTTTCATTTCTTTGCGATTGTTATCTCCCTTCAACCCTCGAACTTCAATTCTTTCTGCACAAAACATACTAATGAAGGTCTTAGAACGTAATGTTTTGTAGCGCATTGATTGGCTTTCAATGGAGAATATTTGTTTTGTCTGAGTACAAAATTCAATTGGTCATGAAAATTATGACTGACTTATCAGTGAGACAGTTTTGAGATTTCTTTCCTACCTACCATGTTATTTTTTTTTAATCTTATTTTTCAGTTGTAATGTAAAATGCCATATGGGGTAGAAGTACTTGATAAGAGTATAGCTAATCATCCACGTGCTTGGTCAATGATTGGCTAATCAATCAGCGCCCAGTATTCCCTGTGGCGCCTTGCAGGACAGCAGCAAATTCTCTCCACCTCTTTTGGCCCGCCGCCAGCCTTTGTATTGTGCCCCAGCATGCCACATTTCTTCTTCTAGTTCTCCGCCAGGCAGCCTTCGTTGTCCTCTCTCTCTTTTTCCCTCGTGTGTCCATCCCGTGGCTGTTTTAGTGATGTTGCTGGCTCTCTTTGAAGCACACGACCAATCACTTTCCAGCATTTTTTTTTTTTGTTGCTATTCTGACATGCATGTCTTCTAGTTCACACTGGGCAAATAAGTCTCTATTATTTATTGTGTGTGACCAGTAAATATCTAAAATCTTTCTGAGGCAGGTTGTGTGGAATGAAGATAATTTGGCCTTTTCCTTTTCAGTTGTTCTCCAGCATTCCTCTCCATGGAGGAGTATGGATAGCACACAACTCTGTGCTCTACTCACGTAGGCATCTGAGAATGTTTTATGAGGAATAAGAAGAAACAATTAACAAAAAGAAAAAAAAAAGAAGACAAAGCACTGGTTTGAGTTTAATAATTTTATAATCACTGTTTCTTAAAATCACTGCACTTACAATGTTACTCTGCCAAACTCAGAGTGATATGTAGCCCTGATCTGTTGATTGTTCAATGAATGAAACAGACTACACTAAGACAGTAGGTTAAAAGGGATTATAAGTAAAAAGTTGCACGGAATATGGAAGACTAATATCTTGGGCAAATATAAAAAATACAATATGAGCAATCACAACAGTGTTAAGTTGTAATAATATCACATAAACACAAAAGTGAGAGTTATGTGACCATTCATAATAACTTCATCATGTTTCATAACCTTTCAGATATTATCACCTCCATTACTAAATATTTAGTTTAGCAACAAGTCTGTCATACATACACAAAGTCCATGAAATCAATATACTGAAATCTATTTAGCATTTCATGTACCTATCACAATCACAGGCACTATCTTTCAGTAGACATTCTGTTAGATAGGCAGGTCTTCATCTTTGTACTCTGCACCCCCCCTCCAAATGGCAATAATAACTCCTTTTAACGATCTCCACCAGCACACAAAGACTGGTAACACTTATTTTATGTGACTAACGGTCCTTCTGGTGCTTTTATTTAGCTTCTCAAGTCTTGCCACACAAAATTTCATCCCAAACTCTTCCATTTTAGACAAGGAAGTTGATTCATGGATGTCAGTGAAGTCTTGTGCCACCAGTTTCTTTTACAGCATTTACGACTTTGGCTCAATCCATGACCCACCCTTCTGCTACAATCGCTGAACCAACCAAACGATCTGCTCTTTCATTTTCCCTGACACCTGTGTGGCCATGTACAAAAAAATGATGATCTGTCCACAGTCCATGGACCTATATTTGTCAACATCAGGGACAATAATTATCAGCAGACATTTCTATATCTCTCAATATCAAGAGACAACAACTATCAGCAGATGTTTTGACGTCTCTACATATAACGGGACAACAACTATCAGCAGACATTTCTATGTCTCTCAATATCAAGAGACAACAACTATCAGCAGACATTTCTATATCTCTCAATATCAAGAGACAACAACTATCAGCAGACATTTCTATATCTCTCAACATCAAGAGACAACAACTATCAGCAGACATTTCTACGTCTCTCAATATCAAGAGACAACAACTATCAGCAGACATTTCTATGTCTCTCAATATCAAGAGACAACAACTATCAGCAGACATTTCTATGTCTCTCAATATCAAGAGACAACAACTATCAGCAGACATTTCTATGTCTCTCAATATCAAGAGACAACAACTATCAGCAGACATTTCTATATCTCTCAATATCAAGAGACAACAACTATCAGCAGACATTTCTATATCTCTCAATATCAAGAGACAACAACTATCAGCAGACATTTCTATATCTCTCAATATCAAGAGACAACAACTATCAGCAGACATTTCTATATCTCTCAATATCAAGAGACAACAACTATCAGCAGACATCCTGTTTCTGTCAAGATTCAGTGGTAATAAATGTTGGCAGACACACTGCATCTTAAAAAACATTGACTATTTCCACACAAAAAAAAGGCAATTGAAACCATGTTAAACTACTGTTCTCATTAAACTCCATTGAGAAGACAATATAATCAATGCAAAAGACAAGGAATTGTGGAGAGAAATGATCGCCTATGCCACGCGGGATGGCACTTAGAATTAGAGAAGACAACAAGAAAACTATCAGCTTTATTAAACACATGTGCAACAAATGGGTTTATTAAACGCATGAGTGATAAATATATGCAACAATTTTCAATAAATACAGTTCTCATCCATAAAAAAGACTGAAACAAGAATCTATCAAATTACAGCTTTCATCAAACATCAACGATAAATGTGTGTTACAATTTCATCTTTTGTATTCACTTATGCATGCGAAAGCTGGAAAACAAGTAAAGAAATAGACAACAAATTAGACTCTTTAGAAAACAAATGCCTAAAGAAAATACTCTATATAAAGTGGAATGAATTCAAGAACAACACAGAGATAAGGCAAATGAGATAACAACAACCAGTCTCACGGGTGATAAGGGAAAAGAGATGGACTTATGTCGGTCACATGATGAGAAGAAATAGTCAGAGAATCCCAAAACAAGCTATCAAGTGGAACACAATGGGCCGAAGAAAAAGAGGTCAGCCACGTGAAACTCTAAAGAGGACATTGTTAAGAGAGGCCAAATTAGTAGGCATAAAATCCCTTGATGAGGTTGAAAAGCTCCCTGAAGACAGGACAACTCGGGGAACTACCATGCAAGCCCTATGTGATGTTTAATGGCACAGGAAGGATATAAGATTCATTAATAACAAATCTATGCAACAACCATAACTCTCATAATCATGGGTAATAAATCTATGTGAGACATACAACTTTCATCTGATATCAGATACTGGTTTAACCAACAGCTACAGTTTTCATTTTATGCACGTGACAGATTACTGCAAATACCTCAGCTTTCATTAACATTACTGATACATCCATAAAAAAATAATTGATAAAACATGTGATAACTAATTTTACTCACAAATACCAGTGACAAATGTATGCAACAACAACTGTTTTTTTTTCAGTAAAAAATTAGAAACAAATTTATATGACAACTAAAGCTTTCATGAAATCACTGACAAGTCTATACAGGAACCAAGGTTTTCATTAAGTGCTGTGATAAGCCTGTATTTATTAAACATCTGCTATAAACATGAGCCAACTACAGAGAATGTTTAATAAAGTTTGGAAAGAAGAAAAGGTCCCTTCTAAATGGAAAAAAAGGAATCACTGTTAAAATAACAAAAAAAAAAGGCAACCTTAGCAACCACAATAAATGGAGAGGAGTAACCTTTCTATCAGTTGTGTCAAAAGCATTTTGCAAAGTCATTCTGAATAGATTTAAAGATATGGTGGATGCTGCAATGAGAAAAGAACAAGCAGGATTTCAAAAAGGGAGAAGCTGTCTTGACCAGATCTTTACTCTAAAAATAATACTTGAAGAATATACTGAAAAGCAAAAGGAAGTTAAAATTAGAACTGCAATAGTAGTATTTACCTTCGAGAATCTTGAGAACATATGGCACTCAAAATTCAATTCAAATCCACTCTCATATATGCATGCAAAAGCTGGAAAACAACTAAAGGAATAAACAACAAATTACACTTTTGAAAACAAATGTCTAAGTAAATTACTCGGTATAAAGTGGAACGAACTCAAGAACAAGGCAGAGATACAGCAGATGAGTGATCACCAACCTGTCTCATGGGTGATCAGAAAAAGGAAACAGACATGTATCAGTCACATGATAAGAAGAAACAAATCAGAGAATCCCAAAACAAGCTATCAAGTGGAACACAACAGGTTGAAGAAAAAGAGGTCAGTCATGTGAAACTCTAAAGAGGACACTGTTAAAAGAGGCCAAAATAGTTGGCATAAAATTCCTTGATGAGGTTGAAAATCTTGCAGAAAACAGGAAAACATGATGAACTACCAGGCGAGCCCTATGTGACATTTAACGGCACGTGAAGGATGTAATACATACCTAAGTGACAACTAAGGCTTCATTAAACAATAGTGACAATGACGACTAAGGTTTTCATTAAGCATCTGTGACAATTAATGCTTTCTTAAGCATCTGTGACAAATCTATGTTACAACTAATGCTTTCATTAAGCATCTGTGACAAGTCTATGAGACAACTAATGTTTTCATTAAGCATCTGTGACAATTAATGCTTTCTTAAGCATCTGTGACAAATCTATGTTACAACTAATGCTTTCATTAAGCATCTGTGACAAGTCTATGAGACAACTAATGTTTTCATTAAGCATCTGTGGTAAGCAAACATGACAACTAAAGTTTGTTTTTAAAACGTCTGTGACAATTCTATATAGTTTTCAATCTAACATCAGGTGTACACTCATGTACGGAACAATCGATAACGTCCAAGAATCACTGCTCATGAGTCTGAGATTAAAATTTCATTGTTCACGTTTTGTGCTCGTTTTAGCTGCCTTTTTGTTGTGAATTTAAAAAAAAAAAGAAAACTGTTGAGATGAAACTGGAGGTAGTTAAATTAGAAAAGACTGGAGCAATGTAGAAAACTGCAGGTCTGTTTTCTCTGTTATATAATGAATCTGTCCATTATTTACATGTCAATATATCAGTCTGATTACAGGCTCTTGCTACAAAATAATCAGAATTTCATCCAAGAAACAAATCACAAATACCAACTTTGGGAGGAAAAAAAGGATCTGCCGAACTTTTAAAAAACAGTAACACAATAATTGGTGTATAAGTATACAACTATACACTAAACGCTGCAGTAAAGCTGATCCATTCCTGACACACACCGCCAGACAAGCCACACCTTGCAATTTACAGCTAAGTACTCCTTTAAAAAAAATTTTTTTTTAACAGTATTCATGTAAATCTATACTTTATCTCCTCTCCCTATTTCTTCGTCCTGTATGTTTTTGTATGATTAAGGCTCACGCCGAAACGTCACAACTTTGTAATCGTTAAGTAATAAAGCTGCTCCTACTTTTTTTTCCGATTTTATACATTTTAAAAAAAGTAACCATCCTAACTTGGGTCAGGTTTCATATTCTGTAAGAATGAGTTGTACATAATATCCTACACTGTGCTTCATTAGCTAAAAGCTAAATGTGCAGTGTAATCCAGAGAGCCACACCATGTAAAAATACCAATTTACACTGGTGGATAAGCTAGAAGTGATTAATGAGTCAGCTGGAAGTGATTAATGAGTCAGATGGAAGTGACTAATAGCTCAGCTGGAAATGATTAATGGTTCAGCTGTAAGTGATTAATGGATCACCTGGAAGTGATTAATGGTTCAGTTGGAAGTGATTAATGGGTCAGCTGGAAGTGACTGACTGGTCATCTGGAAGGTGATTAATGGGTCAGCTGGAAGTGACTGACTGGTCAGCTAGAAGGTGATTTGCTGGCTTAGCTGGAAGTGACTGATGGGTCAGTTGGAAAGGTGAATAATGGGTCAGCTGGAAGTGACTGATGGGTCAGCTGGAAGTGAATGATGGGTCAGCTGGAAGTGAATAATGGGTCAGCTGGAAGTGATTAACGGGTAAGGTGGAAATGATTAATGCATCTGCTGGATGTGATTGCTGGCTCAGCCAGAAATGATTACTGGGTCAGCCAAAAGTGATTAATGGGTCAGCTGAAGTGACTAATAGGTCAGCTGGAAGTGATTAATGGCTGACCTGGAAGTGATTAATGGGTCAGCTGGAAGGTGACAGGCATGAGTTAGTCTGAAGCTGACTTAGTGACAATGTCACTATCAGCCTGGCCAATTCTACACTCGTTTCAAGATTAAATATGTACTAAACACCTGCGCTCAAATATTTTACAATTTTCTGCAGTATTCTGCAAAAAAATAACATTCACACAATGCACACCCACATCAATCCTGTCTTATTCTGAAGTATATATATATACAGGGTGGCACACAAAAAAAAAAAACCCACCTGAATCCAGAGGGGTGGAGGGGGCCTATTATGAGTGGCATGCATGCAGGCAGGTGAAGAGAAGTGAGCAGCTTTTTCGTGTGCCATCCTGTATATACATACATGCATGCTGAAGTCAAATATGCCACAAACTACTCATATTTTTCATGGACAAATTTGGGTGGGGTTGGGAAGGATGGCGGAGGGCACACAATGTATCACAGGTTCGGAAAACAGTATCACAGACAGTTAATCGGCTGGCGTTCTCTTTTTAAAAACAAATGCACTTAACACATATGTTTTACTCAGCCACACCTGAAATACACAAATGATATAAACCATAAAATGCATGAAATTAATCTACGGTGTTACCCTAATAATGAGGCCGAGACATTACAGCCTCTGTTTGTCTTCTTGAGCTGATCAATAATGACCATACACAAACATTCAGAAAAAAAAAATGAAACCCATCAAAATGGCTGAGCTTCATAACATACATATATAAGTGGTAAGGTGAGATAACTACAGAAAGACAAACAGAAATAAATGGCCACATTTATGGTTAGAAATAAACAACCATATTTATGATTATAAATAAACAGCCACGTTTATGATTAGAAATAAACAGCCACTAAGAAATTAACAGCCACAATTTACCTTCACCACATGACTCATTTTGTTCTCCATCTCACTAGTATAATTTACTCACTAGTACTAGTAATGCAATGTTTGCCAACAATTTTTCAAAATTTGTCACACAAGTCCAAGCTTCACATTGACATAGTGAATGTGGTTCACATAAAGATAATGGAGGGCAGAAATAACTTTCTCATAATCTTATTTGTCAAATAAGAAACAATGGGGCTTGTGCATAAAAAAAAGGTGACAGAGCACAGTGTGTCTACTCATCCTTAAAAAAATAGCAGATTATGTAGCATTTAAGTGCTTTGTCTCATAATATTACAGTCCTGGTATAGAAATTCTACCACTATCATTCACATATTTTACAGTCTGACTAGAAACATCAACAAGAGAATTCTAGAAAGTAATGCCACCTATATATATTTTTTTTTTAAACAATGCAAACAAAAGAACAAAGTGACTGGCTTTCACACTGCCAGACTTTCCTGGATCAACGTCTGACTCACTCATCGCTCTAGCAACTCCATGATTAATACTTTCTTTATGCAGTTGTCTCCTGTTGATGGCTTAGGTTTTTTGCTATGCTAATGCAAAAAAAAAAAAAAAAGTGTTTAAAGTAATGCCTTTAAATTTTCTTCTCTTTTTTTTTTTTTCTTTAGCAAACACATGTTGAAGTACAAACAGGCATGTTTTCAAACCTGCCTCAGCAATACTAATTTCAAATTATTTTCATTTTTTCTGAAGATTTAGGATAAAATAAGCACAGAGATTCGTAACAAGAACACATTTATGCCAAAGAAACAATTTCTGAAGATTCAGGACAAAATAAGCACAGAGATTCGTAACAAGAACACATTTATGCCAAAGAAACAACATACAGTGATAAAAATGCCAGGAACATATCTCTGATTGGCTATAATGAAGAATAATACTTAAGCGTTAGTTCTGTTCTGTAGGGCTTGACTAGCTTAAGACAAAGGGCCACCATCATTTTATACAACAATTCCTGGAACAGAAGACCTCTTACTATCACTCAAAGACGTTCAAGTTGATAAAACAGGAACTACTGCATTTCTAATCAAGAACCAGTCAATAATCTGGTATTTCACACTAGCAAATGTAGGACGTAACTAGCTCTTGAAATGGGTGTCGCTTCTTATAGTTTCATGACAAAACTGAAGAGATCTCACATTAGTCAACAGCTGGTGCTGCACTCTGAGCATGAGAGTGATTTATCAATACAGTGACAAAAGATGACCAGCTGGTGAACTATTTCTGAGCCAGAAAACAAGAGAATGCTGGTGGAACTTCCTCATGTGAGACTGGCACAAAAAGAAAAGAAAAAAAACCCCACACACCGCTGTGTCAGCATGTAAAGTCATGTTACAGTCTTCTTGAACAATAACAGTGTTAACATGTATTAGAAGTTTATAAAAAAAAAAAAAAATCAACAATACATTCTGAAAACAACTGTGAAACACTGAGAAGAATGACACCATGGTTTGGAAGAGTTCCATTTGTATGTACAAATTTTTAAAATAAAAAACAATGGGGCTTTCACACAGTAAAGTGACAAAGCATAGAGCAGTACAGCTTTCCTTTGAAAAAAAAATATCAGACAAAGCACTTCAGATGCAAGAGAAAGAAAAGTGACAAAAGAATGACCATGACTTGAATCACAAACTCTGGTAGGATGAGCCATGAAAGACAGTGCACTATCCACTTTGTCATCTCCCATATCACACACAGTAGCCCATACACCAGTGAAAGAAAAACTTCTGAGACTGTGCTTGATCTTCTGCTACACAGATATGACTTGACTCTGTCTGGATTTTATCTGTTCTTGAAGCTAAAGGTGCACCTTAGAGAGCATCGTTTTGATTCAGTTGTTGCTGAGGTAAAGATGTTCCATCACTGACCTAAGCAACTATATTGTGACAGCATCACAAAACAAATACCACTTCAGCAAAAAACATTTGGACTACAGTAGAAATAACTGTGTAATGGTGGAAAATAAAGTTCATTAAACTTTTCTGTTTAGGTTCACTTAAAACACCTTCACTCACTTTCAAGTCAAAAAATTAGGGGGCATAACTTCTCATTTTGTTTTTAAACCACCTACCTAAAAACTGAACTGTACGTGCATAAATCATTCAGTCATGAAAAAAACAATGTCCATAACAACAAACATAAGTATCATGCAATCAGTTTCAGTTGTCATAACCAGTCTGTCAGAGGTAAATGTGACTGTATTCATGTTTGTGTTTATATAAACTGCACAATCCAGATTAAAAGATGCAGCAAAAGATCTGATATTCAAACATAGCTTCTGTAAGATCAATCACAATGCAAGAAACTCATATTCACTGAGAGAAGAACAACTATACAGTTCCCCAGATTATCAGTTCTCCTTAGGCAAGTGAGTCAGCATTCTGGTAAAATTAGCCCATCTCTTGAGACTTCCTTGGGAACTGAAAAAAAAAATCTGCTTCTCATTCAAGCTCTTTAGACACTACAGGATGGGTTTTTCTTGGGTAATGATTTTTCGGGAGGTTTTGCATTGTCTGTTTTACGCAGCTTCTCTCTTTCGTGCTCTCTTTTCCATTTGAAAATTAACTATATGCAAAAATTTCTCTAAAATAAACTTACGGAAGATTCTAGTGTTATCTTATGCTACACACAGGGTAAAGTGTGGATCATGCTAAATTTAATATTTAAAGTCTATATACCAAGCCAAAAGTTGGAGAGAGGAAATTTGTGATGAAACTGCTACACTAAGGGGAGATAACTGCTGCCAACTTTAAACCTCCTGATTCACAAATAGAATGTAGTGAGTGCTCCATACGGTCAGACGGTTCTGCATGTTCCGTAAGATGTCCACAGCCTGTACTGCCTCCGTTGCACTAAGAACCATGACGATAAATGACAAACAGCAGCCAATGATGGCCACATACAAACCATAGCCAAAGGTAGCAGCCCCTGCAGGAAGTGATGGACCTGTAATCCCAAAGAATTCCTTTGACTTGCTGCCAAAAACAGCTACAGCATAAATGCCAGCAACCACTGAAAAGAAAATAAATATCCAACACACACTTTTTATAGACATGGAAAGAAGAAAAAAAAAAAACACAGTAGTGGAAAATTTGTGTTAGTACTAACACAGGCAGGTAAGTAACAAATGGGAAAAATGTATGCTTTCTTTAAAGCAGTAAAAGAAAAGAAGTTAGAATCAGAAATACAAAGGCTGCATTGGCCTTTAAAAATTCTGAGAAAATAGAGCAATAAAAAATTGTAAGCATGAAAACAAAGTTAAGATTATTCAACCCAAATGTAATATCATTCACCCTTATTTATGTGTATAACTGGAAAACAACTAAAGAAATAGAAAACAAATTAGATGCATATGAAAACAAATGTCTAAGGAAAATGCTCTGTATACAATGGAACAAATTCAGGATCAATGCAGAGATAAGGAAGATTTGCACACAACAACCTTTCTCATCAGTGATCAAAAAAAGGAGATGGACATATATCATGTACGTGATGAGAAGAAACAATCAGAGAATCCCAAAACAAGCTATCAAGTGGGATACAACTGGCCAAAGAAAAAGAGGTCAATCACATAAAACTCTAAAGACAACATTGTTGAGAGATGTTAAATTAATGGGAACAGAGATGTTAAATTAATGAGAATAAAATCCCTTGATGAGGTTGAAAAACTCGCTGAAAACAGAAAAACTTGGCAAACTACCACGTGAGCCCTATGTTACGTTTAACAGCACAGGAAGGATGTAAGATGTAAGTAAGAGGAAATCTGAACTTGTGTAACCCAGTCACAACCTGGAATTACAATGTCAAAGATGTAGCTAACATCAAGAGCTGCTAAATCTGATCAACTCCCTATCCTGCTTCCAGTTTTTCTAAATTATACTGTCTGTACAGAAGACCAGCATTTCCAACAGTGATGGAGCTTGAATAAATAAGTCTCCTGTTTCTTGATTCTGTTCTGTGAACTCCAAGATAGCCCACTCTTCATTTAATTCAGTGCTCTGTGAACTCCAAGACAGCCCACTCTTCATTTCATTCAGTGCTCTGTGAACTCCAAGATAGCCCACTCTTCATTTCAATCAGTGCTCTGTGAACTCCAAGATAGCCCACTCTTCATTTCATTCAGCGCTCTGTGAACTCCAAGATAGCCCACTCTTCATTTAATTCAGTGCCCGTGTTTCAAAATAAAAAGTAGGCATCGAATCCCTTGATTAGGTTAAGAACCTAGTTGAGAAAAGAGATCTATGACACACTGAAAGCCCTCTGTGATGTATGATGGCACAGGAAGGATGTAAGATGTAAGTTTCAAGATATAACCCAGTTTTGAGGAGAACTTAAGTTTGAATGTGCAGGTTATATATAATTAAATATAATTATAGCAGGTTGTATATAATTATATACAACTCATGCTGTATGCTAAAGGGTTATCATCACTGCATTTCAGACAAGTCCATAAATGCTTCAATCTCCTTCTGTGAAAGAAGATCCTAGCATGTACTCTACAGCACCAGTGAGAACCCTCTCAAAAGAGATGTGGGTGGGCGGGGCAGATCTTCAGTCCAAAAATTACTGTCAGTATCAATTAGGTCTTTTAAACTCCTAATGTGGTCTTCACATGTACACAAGTCACAGAGAAGACATTAATGAAAAACTCACATATAAGCAAGCCAAAGAGAAACCATTTATGAGACACACATGTAGGCAAGTAACAAAAAATAAACCATTAATAAGATAATCAAATGTAAGCAAGTCAGATATCTTCTCTTATCTCCCTGTAACTGCGAGCTGTTGTACTTTGCAGCTGATGCTGCAGAGATGTTGAGGAACAGCACTGTATTGGTATGGGAGCGGGTTATGGCAGCTATTTTTTCAGTCCCAGAGTACTGCTAAAAACCAGGGGGGTGTGAAATGCTTCTTTAACAGACTCCACCACCATGGGGACTATGGAGATCCCCGCCCCCTTAGCCAGGCTAGACCTGTTACTGGGGGTACAAACAGAGAGTGAGACAGGGTCTTGGTCAGCTACTGTTCGCCAACCCTGACGACAGCATATCAGCTATGAGTTGCTGACTTGCCTCATCAGACAGCATCTTCACCCCTGCAAGTCAATATAAACAGGTACGGTAATTTACCGATATAAAAACTTTCTGAGCTCACCAGTTACAGTAACCAGTTTATAATATCTAAAACTAGTAAAAAGCAGCCAATGAAATTGGTTGGAGGATAATCAGACCAATAGACTGATGATGCTCAATTTTTATAGAGGAGAATGAACTAATTTTGACTTTAGTTCAGCATGTGAACACTTTGTAAACAGTACATCTCATCCTAAATAAGATAATAAAAAAGTTCATATGAACATTTAATTCTGCTGATGTTTGTAAAGTGTGTTTAATTTTATATTTAAAAAAAAATATATATAAGCTACCACATGTTGTATTGACAAAACTGGTATTTCATACGGTGCTTCATGCACGGTGAAAGACACGCACAAGTGTAATGGTTTCAAAAAATCCCAATGTCATCACTGATATAAACCATGAATGAGACAGCCACATGTAAGCAAGTCAAATTTAAACCAATAATGAGACTTTCACGTAAGCAAGTCACGGGATACTCACATGCAAGCAGGTTAAGCACCGTCAAAAATTTGAAGTTGCCCTTGAACTCTAAGAACTGGACCATGTAGAGGATGTAACTCACTGTGGACACCAGCATTCCCACACAGTGTAACAGATACAAGGTCTGCACAGATCTGAACCAAACTGGGGAAAGAAAAATATTAGATCTCTTATTTATCATGCAAGTTTAATTATGAATATGATGAAATGTTACTCTTAAGCTGGAAGAAGAACATTTTAATAACACTAATGTTTGCAATGACCACCAGCCTCACCATGAATATCAACGGAACAACACTGTAACAAGTGAACACATTTAAATACCTGGGATCAATGAAAACAACCGATGGAAGATGTATCACAGAAATTAGAAGCAGAATATGTCAGGCAAAAGTGGCATTTCAGAAAATGAAAACCATCTTGTGCAATAATCCATTGTCACCGAATGTGAGAAAAAAGTATTACAGTGCTATACTGAACCTCTTTTGCTACATGGTGTGGATCACGGACTACAGAGATGTGGTTCCTGAGAAGAATGCTGAGGATCCCACGGACAGTCAATATAACTAATGAACAATGTTTGAGACAAGCTAATGAAAAACATAGTATAATAACAAAGATAAGACAAAAGGCAATGATCATTCTTGGGGCAAGTGATGAAAAGAGAGAAACTGGAAAACATCACAACAATGGGCAAAACTGACGGAAGGAGAGACAGAGGATGACTGAGGGAACAGCTGCTAGAAGACCTGACATTGTGGCACGGAAAGAAATCAGCAACAGTTACTCGGAAATGTCAAGGACCGAGATTTGTGGAGCAGTATGACCGCCCACATTGCATGGCATGACACATGATGATGAATGTTTGAACCTTTTCATCTTCCATTATTCTTCCTTCATGTCACTGTTATAAATTTGAGTGAAGTGGCCTTCGCATGCACCTGATTTTTGCATAAGCATTCTATGTTCACTAGATTTGATTCATTATCTGAAGGTAGGTTGGTGTGGCTGCCAACTGCAAAGATTATATTTCTCTCTACTTCTCACTGCTCACACAATGACTTCTCTTTAATATGTCTGTTCCAGTTCTTTCATTTCATTTCTGTATCCTCCACATATGCTTCTTTCCTGAGGTGTATCCAGAGCGCAGATTTCAGTTGAAAAACAATGTGGCCACAGCCTTCTTCTGGTCTAGCTGCTACAGGCAATTTATGAAAGGTTTCTTCTCACTCAACAGAACATGGCTAGGAACTATATGAAGTGATAAATTGGTCAAGCTTCTAATCCAGAGGCGACTTTTCATGATTCATTCATTCATTCATTTGCATGTCCCTTGTGGAACTTCGCCTCCCAAACAGCACTCCTGTAGGCCTCTCGGTTTTGAGCAAGATGGCCTGTCGCTGCTGCATCCATTTGCAGATCGTCAACGATGTCTTGCAGCCATCTTCGTTTTGGTCTTCCTCTCTTTTTCCCATTATGCATCCTTCCAATACGGTCTTCTCTAAATTATCATGACATTTAATGCGTCCAAAATATTTAAGTTTTCTCTCTTTAATCCTCTTTACTAGCCAGCCTTCTTCAACATTAAGCTCTTTATATATATATATTTGTTCTTTTTTGTGTCCACGATATTTGGAGAACTCTTCTGTAGCATTTACATTCAAAGGCATTTATGTGTTTCTCAGCTGTTTTGTTAAGTGTCCAGGTCTCACAGGCATATGTTGTGATGGGAAAGATGCATGCCCTTAAAAATCTTATTTTTGTGGTTCTGTCTATTCCTCTCCACAGATTCTTTAGTTGTTTTACTTTCTGAAGAGCAATAGATGTCCTCCTTTTAATTTCCCTCACTGTATCTCCATTATTAGTTAGTAGTGATCCAAGATATTCAAAACTCTACACTTCTTCCAGTTTTTCCTCACTGATACATATTTCAGCTGCCTTGTTTGTTTTGTCAGTTGTCATCATTTTAGTTTTCTTTGCATTAAGATAGAGGTTTTGCTCTTCACTGTTCTTACAGACTGACATAATTAGTTTTTCCATTCCTTTTTGTTTTTTTTTAACCTCTTCATGATAGTGGAGGTAAAAAAAACATAAGTCACAGCAGAGATATATGCAGAAAATTAGAGATACATACATACATCCATACATACAGAATGCCATGAACTTGTTACTTGCTGCAAAAGAGACTAAACAACAATACTTTGTGACAACCCTCCATCCACCCACACGCAGGGCCTGCTGCAGTAATGTATCATGCCCCTATCTTGACCTCACACATACCCTAGGACACTTGGCCAGAACACATATCACTGACCAAACTCTAGTGGTTATTGATATCTACATCCACTGACAATGCTGGACAACCATAGTGATTGAAGATAGCCTCTGAAACTAGAAGATGAGAGCTCCAAAACTAAAAACTGAGCCACTGGGCTATTGAGAGACAGAAGCTAGTAGGCGAATAAGCACGCAATATGAAGAATAGTACATTTTGTATAATGCTAATTAAACTATCACGGAATGTACCTTAGTGTTGCCAACTTTTCCTCCACAAAAATATACAGAACTACCTCAAAATATATCTAGAATTATCTAGATTTTAAAACATTTATCTAAAAATTATCTAGGAAATATTTTGTTTAAAATAATATATGGGAAAATTAATGGGTAATTTTAATTAAAAGTAATATTAATATAGCATTAGTGATAATCAGGGGAACAGAAGTAAGGGTAGGCCAAAAGAGACATGGAGAAGAACAATAGAAAGGATGTTGAGCAATAGAGGGCTCACCTGGGCAAGAGCAGAAAAAAAGGCAAAGGACAGACATTTGTGGAAAACCCTTGCGGAAGCTCCTTGTGCCCTGGGCACTTAAGGTTCAGAGAGAGAGAGAGATTAGTGATAATAATTATTTGATCAAGTCACACAAAAGGTGAATATCATAATCATCATCATCATCATCTGTATCTGAGGGACCTAGTTAATGAAATGATGCAGAGGCTTTATCTCCTGCAGATTTTTGTTGTTGATGTACAGCCATTTTTTTCATATCTTCTATACCTTTGATGGGAAGTCTGAAAAGAGCAGCAGCAGCAGTTTCCATAAGCTGAAATGGATCAATAAAACAGCAGGAAGAAGTTCTAGGTTCATTTGATTTTTTCTCAGTTTAGATCTGACCAGATTCACGGTGCTAAAAAATTCTCAGCGTCAGTATTTGAATGTGGAAGTATTAGAGTCGAGATAAAACACATGTACAAATTCTTAACACATGGATTACATCAAATGACATCTCTGTACTGTTTTACTTCGTTATCTTGTTTATTTGTCCAGTCAACTATTTTGATTCCTGTTAACTGGTATTCTGCTTTAGGGGGTTGAATTTTCAGATGCGGTTAAATATTTCATTACTTTACATACTGAAGAGATGTCCTTCATTGATTTCAGAACATTATTTATATAGAAGAGAGATATATCCTTCAATTTTTCCACATTCTCAGAAAGTCTCTATCTGTACTGTTCAAATGACGCAAGAAAATCTAAACACTGACCTCTTCTCCTCACTTTCTAATATATTAGCTACTTCAATTTGTAACTTTTTTATTTCTGAATCGGATCAGTAGCCTAAATATTATTCTTTTATGTACATTATGTGTTTTAGAAACTCCAGTCTTCTTGGAAGACACTCAAAGAAGACGTAAAATTGCAATAAGCAAAGAATGGCTTACATTTTGGTGGATTGTAATAAAATTATCTAGAATTGTTTAGATTCCATTAAAATTTATTTAGATTTATAGCTAACATCTAGAGGACTCTTTTCGTCGCATAGAGGTAGCCAAAATGATCTAAATCTAGATATAAAATATATAAATTGACAACTTAGTATACCTGCATAATCTGCCTCTACCAGAGCATTGAGATGCTCCATATCTCCACAGTATAAGCTTTGCACATCGCAATGTCTCATTAACCCTACATCGTGGTGAAAAGGTGCGACTCGAATCTTAAACCACTGTGAGCTGGCTAGAGCTGTCACCATACAAGTCAAACTCAGGGTAGAGAAAATAAGTCCTAGGATTAAACAAGTTCTTGCCATCTTGAATATAAGAACTTCTATACCCGATGTCGTCTGTTTATTTTCCGGACTTCACCGACTTTTGCCGAGGCGGAAACGAGACTATCGCTTGTCGAAGTAACGAGTTTGTTGTGTGAGCACCCTGTAACTAAATATTTCCTAACCGTTTTTGGATCATGCCCCCATCTCAACGCCTCAAAGATTTTGATACCACCCATTCTCTCCAGCATAATAGTAACCAAGTTCTGAAAAAGGATAATTTAAATATATTATAACTGCCCCACCCAAGAAATTAAAATTGTTCCACGTGGGGTATGCCCTACGTTGGAATGCACTACTGTAACTGAAGAGGGCGAAGACATTGTCCTTTTTGGCAAGCAGCGATCCATAGCTAACATGCCGGTGTCAGGAATGGGGAAGCATGGCTGACCAAGACTCCGTCCTACCGTTGCTGCCTCCAGTAACAGGTCTAGTTTGGTTAACGGGGCAGGGATCATCATAGTCCCCTTGGCGGTTGAGTCTACTAAGAAAGTACTGCACACCCCCTGCTTTTTAGTAACTCCATTGAGGGACTGAAAAAATAAATGCCGTAACTCGCTTCTACGCCGACACAATTCTGTGCCTCAAGACCTTCGTAACATGGGCAGCCGGAGAACACCACCCCACAGTTACAGGGAGACAGAAGACATGACATGCTGTTCCTGTTTCTGCCCACTTTCCTCACTCTTATCTTTTTTGTAAAACTGTATCATACACCCATTTGTTTTCAAAATAATTTTAGTGTTTGTTTCAGTGTTTAAATGATTGTCCCCAGGACGGATGCAGCTAGGGCACTGGGTTGAAAGGTAGCAGTAGTCTTCTTTGAGAGTAATTATGCAGGCTGTTTCTGGGATGCCAAGTGGCTGAATTGATAGTGCATTGTCCTCTTATTGTTTAAGTAGTTGCTCATCCTGCTGGAGTGTAGGGTTTGAGTTGCAGACATTCTCTTACAATTTTTATTTTATGTCACACTAGAGGTATTCCCCCCCCCCCCTCATTTAACCCCCATTGTCCCCTCATTTAAGCCCCACTTACCCTCATTTAAGCCACACTGTCCCCTCATTTAAGCCTCACTGCCTCCTCATTTAAGCCCCACTGGCCCCTCATTTAAGCCTCACTGTTACCATTTTGCTAACACTGTCTCATTTGGGATGCAACTGTATACATATTTTATTAAGTCTTGCCTGGGAACAAACAGCCTCATGCTGGTCCAGATTATATCAACTGACAGAGGCTGTGCCTAGTTCCAAAGTTTCAATGGCCATATAAGTCAATACACCAGTTGTCTTTCTTTTCTCATTGTCACTTGGTCAGCCCTTTCAGGTATTTTTATCTGGATTTCCTTCACGTTATTCTGCCCCTCTAACTGTAAAGTTCACCAACTTCTAGTTTGTACACAGGCAATTCCAGAATCTCAGTGCCACTGTGTCCTTCTTGCAGAAAATGAATCACACCATGGATCTTACAGCTATAATTTGTAATTGTTCTTGTATTTAAAGAACTTTGTCTTTGGGTTGTCATAGTTTTCAAAGTTTAGCAACTTTGAAAATGTCTTCATTTATTTTTTAGACCATCCAGTCTATCTGTTACATCTTTTGCCAAAATTTACAGTATTTTTTTTTTCAATTAGTCAATTTATATAAGAGAAACCTAACAGAAATAAACCTATGCACAAAAAAAGCAAAGGAATTCATTAGAATGACAAGAACTGTAATGAAAAATAATGTTTATTTTGTAAAACTGCTGCTGGAACACATACAATGTTGCTATAAATCATGCTCATGGAATGTTTTGACAGTAAACATTATGGAATGTATTTATTACAAGACAAAATAATAGCAAAGTATATATTAATTAATCACATAATTGTCATCATTTGCCACAAAATATATTTTTGTCCATTAACCTCAAACTCTTATTCTTCTCTTCAGTTTTTTTTTTTGTGGCTGGTTTCAATTTCTAACACTGTTAACATCAGTCTGTTCATTATTTTTTCTTCTTCTTCTTCACAATTTTTTCTATTTGTTTTTTGTTTTACTCTATCCCCATTTACACAAATCCCATTACAAGCCAATGAACAGTTTTTGTCCAATAATGAAAATTCTGTCATGAATTTTTTTCAGTTCTCACTTTTAGATGCTCCTCTGAAAACATCTCTGTACTGAGCATGTTGTCTCTTTACAGTGAAAAATGTTGATAAATGAAATGTATCAAGACTGTTCTATAATCTACAGTTTTTATATGTCTGTAAATCACACAGTAAAAGTAAAGGTAACATTCCCATTTCCATGCCTCTAAGGCATTTTGAGGATATAGTGTTAGATTCATAGTTCCAAGACCATCGGCACATGAAGGTGTGATGTGGTCAGCATCACACATGGCTGCATTTACTTGTACAGATTTCTCTGGTGTCCATTTCTAGAGGCTTGGTGGACCCTGGGGCCTTTTTGGTGTGGTGGGACCAGAAAAAAACAAATCCCCACTGATGGGACTTGAACCAGGTACGACTGGATTAGTAGGCCGAGCACCTAACCACTCAGCTAACAAGGCCAAATTTCTTCACTGTCGCTTTTTTTTTTTTTTGGGCTTGCATGGGTGCTTGTTTCAACTCACTCATTCATTTGCATGTCCCCTGCAGAACTTTGCCTCCCAAACAGCACTCCTGTAGGCCTCTCGGTTGTGAGATTCTGCAGCATTTACATTCAAAGGCATTTATGTGTTTCTCAGTTGTTTTGTTAAGTGTCCAGGTCTCACAGGCATATGTTGCGATGGGAAAGATGCATTAAGTTTCTTAACAATTTTGATAAAATGAAGAGATGTTTCAGAATTAAGTTTATAGATGGCTTCATTTGGGAATTTGCCTTCAATTAGACTTTCATCAATTTCCTTATATTCTAACAGCTAAACAAAATTTATATACATACACTTTAAAAAATACAATTTGATTGATTTCAAAGTGAAACAGAGGATAATTTAATGAACCAAGTGAAAAGTAATCTGAACATTTTTTTTCCCCCTCTGGCATGTAACAAAATTCGATTCTGACATAATCAAGTGTCAAAAAAAAAAAAAAGCAACTACTCTCTGATGTATAACTTCTAACATCAAAACTGTTTTGTTAAGAAATTATTGACCTGGTACTGGAAAAAGGTTGAGTCAAATACATCAAGTCTTCAGACAAAAATAACAATGATGATCGAGTTGTGTATGCTTGGTTATGTATGATCTGGGATAGACGTATAAAAATACTAACACAAGTAGAAAGAAATGAACTCATGATAAGCTATTCTATAAAAAGTTTTCAATATGATTACAAGCTTGAAGATGACATGTACAAAGAAAAATATACATTGAAAAGTTTACACTGTACATAATAAACTCTGTGTCCACCTGTAAAAGTAAATGTTGAATAAAAGGTTATTCATAATTTGTAACACTGCTTTAACATCAAAAAAGAAATTTTTCACCATGATAAAGGTTATTAAAAAGGACAGGTTTTGTAAATTTTTCAAGATCACTTGCCAACATTATATTTTTCTGAAAAACTAGCTGTTCTTCAGTTTTTCTTTGTTAACATTTGATGGCTTTCTCATTACAAAAAACAAAATATATTTTTTTTATTGTGAAACAATTTTAAAAAACACATATGTTAAGTCCTATGAAGTAAGATATTTACAACAGTCGTATTTTCAGCATTTCTGTGTAATATATATAAAACATAAAGCAGTTTGAAGATATTCTTAATATGCCAGAATTATAGCCATGAAACAACAGATTTTTTTAAACATGCCAAGCTCAGATAGCACAACCAAACTTGGATTAGCTCTTAGATGTCTAGATTTCTTTAGTGAATGTAGCTGAACTCCAAAAAAAAAAAAAAATGACATTAGCTGTATAAAAGCCAGTTTGGCAAGACATTAATTTTAAAACTGATCAAAAATTTGTATGGATCATAATTTTGAGAACTGAAGAATGACTGAAAATAACTTCATTATTGTGTGAATTTTCTTGTACAAACTGCAATAACTTCACAACCATATCCACCGAATGTCAGTTATATGTTAGAATGGAGGACATCTTTTCTAGTGTGCCAAGTATGGAAGTGTTTTCCACAGAGGGCAGTTTCTGAAAGGCGTGTCTACAGGTCAATCTCTCTGGACACAATAGGACCACTTGTGCTGCTGATTGTAGAGGGTGGCCCATGCTTCTGATACTTTGGTGATGGGGGCCGATTCTCATATGGTTGGGCCAGCACGGTGCCATCATAACGAACGCTGTGTAAAACTGGCTGCATGCCAAAGGCATTTGGTCCGTGTCGTGTTGGGGGCTGGTACATGTACTTCCTGCCAGTCTGTTGAGAAACAAATCCCAACTCTGGTAAACCATTACAAAAATAAGCACTGACTATAGTATTTATTCTTAGTATAATATTTTAGTGTGTATAGGAAACTATTTTAGAATATCTTTAGTATATATAGTTATTTCTTGACAATGCATAACATCACACCTCATATTTCTTTCCAACAAAACATTAAAATATATTTTTGACTGCTGTTTATTCTTTCTTTTTTACATCCTTCCTGTGCCGCTAAATGTCACATAGGGCCCGCATGGTAGTTCACCATGATTTCCTGTCTTTGGTGAGTTTTTCAATCTCATCAAGGGATGTTATGCCCACTGAACTGGCCTCTCTTAACAATGTCCTCTTTAGAGTTTCATGTGGTCAATCTCTTTTCTTCAGCCTGTTGTGTTCCATTTGATAGCTTGTTTGGGGATCCTCTGTTTCTTCTTATCACATGACCGACATATGTCCATCTTCTTCTTCTGAACACCCATGAGACAGGTTGTTGTTTGCTTATATGTCTTATCTCTGCGTTGTTCTTGAATTCGTTCCACTTTATACAAAGTATTTTCCTTAGGCATTTGTTTTCGAAAGAGTCTAATTTCTTTTTTATTTCTTTAGTTGTTTTCCAGCTTATTTATTCTTTACACATTATAAATTAAAATTATGTGTTGATAATATATATCTACAGTGGATGAAAGACAGAAGCTATGAGGAGATGGGAAGGAAGTGCTAGGTTGCTAGCTGGTGGAATTCGATGTTGCCAGAACCAACAGCTGACTGGCACAATTAGTGTTCATACTTTAGTGGCTACTGAAACTGAGAGCAGAGCAAGTATGGGTGTGTCCCTAGTGCGATGATGCTAATTCCTAGATTCAAGAATGAAAACTAACTGTATTATTTCTTCTATGCAAATACCAACACATCCATGCTGTTTTACACATTTTGTGTGTGTGTGTGCAAAATTTACCAATCACTTAACATTTTTTACAGAAAACTAAAACAGCAAGAGAACAGCTGGAAACCTGCTGCTGTAGTCGAAAGATGTAAAGAAACAATACATGATAGCACTGTACATACTGGGAGGACAGTTCTTGGTTGTCTGAAGTGAAAATACCATGAGTCTTAACTCAAAGTGAAGAGATGCTTATATCAAGTAAGAGAAGAAGAAGAATATCAGGCAAAACTATCAGGAAATAGTGATACTGCTTCACAGTAATCATGTCTTCTTCTTATCAGTCTGCTTATGCACTAGCATCGCAGGGAGTTCCAGACATCAGTCCAGAGCAGGGTGACAGGCCTGGGTAGATGTCATGTTGTTTCCTTAGTGTGTCTTTCAACTTGTCTACCAACCTTTTTCTTGGTCATCCTCACACCCTGTATCCTGATGTTTTTGAGTTGTATGCTTGTGCTGCTGGTTGTTCTGGATTCAAGCGTATCAAATGCCTGAACCAATTAACTCTCTTTGATGTAGTCCTTGACAGGTGCTGTTCCCATCATTTGCTGGATTGTTTCATTTCACACTCCATCCCTTCTTATCTTGTCTACCACTTTTCTTAAGCATTTCATCTCACATGCTGTTATCAAGCACAGATAGAAATGACTGACAGACTGGCCACAACCAATATATACTATAGGATTTCACACTGGGAGCTGAGCCAGATTTCTGGGCCACAATTTAAAAATGTAAATAACATTTTTCTAAAGTAACAGGGCAAATTTTAATGCAGAATAAGGCCACGGGCAGAGATAGCTTGAGAAACCCTGATAATATGCCATTAAATTTACTATTTCTTTTGTTAAACATTCCTCATATTATTAGACCACAGGAAGTATGCTGTGGACTGCTAATATACAACTAAGATATCAAAGACAAAAAAATTCAAATTAAACTGAAAGAACTTTTAAGAATGAAGTCATGGCTTAGATGCTGAATATATCATCAACAAAACAATGTAAAAAGATTAAAAACTGCTGATCTTCAACATTATGTTGATGTTTGCAGAGAATGCTTTATCTCTCAAGTGCTCTGGCATAATATATTCAGGAAAACATGAGCATATGACCACAGCTGAAGGTCTATGCTTTTCGAGAGTCACAGGAGTGCAATGATACTCGGAATGACAACATAAGGACTTGGTCTACAGTATTATCAGCATTCTCATTTCCACATTTTTATTACATAACTGTTTTCATTATGTTGTTACACAGATTTTCCCAAAACATATATTGAGATCAAACAGATTTTCCCAAAACACATATTTAAATCAGAATTTGTAGAATTAGCCACGAAAGTTGCCCAAGAAACTGATTCTAGGCTACTGACAGCTGACACTACAGACTCTGAGAGTATCTTCTAAGACAAAAAAGAATCAGAAGATACAAATGCTTAAAAATCTATCTTTCTTACAACTACTATGTTTTCTAAAGCTGATATATCTTTACCCCAATAGGAATATACAACTTACATGAGGATCAACATCATTCTCATAGGGGTCTCTTGCTTGTCGTAATTGCTGGTAACGAATACTTCCTAGCTTGCTGCTAGTACGAAATGCTTCTATCCAGAAACAAATGGCAGCACCTACAATGCAAGAAATGCTTTTACCCAGAAACAAATGGCAGCACCTACAATGCAAGAAAAGCTTTTACCCAGAAACAAATGGCTGCATTTACAATAAAAAAAAAACTCTTATCATGAAACAAATGGCAGAATGTAAGAATTATGCAAATAACAATGGATCATGCTTAAGAGTGCTCTGGCGCCACTCATGATTTTTACCTAAATTCTTCAACAATGCAGGTTGCATTCCAGGATAACTATTAGTAGCCGGGGTAATGGAAGGCCATGACAAAGCTTTGAAGTCGGGCACAGCAAGTTAATGGGTAAGATTGAGCATCAACGTATAAGTCTTATGACAAAACAGCCACATAAGAAGCTACATCATCTTTTTCTTCTCGGATCATTCTCAGACATAGATTTGTATACTTCTGAAGAAATTGGTGATCAGTTGGAGTTGGTTTACATCCCCATACAGCTTCCCTTGAACTGATATAGGCAATGGCCACATGTTTTTTTTCTCTGCACCTCATATGTTAGATGCACCTGCAGAATATGTTCTCCTGTCATACTTCCAGTGCCGCATGTGCACATGTCAGTTTGGCCAATCCTAAGCATGTTGAAAAAAGATGACACCTCGTTCTGTTGTGACCAGCAGAGAGCTGAAAAATGATTATTTGTTCATTCCTAATGAGTTTATAGTAGGCATCATTTTCCTGGTGGACAGATTGTTCTTTTCTATTCCTGAATGTTATTTTATCACTGATTTACCTCCACATGCCATACGTGTATCTGTTAGAACTATACCTGAACAAATCTGTACTCTGCTACAGAGAGTGAAGCAACCACATAACTCCCTACAAAAAGCAAAAGCTAAAATGTCACTACATTAATAAAATTGCTTTTTATTTTTGTTTATATTCAATCACTGTCAGGCCACCGGGTTGCAATGTGGACGCTGACGCTGTCTTATGTATGCTCCGGGAAACCAAGAAAGCTGTGGCAGTTTGCCACCAGCATCACCATCAGTACCATCATTATTATTATCACCGTCATCACTGGGCATATGATTAAAATAATCTGAAACAAGAGCAAAATCTCCATGGCTAATCATCGTCTTCTTCTTCTTCTTCTTCTTCACATGCATTTTCTGTCTATATAGGCAATGCTGTCTCTTCTACAAATTTCACTGGTTTTTTTGTTTTTGTAGTTCATGTATGGAACTGTAGAACATATCTTCTTTGGTGGTTTCACTGGGCCAGTAATTACTTCTCAGTGTCTCATAGTTGGTGCAGTTTGGGAGGATATGTTCCACAATTTGGGGCACTTTGTACAAGGAGCAGTAGTACCAACTTTAAACTTTGTACACAGATGACTTCGGAGTTGGCTGTGTCCTGTTTGGAGTTGGAAAATGATGGCTTGTTCCTTTCTGTTTAGCATGTGATAGTCATCATGTAGTGGTGTTTGTGGCTTCCTGTAGGTTTTTATCATGTTTTTCTTCTGATTATAGGTAACTGGTATGTCTGATTGCTCCATTTTAATGCCCTCATTGGCCATATGGTCAGCTTTCTCATTGCCTAGTGACCGTATTGTGAGCCAATTTCTGACAAAGTATCCTTAAGGTCTGGTAGTTTGTTGGGCTGAAGAGCTTCCAGTACTGATCTTGCATCCATGAGAATTACTATGGGGCACGTATCAATTCTGGAGTTGGATAGTTTTTCAATCACTGGAATAATTGCCCTAACTTCTGCTTTTTAGTTGTTGCAGTATTTTCCAGTGGGTATGGAAATTTTGTCAGTGGTGTTGTTTGGATATTCAATATGTGCTCCTGCTCCTCCATTATTTATGGCATTGTGTGCAGATCTCTCTGTATACACACGTATCCAGGTGTCACATGGATATCTGTCATCTAGCAAACTAAGTGTGGCTGTTGATCTTACAAGACTGCTTCTCATCTCACCATTCTGCACACCTTTCACTTCAGTTTGAATAGTTATTTGTGTATAATCTGCTTCTTTCCATGGTGTATGCTCTGGTACAGATGATAATGGAGTAACTACAGGCTTGGCCTGATGAATGAAGCTGCTTTTTTTAAGCCGTCTTAGTGCCAAGTTATTGAATCTCTCCTTCAGGGGATGGCTTACAGATGTGAGGAATTTCTCTCCCAAACTCATGACCTTTGTGTCTCTACATTCTTTTAGCTCTTAAACACCATTTTCTGCATTTCTACTACTGGTGTGGACCTCATGGCACCTGTGATAATCCGTAGTGACTGATTTTGTACCTTATCTAGATTATGCAGTGTAGTGTTTGATGCTGCACCAAGCTGTTGAACCATATTATAAATGTGGTAGAATACTTTGCTGATATACATTCTTGCTGATTCTTTCACTGGCTACCAGTGAATTAACAAAATTAAGTTTGTTCACAGAATTCTGTCGCACAATGCTCTGCCTTACTTGTGGTCACTGTTTATACAACGCTAAATATGGCAGCGTTTAAAAAACTGTCTTCTTCCTAAATCCAGGCTTGATCTGTAAAAGAAAAGCCTTGCATACTCTGCAGTACAGCTCTGGAACACCATCCCTTACCATTCAAAATCCATTAGTAACACTTCATCCTTTAACTCAAACCTTTTTCAATATTTACTTGCTTGTAACTATATGCCTCCACAGAATAACCAGTAGTCTCTCAACACATGGCTCACCAGCCATCAAGTTCTAAAAGGACATAGTTCTAAAAGTAACTTGTTAGATCTTGTTAGAAATTATTTTAATAAATGTTAAAGAGTATATGTTAGAAGTACTGTACTGAAAATGTATTTCTGTTTATGTATATGCCTGCATGTGTGCACACGTCATTTTGTTAGGTTAATTATTTCTACTCTTATATTGTGAATGTAATAGTTTACTTTTGCACTCTTTTGATATGTTTTTTCCTCATGTAATTTGTATGCTTATATTAAATCGAGCGTGAGGAAAGAATGAAAGATGGAATGATGAAGAGCAAAATATAACACAGGCCTGCATGGCCAATTCTTAACCCTTTAAAAATAAAGATCAGTCATTCATTCCCCATGTGGTTCCACTCAATTTTCTTAATATGGCTAGCTTTCTTCTAGCTTTTGCTTCTGCACTGTTGATGTGTTGCTTCCAGGTCAGTTTTGAGTCCAGAGTCACTCCCAAGTAAGAGGGTTGGTTGTCCATCCTTAAGGATATTTCATTTATAGAGATCTTACCTGCTTTCTGTTTAGATGAGTCTGAACAGTGATATTTGATTTCTTAGCATTGATACTTACACACCATTTGTTTGTCCATAATGTCTAGATGTCTGCTGCACTTTGGAGTCTGTGTAGGAAATGTCACGTGTTTGTCTGTACACATGACCAGATCATCTGCATACAGTGCCACTTTGATTCCACAGGGAAGTTCCTTGACCAGGTCATTAATGAACACAAGGAACAATGTAGGTGAAAGGACCCCTTGCCATGTTGCAGCAGTACTTTCTGGCTTTTGTGTCCATCCATTACTACTCTTGCTCTTCTATCGTGTAAATAGGACTTTATCCAATTCTTCTACTTACATTGCAGTAGCATAGCTTAGTTTCCACAGCAGACCTGTTTTCCATATTTTATTAAAGGTTTTCCTCAGGTTTATTCATGCTGCTAGTACAAGGTTTTTGTCATGGAATGCCTCCTCTTGAGAAGGATAGGTCATTTGATCTTCTGTACTGTAGTACTGCCTAAAACCTACTTGTTGGGAGCGAGAAGATTTTGAAATTCAAAGTACTATTTTAGCCTCAGGTCAACGATGCATTCCATTGTTTGCAGAGGCAGCTAGTGAGACTGATTGGCCTGAATTCTTTCACTATGCTGTTAATATCCTTTACTTCTATGGACAGCTGTCCCACCAGGATGCTTGTACAATGCCTGTACACTGTTCAGTTTGCTACTGAGAGAGAGAGCTACTGGTTAATGAGTTCCAGGAAGACTGGTTGACAGTCACTACCTCCAAATTGTTCTCCAACTTTGTGTGTAATGTTCCACTTCAGGTCTAGAGAGTGGAATGCCAGATCTGGTGTTGAGGTTGTATGCCAAGCCCTTGAATAAAATGTTGGGGGATCCAATGGCTGGTTGATCATTATCATCCTGCCAGCTCTCAACTTCCTCTCCTCTCCTGTCTATGTGGTCATAGTCCCAGCTCTGGGAATGGCTGTTAAAATCTCCAGAGCGAGTAGGCAGTCATTAGGACAGTAATAATTAATTTGGTGGAAGTCTGTATTACAGGTTTTTAGATGGATCATCTGGTATTTGGCTCCTTCCATGTACACTCCCAGTTGATGAGCACTAATGTTATTCTTAACAAGTGTGAGTACTCCTCTTTTTCTTCTGTCCTGTCAGTCTGATCTGAAACACTGGTAGCTTCTGATTTTAAAGGCGGCATCTTTGATTAGCTGTGCCTTTTGCATGCAGTATATACTTACCTGCTTTGTAAAGAGTATGTTCTCTAGTTCCACCTTTTTGCTACAGCCATTCTAACACTGCTGACACCCTCAACATTCCACTGCTTAAGTTCTTGCTTTTTGGCAGTTTTCTGCTGTTGTTATTTTCTGACCAGTAGCTCTACTCTCATGTCTTCTGGCTCCTCAAGACAAACTGAGAGGGCCTCCAGCAACATAGGATGGACCCTTTCGAGGCAGGGGGCCTGGCACTGCACCTGCCTGGTTAGTCTTCACAGGGCGAGCACCATGTTTAAAAACTGCAGATAGAGACATTTCATTAGGTACCCTGATTCTTCTGATGCATCTTCTGGCTGGGTACCTCAGACTTCAGCACCTTTCCTTGCTAGGACAGACTGTGGTCTTGCTCAGACTGCCATGAAGACAGCAGTGTAGGCTGGCCTGGCCAAAACTTTGTTTTCAAGCCTCTGGTGGCTGTACTTAAGTCCCTTCTCCACGTCAGACCCATCATGCAACACTGGCTGGCCAGATGGCTTCGAGACATTTCCAGAAACACTCCGACTTCAAGATGAGAATCCAATGAGTTCCTCAATGATATCCATATCCTGCCATCTATAGTCTGCTGGCTCTGTTTTGTTTACTTCATTCTGATAGCCATTGTTGTATAGTCTGCTGGCTCTATTTTGTTTACCTCATTCTGATAGCCATTGTTGTAGAGACCTATAGGCTTGTCACGTCCTGGATTCGTTGGTTTCACACCAGATTTTCCTTATCCCCCGTGGCGATCTCCATGTCCCCATCAATCCACCAACCTGACATTACATTTTACAAAAATAACAATTACAATTGTTGATTTCTATAGGTTTTTGGACTACAGAAGTAGGTCAGAGTTTTTAAGCAATCAGATCTATGTTTGCTGTCTCACAAAGACTATGTTAAGATAAGTTGCTCCCACGGGAATGGTTAATTATAAATAATATCATTTCTGTAAGAAAACTATCTGCTTACCTACTGAGACAGCAGCCCCAATTATTGCAATGTAGTAAGCCCAATGAGGCTTGACATAGGGTGTAGTATGGGGTGCCAGACGGAAGAAATTCTGCTCATAAAAAGGAAGCATACGCCATGGCAGATTGTCTCCATATATGCAGCCAGAATTAGCATATGGGTCACAGCTGCTCTCCCCAAAGACTGAGCCACTCAAAATGACAACCAATATCTCAGAAACGGCTGTGAAATTGAAATACCAACAGATATAAAGGCAATTACTATTTTAGAAAAAAAAAAAATTGCTCTCTATCTTTGCTTTTGCTTTTAGAGAATTTCTTAAAAAATTAATCTCATACGCAAATTAAAGCAGGGACCAGATGCAGCAATTTTTAAATTAGGACTGGCTATTCATAGCTGAGCACGACCTCATATGTCTTACTCTATGTATTTTATGGGACCATGCGGTGCCACTACATCAGAACGACTAGTGAATTCCCAACCTAAATTTTGCAGTAGTGTTCTTCAACTGTCGCTGGGCTCACTGAGAAATAGAAGTTGTTAGAAGGCACTGACAGAAAGGATATTGTATTGCCCAAGATTTATGCATGACTCAAGATTTAAAGAATGCGACAGCAGGGCCGTATCTCCACAATCCATAACCAAAAGCATCACCACTGTTTTCATCACTAAAGCCACCTTTGTTTATATTGACATAGTCTATCACCAAAAACATCATAACTATCACCACTGGGAAAAATAATAAAGTATATGGCCTGTGGACTTTAAAATAAGGATGAGATGTTCAGCTCCTTATGACACTGTCTCTATATGGTTCTATGCAGACACTACACATAACAGTCCATTCTATCCAAGAGACAGAACTGCAGATCTAGACTCTAAACAAGCACAAAGAAGGACATGGAAATCAGCTTCTTAGGTCTACTAAAGGACGAGGGCCATCTTTCCAGTATAGTAGGCCCAGGGAAAGCAATGAACTGGGGCCCTACCTACACTGGCCATTATTTAACCCACACAAAGAAGAATTACACTGACAATATTTGAACTGCGGTGTCCCTGGGCAACTGCCCAATGTATCCATGCACTAAGATGGTACAGTCTTCTTCTTCTTCTTCAGCTTTCTGAGTCATTAAGGCTCAGTACTGTTAATAACGTTCGCCTCCGCTCCTCTCTATTTCTAATCTTCTCTCTCCAGTCGGTGACACCAGTTTCTTTATATATCCTCTTCTATGTTGTTTTTTTCCATCTCTGTCTTGGTCTACCCCTTGGTCTTGTTTCCCTCATCTCTTGTGCTTACATAATTTTTGTCTGTTTGTTCTCTTCCATTCTTTCTACATGGCCCAACCAGCATAGTCAGTTCAAGTTTCAAGACATTTATAATTCACTGGGATTTAAATAAGCTGTTCAGTTCAGTGTTCTTTCTAGCTCTCCATTCTCCACTGTTGGTATTCTTTATGGCCCCAAATGATACAGTCTAGGACATCTTCTTCCTTGTTTGCTTCTACCATCAAGATTGCCCCGTGATCCTACTGAATTTACTCCTGTGATTCTCACGATAGTCTCATTTAGGATGGAGGCTCAGAGCATTGCTGGGCCTGGGCCTACATTCTCGGTGCGTCGCAGAAGCGGCATTGCGTGACACTGTGGTTTCCGTTGCACCAGTTTAGCCTAGAGTTCTCACCGGAAAACCTTGACGTGGTTTGAATATGAATATATCCCCGCCGGGTGAGAGGTGGTTGTCCGTCTAGCCTAGAGTTGGACTTTCTCACCGGAAAACCTTGATGTGTTTTGGATATCAGTATATCCCCACTGGGTGAGAGGTGGTACACAATACACAAAAATTAGCACAATCTGAATCATAAGACACAACATAAACTGCATCATACCATTCATGATACTATACTGTTCAAAAAAAGAAATGCAGCAAATACGATGTTGTGATTTAAACTGAAGTTTGCTGATCAGACAAGGGCAAAATGTCTGAAACGTTCACTTGGACATCAATTTCACGTGCTGACCTGAATTGTACTCAGCAGATGATTCATGAGCATAGAAAAGCAACAGGGGTCAAAACAGCATTTTTGACAATAACTCACGATAGGTTCACGAGAATCAAGTGAAACTTATTGAACACAAAACTCACTAACCATGTTATTGAATGCCTATAAAAGATTGATGCTCCTTGAATCAATTCATTTGAAAATTCAATGCACAAGTATGGCTCATCTCACTATAGAACAACGACTCATCATCACTGGACATTTTGCAGACTGGACAGTCACAAAGTGTAGTGGCCAGACAATTTAATGTGGTTAGAAGCAGCTTTAGTCACCTTTGGAGACGATTTCAAGAAACTGGCTCTTTCTGCTCCGGCGACACGATAGATGGAGAAGAGTTTACCGCAGACTCCATGAGCGCTATGCCCAGAACTGTGTGGATTAGGCTCCTCCACATGGTGGTGGAGATGTACTGGTGTGGAGAGGACGATCAATTTTATGGGAAGAAGTAACCTGGTGCAAACTGAAGGATGCCTGAATGCCCAACGATACGTCGCTGAAATTATTCGTCCTCATGTCCTTCCACTTCTGGCTGCACCAGGGTCGATTTTTCAGCAGGATAATGCTCAACCTCATGTGGCACAACTCACCACCCATTTCTTCACTGACAACAACATCCAGACCATTCTGTGGCCATCCATGTCATCAAACATGAACCCAATAGAACACTTAAGAGATGAACTCAATAGACAAGACTATCACCGAGACGTGGTGACAACCAATCTCTGACAGTTGTCTCTTGCACTGTGGGAAGAATGGGCAGTCATCCCACAACAAAAGATCCAACGGCTAATCAGATCCATGTCAAGGAGATGCCGTTCTTTGATACAGGCCAGAGGAGGCCATACACCTTACAGAAACAGAGGCCTTAGTTGCAAAGAATAAAAGTCCAAACCAAATTTAATGAACATCATTTCATTGTTAAAGTCTTAAAGTTTCTTCATGCCAAGATTGAAACATTAATATTGATAAAAGTTTGAAATTTGGTGTCCATTACGACTACAGTACTGTTGGGTTTCTTTTTTTGAACAGTATATATAAATTGCGTAACGCCACACAAAATATACAATGACACTATAAAATGATACTACATATAAAACAACATAAACTGCAAACAAAACCTGAAAAAAGGAAAAGTTTAAAGTTTTCATGATTTACCTCCGAGGCTGACTGCTCCTGCAATGATAAACAGGGCTGTAGGTGAAGCAAACCTTCGACACATCAACAACAGACCACCGAAAAAACATGGCACCAGAATGCAAGATCCAAAAACTGCAAAAAACTGGGCAGCCTGAAGTTGTTCTAAAAAAAAGATAAATAAATAAAGTAACTGATAAATAGCCATCTACGATACATTAATAATATCTTGAGGTATAATGTGACAAAAAAAATATAAGACTAACAGAAGAAGATTAAGATGGCTGGAACACTGCAATAATGGATGACAAGTGAATTCCCAACCTAAATTTTGTAGTAGTTTTTCAGGGAAGGAGGCCACAAGATAAAGCAATATTGACATACAAGAACATCTACAGTTGTGGGTTCTCCATCAGCCTAAACAACTAGGAAGAACTGGACAAAGAGTGTACCCTGAATAATCTGAGGTAAAATGAGGGTGAAATTTTAGAAAAGAAGATGAAAGCACAAAGATAATGGATCTTGAATCACAAACATCATTTAATGTTAACGCATAAATTATCCACCCATCCATCCATCTCCTTGGCAGTCGAATGGCTAAGCAATCACCGCCCAGTACACCCCGTGCTGTCATGCAGGATAAATTATGCCAAGTAAATAGTAAAACTAGCTGCTCAGTGACTTCCGGTCGAAGACTGGCAGACAGTACTGATGGCATCTATATCTTCTGTCTAAGTGCATGAAAAACTGCTTATTTTCATCATGGATTGGAGTTCCCCTGTGAAACTGATGTGGATTACAACATGTTCTATGATTCTGTGCGTGTGATTCACGTGATTTTTGTCCAAGCATTGGGATCTTTTCTCCGGTAAGTGCTTGGACAGGGACACCTAGGTAAGTGCTTGGACAGGGACACCCAGGTAAGTGGTTGGACAGGGACACCCAGGTAAGTGCTTGGACAGGACACCCATGTAAGAGCCCCCATTACCTATAAGAGAGAGGTTGCCCAGGCTGCTGAAAACGGAGTGTGTTAGCCTACAAATGGCGCAGTCTAGGAAAACCAAGACACATGCGCAACAATGAGAAACAGAGAGAGTGAGCTGCTCAGCAAAATGCTGTTCAGTGGCATCAAGGAACAACTGAAATCATCTTCATCATTATCATCTTGAGTAATTTCCAAGACAAGGTTACTTGCAAAGGATCTCCTATTAGTTTTCACAGTGGAACTTTGCCACATTTATTCCTGTCCATCTCTTTATGTTGTTCACCCATATTTTATCACTGTAATTCTCTGAAATCACTGTAATTAATCGATCACACCCAAAAGAAATGATAAACCTTGAAACCAACTTACCAGTCCCACAACTAAATGTCAGCCTAGATAAAATTACATTGCAAGAAATTGAAATAGCAGTGAATTTAATGGCTAACAACAAAGATGCAGGTGAAGATGAAACAACACTTGAAATGTTAAAAGCTATCAATAGTGACAACATGAGATAACTACAGAGAATGTTTAATAAGATTTGGAAAGAAGAAAAGGTCCCTTCTAAATGGGAAAAAGGAGTCATTGTTAAAATACCAAAAAGGCAACCTTAGTGACTGTAACAATCGGAGAGGAGTAACCTTAGTATCAGTTGTGTCAAAAGTATTTTGCAAGGTCATTTTGAATAGACTTAAAGACATAGTGGATACCCCAATGAGAGAAGAACATGCAGGATTTCAAAAAGGGAGAAGCTGTCTCGACCAGATCTTTACTCTCAGAATAATACTTGAAGAACATATTGAAAAGCAGAAATCATTAATACTGAACTTCAAAGACTTTAAAAAAGGCATCTGATAGCATATACAGAGATTCATTGTGGAGAATTTTAAGTCTGTATGGAATACCATCTAAAATTGTCAACATCATTAAGTACTTCTACAATGCCACACAGTCAAAACAGAAGAAGGGATGAGTGAATGGTTCCAGATTGAAACAGGCATGAAACAAGGATGTATACTGTCTCCTTTGCTTTTTGGAATTGCAATAGACTTCATAATGAAAAATCCTGCACAGATAACACAGGTATTGACTGGGTACATGGGACCCAACTAGAAGATCTTGATTTTTCTGATGACATAACTCTTATCAGTACTAATGTAAATTCCATGCAAGAAAAAACAGATATCCTGTCTTCACTGGCTAGCAAAACAGGACTTGAAATTAACAAGGACAGAACAAAAATAATGAAACTTCCCATTAATTAAATGGAAAAATACATGTTGAAGGGACAGATATTGAAGAAGTCAATTTGCATACCTTGGCAGCTACATAGACCAGGATGGTGACACCAGAAAGGACGTTAGAATTAAAATTGCAAAAGCAGCATTAATCTTCAAGAATCTTGAGAACATACGGCACTGAATGCCATATAAGCATTGAATCCAAGTTAAGACTATTCAATTCAAATTAATATCCATCCTCATTTAATGCATGCAAAAGCTGGAAAACTAAAGAAATAGACAATAAATTAGACTCTTTTGAAAACAAATGCTTAAGAAAAATACTTGACATCAAGTAGAACAAATTCAAGAACAATGCAGAGATAAGACAGATGACTGAACAACAACCAGTCTCATGGGTGATCAGGAAAAGGAGATGGACATATATTGGTTACGTGATGAGAAGAAATGATCAGAGAATCCCAAAACAAGCTATCAAGTGGAACACAACAGGCCAAAGAAAAAGAGGCAGACCACGTGAAACTCTAAAGATGACATTGATAAGAGAGGCCAAATTAATAGGCATAAAATCCCCTGATAGGGTTGAAAACCTCGCCGAAAACAGGAAAAATTGGCGAACTACCTTGTGAGCCCTATGTGACGTTTAACAGCACAGGAAGGATATAAGAAAATAAGAATTCTCTGGTACTTTTCCATCAAGTATATCTGTTTGATATCATTATCATGGGAGAAAGAAGTCACTATTGATAAAGGTCTTAATACCAGAGATACATCAAACATAAACAGATTCACAGGTGTGTGGAGACAAAATCTTCAGATGAACCAAAAGGTAAGATAATGGGCAGAATCACTCAGAAAAAGGTCAAATGATGAATTTTTCTTCAGGTTAGCTATTTATTAATATTATCATTATTTCTGCATTTTCCCAGCATGAATGAGGGTCCATTCCGGATCATGTACAGGACCAATTTTTATGTGAACACCAGTTTTCTCTTACTACACTACCAACTTTGTGTACAGTGTACTCTGATGTACTCAGAGGTATACAAGTCTTGGCTTCAGTCTCACATTTCAAGAAGTCAGGAATGAACTTGTTAAAAAAAAAAAATTAAATCCATGACACACTTTGCATAGTAAGTAAATTTCTTAATCTCTGGGCTACTTAGACACTTTTATTATCTTACATGCTTGTACATACTTTCATATGTGATAGATATATATGTCTATAAAATATTCAATCATCTATAACAAAGCACTGCAGACACCAATATACAGGTTCAAGGATATGAACAAGCATGCAACTGGATCTGTATTAATGCCACGGAAAACAAATCCACCACCTGGGACATCTCAAATGCACCAAAAGTCTGTATATAAAATGTAGACTATGATTTTTTTTTTTTTAACGTTATATTATCTAACCAAATAAATAAATGAATTCATCTGTAATTAATCTCCACATACTTGGAACTGTATCTCTGCCAGTAAACGTGTCCGAAAAGATCAGATTGTCAAACTTGGTTGATCTCATGAAGAAAAGTCCAGTCTCAACAGACAGCTGCCGCATGATGGGCTGTGATCCAAATGTTCCTTCACTTGGGTCAAAAACAAGCTCAAACCACGTGGGACAGATCATCATAGCAATAATGACAAAATCCGCAATCCCCAGCAGCAGGACGCTCAGTGCCAGCAACTTGGAGTCTAGCAAGTAACTGACAAAATGCAGGGGACAAAAAAATTAAATCCAAATTCCAAATTTGGGAAACAAATACTATTGTAACTGTCTGTTCAGGTCTAACAAACATCAAATTAAAAACACCAAATTAAAAATGGTAAACCAAGAAAAAAAAAAAAACTATTTGATCTCTTTGCTGGATGACAATTTTCATCACCATCATCATCTTTGTTGGGTGACAATTTTCATTACCATCATCTGATCTCTTTTGCTGGATGACAATTTTCATTACCACCATCATCTTTGCTGGATGACAATTTTCATCACCACCATCATCTTTGTTGGATGACAATTTTCATCATCACCATCATCTTTGTTGGATGACAATTTTCATCATCACCATCATCTTTGTTGGATGACAATTTTCATAATTACCATCATCTTTGTTGGATGACAATTTTCATCATCTTTGTTGGATGACAATTTTCATCATCACCATCATCTTTGTTGGATGACAATTTTCATCATCACCATCATCTTTGTTGGATGACAATTTTCATAATCACCATCATCTTTGTTGGATGACAATTTTCATAATTACCATCATCTTTGTTGGATGACAATTTTCATCATCTTTGTTGGATGACAATTTTCATCATCACCATCATCTTTGTTGGATGACAATTTTCATCATCACCATCATCTTTGTTGGATGACAATTTTCATCATCACCATCATCTTTGTTGGATGACAATTTTCATCATCACCATCGGTTCTAAGGACTGCAAACACGCCACAAACAGCCTCTGGCAGTCAAGTCCAGCTCCTGGCCTTCCCGTGGCAGAACTGTTTTTAACTGACAGGAGAAGGGGTGAGGGCGAATATCTGGCGCCTGAAAACCAGTTACTCAGGGTAGATGAGTGTCACGTTTGGTAGCTCATCTGCCGCTGTTGGCGAGATCTTCAGCTGCCGTGCGTGGAGCGGTGCTCTTCCCGGCCAATGAAGAAATTTGCAGATGAGGTTGCCGCGCAGCATCACTGCGGAAAAGGTGGTTGAAAGAATAAAGCGAAGCAAACAGTCAAATCACGGCACCTCTGGTCTGGAGGTCAGCCACGTCCTGAGTGCAGTCATATCGGGTGAAATGCATGAACCAGCTTGTCCCAGAGGTTAAGTCACTGCTGGCTTAACTTTTCAAATGCCGCGCGTGGAGTGAAGCTCCTCCCGGTTAAGGAAGTAAATGCGGAAATAAAGGTTGCTGTGCGGCGCCGATGGGAAAAGGTGGTGGAAAGTGAAGTTTAACCTGGTATGTCCAGTAGTATCGCTACGAGAACTATACCACGGCACCTCTGCTCTAGAGGCCGCCTACGTCCGAAATACACCTACACTGGTGAAATATGCCTAAACCGGCACACACCAGGGGTCGAACTCGATGGCTAGACATGTCATGCCACCTCCGCTCTAGAGATCGGTAACGCCTGATAACCACCCATACTGGTGAATTTTGCCTAAACCGGCTCATACCAGGGGTGAATCTTGAAGGCTATGAATGTCACAGTACCTCTGCCCTAGAGGTCCGTCCCGTCCCAAACACGCCCATACTGGGATAATGCCTAAACCGGCTCAACCCAGGGGTAGAAGTCAATAGTGGCGAGGATTCATCCTCCTGGACAAAAGCTCCATCCTGGGCACAACTAGGAAGGGTAGCGGCCACGACTGCAAAATGCTGAAGTCGGAAACACTGGACCAGGGAAGTCTAGATAGGCAACCACCTCTCACCCGGCGGGGATGTCTGCGTATCCTAATCACGCTGAGGTTTTCCGGTGAGAAAGTCCAACCCTGGACTGGATGGGCGACCACCTCTCACCCGGCGGTGATACACGGGTATCTCAAAACACGTCGAGGTTTTCCGGTGAGAAAGTCCAACTCTGACCTGGGTGGGCTAACGCCTCTCACCCAGCGGGGATGCACTGATATTCCAAACACGTCGAGGTCTTCCGGTGAGAAAGTCCAACCCTAGACCAAACTGGTGCAATGAAAACCACGGTGTCACGCAATCCCACTTCTGAGACCCACCAAGAATACAGGCTAAAGCACTGTGATACTCTGAACCCCTTGTGGTCCTTTCGTGGAACTCTTGTGGTCTATTTTGGACCACACAGGGGACCACGGGACCTAACGAGGACCACATGCATGAATTCAGTAGGTTCACAGTGCGGTTTTTGGTGGTAGAAGTGAACGAAGAAGAAGAAGAAGATCATCACCATCATCTTTGTTAGATGAAAGTTTTTCATTACCACCATCATCTGATCTCTTTTCCTGGATGACAATTTTCATCACCACCATCATCAACCATCATCATGGTCAGAGAAATAAAGATCAATAAAAACTCTTCATTTTACACTATCTCAGGCCTTCCCTTCTATTTCTCATATTGTGACTTCTGTAATTTAAAGTTTTGTATGAAAGTTTCACTTAACTATGCCTTGGGGTCTCTTATTTTTAAACCACTGGTATATGGTTAGTCTTGACAGTTCATTCTTTATCTCAGGCAGTACATGATCAACCCATTCATTCTGTCTCTCATGTAGTACATGATCAACCCATTCATTCTGTCTCTCATGTAGTACATGATCAACCCATTCATTCTGTCTCTCATGTAGTACATGATCAACCCATTCATTCTGTCTCTCATGTAGTACATGATCAACCCATTCATTCTTCTTCTTCTTCTTCGTTCGCATTGTCTGTCTATACCTGCAGTCCTGTCTCTTGGATAAATTTCACTGTTTTTTGTAATTCATGTGTGGAACCGTAGAGCTTATCTTTTTATTGGTTTCACTGGGCCAGTAATTATTTCTCAGTGTTTCATAGTTGGTGCAGTTCTGGAGGATATGTTCCACAGTTTGGGGCACCTGGGCACATGTACATAGATTAGTAGTACCAACCTTAAACTTTGTATACATATGACTTCGGAGATGGGTGTGTCCTGTTCAGAGACAGAAGATGGTGACTTGTTCCTTTCTGTTTAGCATGTGATAGTCATCATGTGGTGGTGTTTGTGGCTTCCTGTAGGTTTTTATCATGCTTTTCTTCTGATTATAGGTGATTGGTATGTCTGGTTGCTCCATTTCAGTGCCCTCTTTGGCCAGATGGTCAGCTTTCTCATTGCCTGGTATCCCACAGTGGGAGGGAATCCACTGCAAAGTGACTCCATGTTGTAAGCCAATTTTTGACAAGGCATCCTTAAGGTCTGGTAGTTTGTTGCACTGAAGAGCTTCCAGTACTGATCTTGCATCTGTGAGAATTACTACAAGACATGTATCAATTCTGGAGTCTGATAGTTTTTCAACTGCAGCAATAATTGCCCTAACTTCTGCATCAAAGTTGTTGCAGTATTTTCCAGTGGGTATGGAAATCTTGTCAGTGGTGTTGTTTGGATATTCAATATGTGCTCCTGCCCCTCCATTCTTTATGGCACTGTGTGCAGATCCGTCTGTATACACACGTACCCAGGTGTCACATGGATATTTGTCATCTAGCAAACTAAGTGTGGCTGTTGATCTTACAAGACTGCTCTGCATCTCACCATTCTGCACACCTTTCACTTCAGTCTGAATAGTTATTTGTGTATAATCTGCTTCTTCCCATGGTGTATGCTCTGGTACAGATGATAATGGAGCGACTACAGTTGGAAGGTCAGGTATCAGCTTACGCATACACTTGGCCTGGTGAATGAAGCTGCTTCTTTTAAGCTGACTTAATGCCAAGTTATTGAATCTCTCCTTCAGGGGATGGCTTACAGAGCTAAGGAATTTCTCTCCCATGGTCATGACCTTTGTGTCTCTACGTTCCTTTAGCACTTGAACACCAACTATTTTCTGCATTTCTACTATTGGTGTGGACCTCATGGCACCTGTGATAATCCGTAGTGACTGATTTTGAACCTTGTCTAGATTATGCAGTGTAGTGTTTGATGCTGTGCACCAAGATGTTGAGCCATATTCTAAATGTGGTAGAATACTTTGCTGATATACATTCTTGAGGATTCTTTCACTAGCTCCCCATGTGGTTCCACTTAATTTTCTTAATATGGCTAGTTTTCTTCTGGCTTTTGCTTCTGCACTGTTGATGTGTTGCTTCCAAGTCAGTTTTGAGTCAAGAGTCACTCCTAAGTAAGTGGGTTGGTTGTCCATCCTTAAGGATATTTCATTTACAAAGATCTTACCTGCTTTCTGTTTAGATGAGAGAGTGAACAGAGTGGTACTTGATTTCTCTGTGTTGATACTTACACACCATTTGTTTGTCCATGATGTCAAGATGTCTGCTGCTCTTTGGAGTCTCTGTGTAGCAACTGTCGCATATTCATCTGTACACCACATGACCAGATCATCTGCATACAGTGCCGCTTTGATTCCATAGGGAAGTTCCTTGACCAGGTCATTAATGAATACAAGGAATAGTGTAGGCGAAAGGACTCCTCCTTGTGGTACACCGTGTTGCAGAAGTACTTTCTGGCTTTTGTGTCCATCCATTACTACTCTAGCTCTTCTATTGTGTAAATATGACTTTATCCAGTTCCCATTCAATCTGTCTCTCATGTAGTACATGATCAACCCATTCATTCTTTATCTTAAGCAGTACACAACCAACACATCTAAATACCATTTGTTTTACCTCATGGTTTGCGAACGAAGAAGAAGAAGAAGACCTCATGGTTAATATCTCTCTGAACCTTAAGTGCCCAGGGCACATGGGGCTTCCGCAAGGGTTTTCCACAAATGCCTGTCTTTCGCCTTTTTTTCTGCTCTTGCCCAGGTGAGCCCTCTATTGCTCAACATCCTTTCTGTTGTTCTTCTCCATGTCTCTTTTGGTCTACCCTTACTTCTGCTCCCCTGTGGTGTCCATCTTAGTGCTATTTTTGGTAGTGAGTTGTCAGTCATTCGGAGCACATGTCCCAACCATCGCCATAGTCGGGCTGGGGACTTCCAGTGGCTGGCTTTCATCCACAACCTTCATGGGCTCAGTTTCCTGATAAGCATTTCTCCTTCCACCTGCATTTGCTTTTTCCCTTGCTTCTGTTTCTGTAGCAGTCTGATAGTTTTTTACCAGATAGGGTTGCTGGCCCTATGCTGAACCCTCCTTAGTCGCCTTTTACGATCATGCATGGTAGGGTACAGTGGTCCTATTCTTTGCAGATCCCGGGTACCACACGGGGGCATGGTTAATATAGTGTATATAAACTGTTAAGCTATTCTCATTATTCCTCTCAATGCTCTATGCTAAAAAACTTTTTAATAACTTAACATTTTCATTATTAGTCTTCTATGTTTCTGTTCCATATGGAAGCACTGCACAGCAGCTATAACTGCTTTTTATATGTCCTCTGTAACTAATTAAAAACTATGTCAATTTTGGTTTTTAATACTGTGGCCATGATTTCTGATTCAACAATACACTAATCTTGCTTCTTGTTGTTTGGTCACCACCAGCCATCATGGTTTTTAAGAGAAACTTCAGACTGGCATTTTATGGACATCACATCAAGGTTTGTAATTGAGAAATGCTAAATTTGTTTAATGGACCTTACTTCAAGGCTGCATGGATAACTTTCAAACCAGTACTGATTAAAAACATTCGGGGCGTGGAGACACACAATACAGGAACAAGTAAAGGAAGCTGGGAAGACACGCTTTGAGGTATCCCGACTTACTCAGGTTTGGCTGAAGAACCTTTGATGATGCCTTATGTTCCATTGGGAGTACAGAGGGCTGATGATGATGATGATGACTGATTATAGAGGGAAAATTTCTAATGTATTAAATCAAATTTCACTGACCTCACTGCTATGTCATAAAGAGAAATTTAAAACAAGGACCAACATATCTTGTGCTTCAATAAAAGTATTTATGCAGTGACAGAAAGGCTTTACCTGCATGTAAGTTCATCACACGCTTTGCAAAAACCTGGGTAGTCAATCTTTGGTGGTGGTGGTTTGTATGTGTACGGGCTGTTGTACATTGATGCTGACCTTGACATTGACATCTTGCTGGTTTATTTCGTCACCACTCCAAAAAAAAAATTATCTTCTCTTTCACTGTTGTAACCTGCAAATATTAGAATATGTGTTTCTTCTTCTATCTCCCTGGAATTGCAAGTTGGTGAGCTTTGCAGCTCATGCAATGAAGATGTTGCACAGCATTGTGTTAGATTAGGAATGAATTAAGGTGCCTATTTTTTTTACAGTCCTTGAGTGGAGCTGAAAAAGAAGCAAGGGATGTACAATACTTCTTTAGCAGACTTCATGGAGATCCTTCCCCAGTTAGTCGGGCTGGTCTGTTACTGGGGGCACCAAAGAAGAGGTGGGACAGGATCTTTGTTGATTATGTAGGCCAACTCTGATGCTAGCGTATCAGCTGTGAGTCACTGACTGTCAAATTGGACAATGTCTTTAAACCCTATATGTTTGTTACATGAAAAATATATGAATACATCTTTGTTACATGAAAAATATTGGAATATATTTTTGTTACAAGAAAAATATTAGAATATATGTTTGTTACATGAAAAATATTGGAACATATTTTTGTTACATGAAAAATATTAGAATATATGTTTGTTATATAGGCATTACATCACACTTTCATATGCTGAAGGTCATGGAAAATATAAGCCTAACACTGTATTCCCCAACATGCCTTAACAGCATGGAAATGAGAATTTTACCATTACCTTTTACATCATACATATGTGCATTACATGAATATACAAGGTCAGACAATTAAGAAATGGGACTGATTTTATTATGGCCAAGACAAAAACGCCATCTATGAAGCAAAGCATGGAATCCAAAGAGGCAACCTTCATCTATGATCTGGCACCTTTTCATTGTCGCCTGATAAGCAGACAACAAACAAGCTACCATTTTGTTCACCTAGTTAGAGGTGCATTGTCATGTAATCAGCATGGAGCAAAAAGCTGACATTAAATTCTTTTTAAAACTCTGAAAAAAAGTGCCATTGAGACAGTTGAATTGATGTGACAAGTTTATGGGGATAATTGCTTATCTCATGAACAGATAATCAGGAGGTATTCACTATTCAAAAATGTTGTGGAAACGATTACAAATGCAACTAGACATGGACGCCCAATTTCTGTTCGTAATGAGGAACTCATTGCAAAAGTCAGAGAATGGATACAAGAAGATCGTTGTTTGACTGTGAGGGTGATGGCTGATGAATTTGGTGTTAACCGAGAGACCATTCATAAAATTTTAATGGAAGATTTGGGCAAGAAAAGAGCTGCTTGCTGGTCTGTACAACATGCATTGTCTGATGACCAAAAACATCAGTGTGTTGAGTACGCAAAAGACATCACCAAAACATATCGCAGAAATAAACATTTCTTAAATTTGATTATTGTCGAGGATGAAACATGGATTTTCCGCTATAATCCAACAATAAACGCCAAAGTGCTCAGCGCAAGTCATCATCATCACCAAAAGGCAAAAAATATCCTCTTCAAAAGTCAAAAGTGACGACAATGTTGGTGTGCTTCTACGACAGCAAAGGAGTTATTCACAAAGAAATTATTCCAGGTACCTAGAAAGTGAAAACCTTCTCGTTCCACAACAAGCAGGATTTAGGCAGTACTACAGTACGGAAGATCAAGTGACCTATCTCTCTCAAGAGATTGAGGATGCATTCCAAGAGAAAAACCTTGTACTAGCAGCGTGGATAGACCTGAAGAAAGCCTTTGATAAAGTATGGAAAAAAGGTCTGTTGTGGAAACTAAGAAACTGCAATGTGAATGGAAGACTGTACAACTGGATAAAGTCCTATTTACACAATAGAAGAGCTAGAGTAGTAATGGATGGACACAAAAGCCAGAAAGTACTTCTGCGACACGGTGTACCACAAGGAGGAGTCCTTTCGCCTACACTATTCCTTGTATTCATTAATGACCTGGTCAAGGAACTTCCCTATGGAATCAAAGCAGCACTGTATGCAGATGATCTGGTCATGTGGTGTACAGATGAATATGCGACAGTTGCTACACAGAGACTCCAAAGAGCAGCAGACATCTTGACATCATGGACAAACAAATGGTGTGTAAGTATCAACACAGAGAAATCAAGTACCACTCTGTTCACCCTCTCATCTAAACAGAAAGCAGGTAAGATCTTTGTAAATGAAATACCCTTAAGGATGGACAACCAACCCACTTACTTAGGAGTGACTCTTGACTCAAAACTGACTTGGAAGCAACACATCAACAGTGCAGAAGCAAAAGCCAGAAGAAAACTAGCCATATTAAGAAAATTGAGTGGGACTACATGGGGAGCTAGTGAAAGAATCCTCAAGAACGTATATCAGCAAAGTATTCTACCACATTTAGAATATGGCTCAACATCTTGGTGCACAGCATCAAACACTACACTGCATAATCTAGACAAGGTTCAAAATCAGTCACTACGGATTATCACAGGTGCCATGAGGTCCACACCAATAGTAGAAATGCAGAAAATAGTTGGTGTTCAACCGCTAAAGGAACGTAGAGACACAAAGGTCATGACCATGGGAGAAAAATTCCTTAGCTCTGTAAGCCATCCCCTGAAGGAGAGATTCAATAACTTGGCATTAGGACGACTTAAAAGAAGCAGCTTCATTCATCAGGCCAAGCGTATGCGTAAGCTGATACCTGACCTTCCAAATGTAGTCACTCCATTATCATCTGTACCAGAGCATACACCATGGAAAGAAGCAGATTATACACAAATAACTATTCAGACTGAAGTGAAAGGTGTGCAGAATGGTGAGATGCAGAGCAGTCTTGTAAGATCAATAGCCACACTTAGTGTTCTAGATGACAAATATCCATGTGACACCTGGATACGTGTGTATACAGATGGATCTGCACATAATGCCATAAAAAATGGTGGGGCAGGAGCATATATTGAATATCCAAACAACACCATTGACAAGATTTCCATACCCACTGGTAAATACTGCAACAACTTTGATGCAGAAGTTAGGGCAATTATTGCTGCAGTTGAAAAACTATCAGACTCCAGAATTGATACATGTCCTGTAGTAATTCTCACAGATGCAAGATCAGTACTGGAGGCTCTTCAGTGCAACAAACTACCAGACCTTAAGGATGCCTTGTCAAAAATTGGCTTACAACATGGAGTCACTTTGCAGTGGATTCCCTCCCACTGTGGGATACCAGGCAATGAGAAAGCTGACCATCTGGCCAAAGAGGGCACTGAAATGGAGCAACCAGACATACCAGTCACCTATAATCAGAAGAAAAGCATGATAAAAACCTACAGGAAGCCACAAACACCACCACATGATGACTATCACATGCTAAACAGAAAGGAACAAGTCACCATCTTCCGTCTCCGAACAGGACACAGCCGACTCCGAAGTCATATGTATACAAAGTTTAAGGTTGGTACTACTAATCTATGTACATGTGCCCAGGTGCCCCAAACTGTGGAACATATCCTCCAGAACTGCACCAACTATGAGACACTGAGAAATAATTACTGGCCCAGTGAAACCACTAAAGAAGATAAGCTCTACGGTTCCATACATGAGTTACAAAAAACAGTGAAATTTATCCAAGAGACAGGACTGCAGATATAGACAGACAGTGCGAACGAAGAAGAAGAAGAAATTATTCCAGAGGGACAGACTCTCACTGCCAAAGTTTATTTAAGAATTCTGAAACGCCTATTGAAAAAAGATTCTCTGAGTCCCACCCAAGTATTCAACACCTGGCAGTTTTTTCCTTCTTCATGATAATGCACCGGCTCACCGGGCGGTAGTTGTACAGGAATTTTTGGCCCAAAAACAAGTGTTCTCAACCATCCACCCTATTTCCCAGATTTGTCTTCCTGTGATTATTTTCTAACCCAAAATTAAAGTTACCATTGAAAGGATGCTTCTTTGACAATACTGATGACATCTAAAGGGCCGTAACATCAAGTTTAAGGGCCATACTAACAGAAAATACCTTGGAGCAGTAATAACTTCAGATGGGAAATGCAAAACAGAAATTAGGAACAGAATAGGCCAAGCAAAGACTGCATTTCAGAGAATGAGAAACATATTAGCTAACACATCTTTATCAATGAATGTTAGAAAACAAGTCCTAAAATGCTATATTGAACCTATCTTGTTATATGGAAGTGAATCATGGACAATAGGCAAGTCTGCACAAAAATCATTGGAAGCAGCAGAAATGTGGTTTATTAGAAGAATGTTGCGAATCCCCTGGACAGCAAAAATAACTAATGAAGAATGTATGAGAAGAGCTGGAGAGACAAAAAACCTTGTCAGAAAGATAAGAGAGAGACAATGTACTTTCATAGGACATGCAATGAGAAGAGGGGGCATTGAAAATATTATAACAACAGGAAAAATAGGAAGAAGAAGATCAAGAGGAAGACCAAGAGAAATGATACTGGACAGTCTGACGGGATGGTGTGAGAGGAGATCACCAACTGAACTGATGGCCTGCATGAAGGATCAGGTACTCTGGAGAAGCATAATAGCCAACGCCAGTTGGCACGGCACCTGATGATGATGATGATGACTAACAGAAGAAATGCAGAGGTCATTCTAGTCTTTGTCAGATTGTGCCACTCGCTGCTGTATCAATGCACAAGGGGTTTACTTTGAATAAAATACAGGTTATATCTTCAACTGTTGTTTATTTTATTTTTTATGGAATTAGTCTCATACTTAATTGTCGGACCTTGTATTACAAAATATGTTTGTTAAATGAAAACATTTCAATACGTGTTTGTTACACAGATATTAGACTATATGCTTGTTACATGAACATGTCAGAATGGTTTATAGCCTGGGTCATCATCACTGCAATGTGGACATTTCCATAGGTGCTTTGTTCCCCACCATCTACTCAATATATCTTTCAGTGTCCTGCGGCTGATAGTGCCCGTCCTGCGTTGGTTGACAAGTCACTACATGCATTCAGTATGCCCCTCGGTCCCAGGTATGCCTCTCGTTCCTTGTGCCAGAATATAATTACTTGATGATATCAGAATATATGTTGGTTATCTGCTGAGCATGGTGATGTCATGTTACATACAAGGTCTGAACTCACCATTCAGCTACACCCAACATTCCCCTCCTCCACAATCATAATCCCTCTGCACTAAGTTCCTCTCCTTTCTCACTTGTAACACAAAGTTCAGAACCTCCTCACAGCATCAGATTACAAACCCTCTATCCCAGCTACAATCACCTATTCCACCTTCTCCTAGCTAGATTACTATTGTATCACTCTCTCCCCTTTTACAGTTTTCCCCCCTTCCCATTTACATTCTACCTATCACACATCACAAGTCTCCATTTAAACATTCTCTACACTCCACCATGAGCACTTCTGAACACAGCCTCTTACAAATCAAAGTGGTCTGTTCGTTAAGTAACAAAGGTGTTCCTACTTTTTTTCCTAATTTATACGTTAAGGCTTGAAATGAAACATATATGCTCATATAAGGCACAAGATCAAACATCCCAGGGAACAGAAATAAATATGCATGTCTTTCTTCAGTAAGTGCTGACCACAGCTGAGCACTAAATATGAACAGTAATCATACTTTACCAACAGCGCAGTTGCAGTGACATACCATTACCAGTTTCAGTGCACATGAACATAGTTCTCAGCCATTCAGACCAAGAACAAGTATAAATAACAAAAAGAACATATAATATTGATGCTGTTCTTACTATCAGCTTTTTTGAAATATAATAGATGATCCAAATATCTCTCCATTTTTCAAATGTCTCCAATAATGAGGAATTATCTCTTTTTTGTTTTCGTGTTATACTGTTAGGGAGCCTTTGTGAAAATGAGAGGGCATCTATGTGTGTGTTCAGTGTAATGACAACAATGTAGACCACAGCCTGATCTGTGGATACAGTAACTGTTTAAAAAGTTATCAATTTCCTTAAGTTTGTATCTTTCAGATGATACTGTACAGTCACTTGCGAGGGGGTAGACTCACACAGCAACAAGACTGATAAACATTTCGTTTACAGCGTGCACGGGAAAAGAATGAATGTAGTATTTTTATACATGGATTGATTTTCTTATCGTTTATTCCAGCGCGGTTTGCGGAAACTTACCTGCAAATAAAGTACACACTACTTCCGTCTTAGCATTACTTTGTCGCCATTTTGAATGCGGAAGTCCTACCTGAGTAGGTAAAGTTTCAAAAACTAGGTCACGAGGGGGACATAACTATCTCGCGTTTGCGTTAAGTCTCGAACAAAGTGGTTTAGGACAATTGTTCAAACACAAAGATGTAGTGGTTTTGTAGGGCGAAACAATTCAGTCTATACCATACATGCTTATAAAACCTTGACTTTGGTTAAATGAGAAATAATAAAGATGCTACTGCATTCCTCTAGACATATTAGTCTCTTATATGAATATATTACTGGGTCATGCTACAGCTGTCCATGATTTCTCTTGGCGTTCCTCTGCATCTCATACTGTTTGTTTTCCTGTTCTTATGATGATTTCATATTTTCTTCTTTTTTTTCACTATATATACAGGGTCCAGCATAAAGCATAGCTGGATTTAACTGACGTAGTGCGCAGAAACTGAATAAGTATGAAAAAAACATGACGTCAGAGATGAAGTAGACAAGCGGTCATTTTTAACAATGGCTTCTTGGCAATGTCATTCAGTAACTTGGTTATTATTTTTATTCCTGTCTCCTCTAGTGCCTCTATTTCTTCTATTGTTATATTATCAGGCCCAGTCGCTTTTTCTTTCTTCATGTGTTTGATGGCATCTATGATTTCATCTTCAAGTATTGGTGGTCCATCACAGTTTTCAGTATCTGGTGTTAATTCTGGTCTTTCTCCTCCATATAGCTCACCGATATACTCTGTCCACAATGTCTTATTTTCCCATTAACATTTTACCTTCTTTTGATTTCAGGCATCCTGTGGTATATTTTGTTTTCCTGCCTGTGAGTTCACTAATTCGTTTGTGCATGATTTTGCTGTCTTTATTATGAGAGTCCTCTATCTGTCTGCACTGTTCATTTAACCACACTTCTTTTGCTTCTCTGCATTTGCGTCTTATTTCTTTATTTATCTTGCTTTATTTTTCTTGGTTATTTTTACTCCTCCTCCTCTTGTCCATCAGTCCTAAGATGTCGTCTTTCATCCATTTATTTTTAGGGGCTTCTTTTTTTCGGTGGTATTATGTCCTTAACAGTTTGGTGGATATAATCTCTTAATATTGCCCATTGTTCATTTATACTATTTATCTTTGCTGTTGCATTGCATCTATTTGTTATGATAACTTTGTATTGTTCTCGCAGTTCTTTGTCATTTTTAAGGAGTTCTATATTCAGTTTGATGTTTCTCACTTTTCTGCATGCTTTCTTTAGCTTTATTCTAATTTTTTTTTTCCATAGAATGGGTCATGGTCACTATTGCAGTCGGCTCCTGGCCTTAACATGGGTACCAGAGAAAATCTGGGAAGGAAAGGCAACGAGGAAAGGAACTGGCCATCCTACCTCATACGCTGATGGTCCAGCATAATGAGGTCTCTAACGCTTCATCCCCTGCGGCATTTGCTATGGGAATATCGACTTAGAATCTTATGGATAGGACGAAAATCAAACGAAGAGACACTGATGGGACTGGGTGTTACAGAAAACTGACTCGCAAACACTATTAAAATTAGAAGGCTGAGATACTTCGGCCACGTCAAGAGACATAACAGCTTGGAGAGGTTAATAGTAGAAGGTATAGTGCTCGGCAAAAGAGAAAAGGGACGACCTGGCCGCAGGTGGACTCAGGACATCACAGAAAGTCTGAATATGTCACTGCGAGGCACCGGTCAACTTGTGCAAGACCATATTGCATTCAGAGAGGCCGTAAGAAGGACAGCATTCTAGAAAGGACACGTCACATGAAAATTTATTAGTCACTCTCTTATTTGTTGCCTTAGCTGTCAAATGTATTCATTTAAGAGATGTAGCAGTATATAAGTTACTAGATGTGTCGTGGTTGTTCTGCCCTTATTATACAGCACACGTTTATTAAAGCAAGTGACGATGTGAACGGTGGTGATTTGATCACGTGACTGAGTTGGTTATTGAACCTGTCACGAAAGGGGTTGTGGTGGGGGCTTTATATGAGAGAGCAGGTGTGTGGAATCTAGAAGACGGACTTTGGGAAATATACATGGTCTTTATCTGTCTGCTTGAGTGCTGAGAAAGTGACATATATGTGAGATCTTGGAACTGGACTTATATATGTGAGATCTTGGAACAGGACTTATATATGTGAGATCTTAGAACTGGACTTATATATGTGAGATCTTGGAACTGGACTTATGCCTGGACCTGCTCATCAATGTAAAGGTCGTTCTTAAGTCCAGGTCAAAGTCAGTGTGAAATGTTCATGTTTGGATGTAATGTGCTGAGCTGTCACTGCTCACAACAGTAATCATCGCACATACACTCGTCTATGCCGAGACCACGCCGTACACGCCTGAGAGGCACACGAGCACGAAGGAAGCACATCTATGTTGTCTCAAGCGAGACAGTAATCGACAACACGTTATGACAACTTGGCGCCAGATCTTGACATTATGATAACAGGGCTGGGGGGGGGGGGTGTTTACCAGTTTGTATTATACTTACATTCACTGGTTTCAGTTCTAGATATTTCAAGGTTTAATCTCCACAGTTCAAGTCCATAGAACAGTTTTGAATTTTAAACGTGCATCAGGTTTTCGCCTATCTCATCGCTTGCCGACTGCCTCTGTCTCCACCCCTTTCTTTGACACAGAATATCATCGAAGAGGGGCGTGGGTAGGTTAGTCGATAGTGATTAGTTTCTCACCAGGAAGGATGACATGCTCCTCAACAACCACCAGCCTACTTAGCTGTAGAAGAGGTTATATGACACAGCAGTGTTATGGAAAAATGCTATCTGCAGGGTGATGCACACGAAACTACACACGACTGTCAGTGAATAACTGGGACTTCAATCCCATAAATAGAAGACTTTCCGTCAAGCAAATGTTATATAGTAAACTTATAGAAAGGACAGAAATAACTGACAAATAAAAAATTGAAATACTGGCGAAAGACCACTCTACAAGGACAGTGACTCTCCGCAATTGGAGACAGTAAAGGTCAGGCGCATGGCACTAGAATAGAGACACATGCATAAAGACTGAGCAAAGTGGTTTACTATTTGTTGAAAGATTATGCCAGTCAAACAATGATAGGATTAGCCATAAGATAAATTCTCCCTTCCCTTCCTTGCCTTCTTACCCCTCTGTGGGGCATAGGCTATCAACAAGGACTCAATTTTATTTTTGTTCTGGGCTGTTTCTTCTATCCGTCTTCAAGTGTAGTCTGTCTTTTTTTTAAATCTCTGCTTAAAGACTCCTTCGTCAGGTGTTTCTGTTTCTTTCTTGTTTCCTCTTACCCTAGGGAGTCCAGATGACGGCTTGTCTGGTTATGTTACTGGTAGGATTTCGAAGTGTATGTCATAACCATTCCCGGCGTCTTTTCATTATCATTACTTTTTCTGTGGGTTGTCAGCCTTTTTCTGGTCATGTACCTCATTTTACATTAATGTTTTCTCTATGCCCCCTTTCCTGCTTCCAAGTACACAGCTACAGAAAATCATCGTTTACGCATTATCTCTCTCTCTTTCTTTCTCTCTCTCCTCTCTCTCTCTCTCTGAACCTTAAGTGCCCAGGGCACACGGGGCTTCCGCAAGGGTTTTCCACAAATGCCTGTCCTTCGCCTTTTTTTCTGCTCTTGCCCAGGTGAGCCCTCTATTGCTCAACATCCTTTCTGTTGTTCTTCTCCATGTCTCTTTTGGTCTACCCTTACTTCTGTTCCCCTGTGGTGTCCATCTTAGTGCTATTTTTGGTAGTGAGTTGTCAGTCATTCGGAGCACATGTCCCAACCATCACCAGCGTCTTTCCTCAATAATTGTTGTCAGTGGTTTCATCTGCATTTCTGCTAATAAGATGTTGGTGTTTGGGCAAAATATTTTTCTAATTCTTCGTAAACATTTAGTCTGGAAAGAATTCAACTTGTTTTCTATGGTTTTGGTGATTTTCCAGCATTCACTTCCATAGAGTAGTACACTTAGAACATTACTCTTAAATATCCTGAATTTCGTATTCATGCTTAGATTTTTAGATTTCCATATAGTCTGCAGAATTGCAAAAGCCTGGTTTGCTCTAGTAAGTCTGCTGTTGATGTCCTCTGTGCTGTCTCCATTTTCCACTACTCTGCTGCCAAGGTATACAAATTCGTTGACCTCCTCCACTAACTTGTTATCTACTCTGAGTACATTTCTGTTGTTCACATTTTGCTTCATTAACTGTGTCTTTCCTACGTTGATCTTTAGTCCTATGTTGTTTGCATTCTGAGTTAGCTTGTTTATTTTATCTTGCATATCTTTGTGACTGCTTGATAATAGACAAATGTCGTCCGCAAAGTCAAGGTCCTCCAGCACTGTGTCAGGGGTCCATTATAATCCTCTGCGTTTGTCTGATGTTGCCTCCTTCATTAACCAGTCTACTGCCAAGATAAATAATGTTGGTGATAGTACACATCCCTGTTTCACTCCTGTTTGTACCCTAAAGCTGCTGGAGGTATGTTCTCCACAGATAACTTTGCACTGAAAACCCTCGTATAGGGCTTTGATTACATTAGCTATTTTATGGGGGAGGCCATGCCATCTTAGGATTTTCCACAGTGCATCTCTGTTGACACTGTCAAAGGCTTTCTCAAAATCTATGAATAATGCATATGTTGTGGTATGCCACTCATTTGCCTGTTCTAATATTTGTCTAAGTACAAATATGTGGTCTATGCATGATCTTCCTTTCCTAAATCCTGCCTGCTCTTTCCGAAGTTTTTCCTCAAGTGTTGGTACAATTCTGTTGATGATTATTCTGCAAAATACTTTACTGGTGAGAGGCAGTAGGGTAATGCCTCTCCAGTTCCCGCAATCTCTGAGGTCACCCTTCTTTGGTAGTTTTACTATAAGCCCAGTTTTCCACTTATCTGGGGCTTTTTCTAGATCTCACATTTGTTGTAATATCCGGCAAAGTTGTTTTGGTGTTTCTGTTTCTTCTGCTTTCAACATCTCAGCAGTCAATAGGCTCCAAAAATTCTGCGTGCGTCGTCCATAGAGGCAGTACGTTTTCCGTTAAGATACCTTGAAGCAAGAGGAACTCAAAAAGTAATCTCCTGTGTATAAAATTACATTTTGAGTGCAGTAACAACATGGCGGACAAGGCGTCGAACACATTACCGCTTTCAAGGGTCAAAACAATCATGAAAAGTTCGCCAGAAGTGTCAAGTATAAGTCAGGAAGCCCTTCATTTAACAGGAAAAGCAACAGTAAGTAATGAACCCCCCCCCCCAATTCCACGTGTCTTTCAGTACTGATAATGAAGTTTAAATCTTGAACTTTTCCCACTATGCTTGCTGGATTGCGAGGCACTCACTTCTTACATCTTAAATCCTTCCCGTGCCGTTAAACGTCACACAGGGCTCTCATGGTAATTCACCAGGTTTTCCTGTTTTTTTAGCGAGCTTTTAAGCGTAAAGGGCCACGCGAGGCACCCTGCAACATGTATAATTAAATCTGGAAGGTTTATGTCGGCGGCAAAGAGGTACATTTTTGCCGATATGGACGTTGAAGTGAAGTTTATGCGGAATTTATGTTATATGTTTCAGATATTTCTTTTAGTGTTCCGAAAATTGAAATCGGTCTGTGTGAAATACTTTTGGTTTGTTTTTCATGAGTAATTTTGTTTTCATTCATGTAAACATGCTTTATGTTTTTTATGTGTATAAACATGTGTTATGTTTCACATGTATGAACATATTTCATGTTTATAAATACGTCATGCATTTCGTGTGTATAGGCATATGTTTCATTTGTGTTATGTGTTTCATGTATATAAACATGTGTTTCTTGTATATAAGCATGTGTTTCATGTTCATACATATGTGTTATGTGTTTCAGGAACTGTTTATCCAAGCTCTAGCTAAGTTCTCCTACCAACAGAGCAATGACAAATCAAGTTTACAGTACAAAGATCTGGCAGAAATAGTCAATTCAGAGGATACATTACAGTTTTTACATGGTGAGAGAAAGATATTCCATGCTATGATTGCATATTGGCTCTTTGTACAAATAATAATAATAATAACAGTATTTGTGCTTAGTTCATCATAGAAAATGATTTTTTTAAAAACTCTTTCCGTGCATATGGTCAAATTTTCGACATTTCCGGTGGTCCTGTGCGTGCGTATGGTCGAAAATTCGACATTGTTTGTTTCATTAAAACAAGCGGTGTAACATTTAGATTGTACATATTTCGTCCTCGATTCCGGTGACACTTTCAAAATGGAGAATGCGTGCCTAGTTATGAGCGATGCCGAGCGAGAACAAGGACGCGAAGCATGGAAATTTTTCAATTTTTGACGATGTAGATAGGGGTATGGACATAGCCTATGGCCACCCCGCTGCTCTTGAATGTTTTCTAAGTAGATTTAGACATATTTAGACGACTGGAGAAGTAGTTAGGAGGTTATTTCAGACATTCATTCAGCGAAAATTCCATTTTTCAACTATACCCCCTTACTGACAAAGACCCGCGTTTTACTCCCGCACGCCATGACATTTCCGTGTTTCTTCTGCCGCACGGGAAGAGTTAAAGCAGGTGAATATCAGATTTTTATGTAAGTGTTTGAGTATATTTGTACAGAGCAGTTTTCTTTCACAGCAGATTCTATCAGTATGTGATTATCATATGTCAGATTCTACTAGTATGTGTTTGACACATGGCAGATTCTACCAGTATGTGATTGGCATGTATCAGATTCTACCAGTATGTGACAGACATGTCATATTTTACCAGAATGTGATTGACAAATATCAGGTTCTACATGTATATGACTAACATATGTCAGACTGCCAGTATGTGACTGACATATTCAGCAACAACAGTAACAACATTTGTGTTGGCAGGTCAAGTCACTTTGTGCCTGTTTCTGCTGTCTTATTTTCTCCCTAGATGATGCAGTGCCAGGGAGTGAAGATGGTGTTCAGTTTGGCTGTCAGCGACTAATAGCTGACAAACCATAGCCAGTCAAGACCTTGTCTTATCTTTCCATTGGTGTCCCAGTAACAGGCATAAATCAATTCAGTTTGGCTGAGAGATCACGGATCTCCTTAGTCCCTATGGTAGTGAAGTTTGCTAAAGAACTACTACATATCTGCTGCTTTTTAGCTCCATTAAAAAAATAGTCACTCTGGCCGGCTCCCAATCTGAAAATGCCCACTCTAACTAGCTCCCAGTCTGAAAATACCCACTCTAACTGACTCTCAGTCTGGAAAAAAACCACTCTAACCGACTCTCAGTCTGGAAAAAAAGCCACTCTAACCGACTCTCAGTCTGAAAAGAAAGCCACTCTAACCGACTCTCACTCTGAAAAAAAAAAGCCACTCTAACCAACTCTCAGTCTGGAAAAAAACCCACTCTAACCGATTCTCAGTCTGAAAAAAAAAAGCCACTCTAACTGACTCTCAGTCTGAATAAAAAGCCACTCTAACTGACTCTCAGTCTGAAAAAGAAAGCCACTCTAACCGACTCTCAGTCTGAAAAAAAGAAGCCACTCTAACTGACTCTCAGTCTGAAAAAAAAAACCACTCTAACTGACTCCCAGTCTGAAAATACCCACTCTAACTGACTCCCAGTCTGAAAAAAAAACCACTCTAACCATCTCCCAGTCTGAAAAAAAACCACTCTAACCAGCTCCCAGTCTTACATGCTAGTGTGCCTCAACATGTTCACTGCATCAGCTGCTAAGAACATTAGGCTTCTAGTTCCATTGAGATAGAAGAAGAAGATGCAGTACCTCTGTACAGAAGTACTCACTGAGTGCTGTGATGAAGGTTGGCAGTGCTGTGATGAAGGTTGTCAGTGGTGTGATAAAGTTTGGCAGTGCTGTGATGATAATTGACATTTATATAGCACTTTTATTATAGATGCATGGATTTTTTTTATATGGCATTATTATAACACTAGTTTTGACACTTCTAAACAGATATTGTGCCACGCAAAATCAAGGCCAAGGATTACCTCAAAATGTTGGAAGAGTCTAATGATGCACAGTGAAGTAGCAACTTCTGGTGGCATTTCTTTTCTAAGCTTGAGAGAGACTTCTGTATATAGATTTTTGTGTGTACATAAAGATGATCACATGTGTCATTTTTTTTTTTTAAGTATCTGCATAGATTTGAATGTGGTTTATATGTAGTTTGTGAGTGGCACATCTTGGCAGATATGGCTCATATGTTAATATGAGCACATAGATAACATGTACAAGATGTTTTAAAAAAAAAAAAATTATATTACATAGCCTGGTCACCATAGACGTTTCATTACAACATTAAAATGCACTGTTCCTTCTTGTTACAAATATATCCACTGTTGTTATTTACATGTACATAAACCATTTTACATATTTGTCCTTTATTGTATGTACGCACGCACACACACGTGTGCACACATGCACATACATACACATGGTTTTGTTACATGCACAGCGAAGGGGGTCACTTGAGTGATGTGTTGTACTGCAAGACGAACTAAAACTGTGAGTGACGGAAACAGAACAAAGGAGGGGATATCTAGGTTTGGATGAAGTACATTGTGGCTGAGGCACTTATGCCAGCTGTGAAAACCTACCTGGGTCACCCTGAGATGCTCTGGCAAATGGTGCGCTGGTGAAGCTACAACAGGCCCAGCAAGCAGGTAGTGAATTTTGAGTGCTCAGGAAAAAATAGTCGGACAGAGAAACATAACATGACAGGTACCCAGGCCTCTCACCTTGTTCTGGACTGATGTTTGGAACTCCCTGCGACACTAATGGCATAAGCAGACAGATAAGAAGAAGAAGAAATAAAATAGTACAAATCTTTATTTAAAAGATAATATTTAAAAGAGTTAAACTGTTAACAAAATCAGTAAAAAAAAAAAAAAAAAATCACCTAAAAATCATTTAATACGTAGATTTATTTCTCCATCTTTGTGAATGGATGTTCAGCATTAACCATTGTCAAGTAACTTTTGCCTAACCCTGTGAATGATTTACAGAACATTTGTGTGAATTCCTGGAACTGATCTAGAAAGAGGACCTTTCAGCAGATTCTGCCGCCAGCATCTCTGGATGTTCAGTCCTGATGGATGTGTAATGTCTCTGTCACTATCATTTTAGCCGTCACAACGCTACATTTTAAATATTTAATAGAACCTACATCTATAGAACAAAATGTATAAAACCTACATCTGTGGAACAAATTGTATAAAATCTACATCTATGGAACAAAATGTATAAAACCTACATCTATGGAACAAAATGTATAAAACCTACATCTATGGAACAAAATGTATAAAACCTACATCTATGGAACAAAATGTATAAAACCTACATCTGTGGAACAAAATGTATAAAACCTACATCTGTGGAAAAAATTGTATAAAACCTACATCTATGGAACAAAATGTATAAACTAGGAGAAAAGTAGGAACAGCTTTAATAATTAACAAAGACACAGCTGTGATGTTTCTGTTTGAACCTTAATCATACACAAACCACACAGGACGAAGAAACAAAGAGAGAAGATAAAATATGAATTCACATGAATGCTATGTAAAAAATAGGAATGGAAAAAAATAGAATGGATGGCCTCTTTCTCTGTTAGCAGTGAATCTTAATGTGAGTGGTTTTTTTTTTTTTAAGTGTACTGATTGGTGGTAGTCATGTAACGTGGCCAAACAATTTGACTTGTTGTTTCTGGATGTAGTGTAAAACTGGTGTTACTCCAACCTTTGCCCTGATGGTGTCTTTTCTTATTTGGTCTCTTCTTGTCACTTTTAGTTTTCTCGTAAACATGTCATTTCTTTCGTGATGGTTTTTCTTTTGTGTTTAGCTGTTATTGTCTATTTCTGACATTGATAGCATAGAGTTGGGATGAAAGTTGCTTTTATACAGTACTATTTTCATTTCAGTTGTTTTTACTTGATCCCCATAATAGTATAATGCTCTGTCTCTCTCAATCACAGTATTGATGTAATCCTTTCGTCTCCATAGCGGTGTAATAATCTCCCTTAATCGTCTGGCAAATGAGAAAACATGAGGTCGCAGGGACAAGTCAACGCATGTTACACCTATCCCAGAGCAGAGTGTACAAAGCAAGTTTCTGTATAAAGGGAATTAATACCAGTTTTGTTCTTTAATCATACGCAAAATTCATGATTATCTCCCTTCCTCACCACTGCGTATGTATCGGTACATTTATGTGAGTACAAATTTGTTCTTTAATCATACTGCAGAATTCAAGATTATCTCCCTTCCTTACCACTTGTTTATGTGTCGGCCTGGTTAGCTCAGTGGTTAGGCGCTCGGTTTGCTAATCCCGTGGTACCGGGTTCAGTCCCAGCAGTGGGATTTTTCTGGTACACACTAAAAAGGCCCCTGCCAGCATCTAGAAATGGGTACCAGAGAAATCTGAGAAGGTAAAGCGGCCAGGCGTGATACCGACCACATCACACTTTCATGTGCCGAAGGTCATGGAAAATACAGGCCTAACACCGTATTCCCCAATATGCCTTAAATGCCATGGAAACGGGAAATGTACTCCTTTTACATCTATGTGAGTACAAGCTTACGGCCATTTCTCCTTTTAAGACGAAAACAACAGGCGGTGGTACTGCAAACCGGGTCCACCCATAATGAGGTGTAGACCATACCCCCGGCATTCAATGTGCAGGGCGGGCCTCGAACATCTCACTTTGTTCAAAAATAACGAGGCTTTTGTTTTAACCAAAGGGTATGCTGATCAGGGTACCTGCCAAGAGGACACTTTGACCTCAGCCACTTTGATCTTAGCCAAAAAGGGCCGAGAGATCATATTCGCTCGCTGTTCTTTATGCGAAACTGTAATCTCTGGCAGCTTTCCTTAACTCAAGGGTCATCAGTGCACACAAATTCTAAAATATGGCTTCAGTTTTTTGTGTGCATGAGACCCAGATTTACACGAAATAGAGAGAGTCGAGTTTCTGGTAAACAGTTACGGTATGAGTTATTTCCCCCTCCGTGGAGGTGAAATGAGAAAGAAAATTAAAGTAAAAGGTAATTAGGAACATATGAAAAAAAAAATTAGAACGGAAATTATACGAAAGCACAAAGGCGGACTTTAACCTTGGTAAAGGAGATAAGAGTAGTTGGATGGGAGATAATAATAGTTTTGTTAATGGAGGAAATTTGGTAAAGGGAAGATTTAGAGAAACTTCAACTTTTGATGGAAAGAAGGAAAAAAAAAATGGAGCAAGAAAATATAATTTAAGAAGAAGAAATGAATAGGTGTTTTGAAGCATGTGATATTTGTGTGAAAAATCGAATGTTGAGGTTGTAATCGCCGAAGGTAAACCGTATGCGGGCTCTGTTTTATATTTATTTTTATATTTAAAACATGATATTATGATATTTAAGGTGTGGGAGGCAGATCACAGCAACAGGACTGGATACTTACCTGGCACGGAAGGCACCATGAAATAAATAAATAAAAAGGTGGTCTTTCTACCCAGGTTAAGTAGATTTGAATCTACAAATCCTCACCACACACATGGTAAAGTTATCTAGCGAGCCCATGCGGCCACTTAAAAAAAAAAAACAAACAGGACTGGAGACGACGAGGCGATATCATATTTTTTAGGGATCATTTCTAAAGGTCTCTTGGCTCTTTGGCTAAGATCAAAGTGTCCTCTTGGCAGGTACCCTGATCAACATGCCCTTTGGTTAAAACGAAAGCCTCGTTATTTTTTGAACTAAACGAGATGCCCGAGGCCTGCCCAGCACATTGAATGCCGGGGGCATGGTCCACGTCTCATTACGGGTGGACCCGGTTTGCAGTACCACCGGGTCACGGCCTGTTGTTTTCATCGTCTTAAAAAATGACGAGGCGATATCTGTTGAAAGGCCAACTTCTTAGATCAAATCCATGAATTCACACAAGCCACAGTATCCCACTTCTCATTCTGCTCGAAGCCAGTATCGCTACACCATTGACTGCATAGAACTCAAGTATGTGTTACAGTTACATCTTACAACAAAAATGAATTCCAAATTTATCTTTACTATAAATATAAAAGGTACTGTTTTATTTCCTATAATAGACATAAAATTTCAAATGATCAAATCGCAAAATATATGGGTTTTTTAAAAATCTAAAAATAAAATCTTTTGAGTATAAAAAATGCAACTCGTCAGTTGTAGCAGCGCCTAGCACTTGTTCAGTGATGGCGATAGACAACTGTTGTTATGGTTTCCTCGTTGCTAGGCAACTACACAAAAGTATATGACGATGTCGCTTCAGCGAGACATCTGCCAGGATGCTAGATAAAGCTGAATAAATGTACTTTAATACGAACAGTTTGGAAACAAACAGAAAAAAAGGAGCTAAAATCATTACAGTTTGGACAAGTCCGTAACTGTTCCGATCTCATCATATGAAGTAGCATCTCAGCATCATGTATGCACAGTGTAACACCAGCGCGAACTTTTGATAAATGGAAATGGCATCAGGCTGGGACAGAATCTACACCTTTCAGTCGAGAAATATCGATTCGATTATTCCTGCGCAAATCGGTGCTGTTAAGCTGGCACTTAAAAACATTTGTGGTTTACACAAATTTGTCAAATTATGTGATTCTCAGAAGCCGATTCACCTAAAATTATCCACAGCTGAGATCTCTATGCAAGATCAAGAGGTAACATCAAAGACCGTTATGCCCTCAGTTGTTATCAAGGACGTAACGTCTTGAATGTTCACGACTTTTCATTTTGGGCATTTGTGCTTTCATTTAAAAAAGTCTGAGCTCCTGGGATTGTCGAATGCCGCAAATGTGAGGAAAACTTCTTACATTAATTAAATGTAAATGAGGTTTTGATAACTGGAAAAGTCCTGAACCGCGCACTTAAGTACTGTAAGCTCTCGGTATTCAGGTCAAGAATAAAGAGGTACGGCGGCCTGGATTAATTGACAGAAACAACTTCCATGAAAAAATAGTACCTCCACATTTCTCAGGCAAACTCGATTTTGATAGAGCTACGACTCGCCTGTGGATCACAGAAGAAAATATAATAATTTCTTTATGATTTTAAATGTATAAACGATAAATCTGATAATTATTTTGATCGCGGATATACACTTAAAAGGCGGAGGAATATATGTTTTATTAAAAAAAAAGTTAACAGTAGCATCAATGGCGAAGACTTCATGAGTGCTGTAATGTTGTGTATCCTGAACGTTGTTTTTCTTTTGTTTTGCGCCGTGTATTAAAGCACACACGCATTTAACAGTAACAGTCGAGTCTCACAGACGTGAAACAAGGAGTATGCCTCGGCTGATAGGCTGTACCTTTGTGGCCATTTTGTGCCTAACTGGATTTACAACAGCTCAGAGCAGTTCATGGGGCTTGCACCCGGGGAATGTAAGTATATTTAGATCTGCTACTGATTAGCAGTGACTTTATTTAACAGAATTTCTATAAAAACAGTCAAAGAACTGTTTACTAATTTACCAGTCTCTAGGCATCTTTACAATCTTATCTCTGACCTGTATGTATAAGGATGGTATAACGAACGAAGGTATAACAGACAAAGGCTGTTCGAGAGATTCTCAGTGTATCATTGTTTGCTAGACCATGATAATAAGTGCCACGAACCGTTCTCATGACATGGCCCGTTTTTATAAGATTAAGAAAGTGTAACTTATTCGTTGTCACGGCGTGCTTTTATAAAATGAATAAAACGTCAAATGTATCTGTTAGTTCTGAAGACATTTCATATTTATTAGAACACACAAATGGGTTTTAGGTTCTGTGGTATGTTCACATGGCGTTTCTTTCATTCATAAGGTAAAGAAAATTTATCTGAGTGGCTCAGTGTGTTCTAATGGTCCGTTTGGGGGGTGGGGGATATTTTGCTGTTTGTGGAACCAAGAAAGTGTTAACAAATGTCCAGGAGGTCACGAAGATCATTTGAAAGTGGTGATAGGATAAGGGAGCTGACCTTGGGTGGCGAGATGGTTACTTATCCTAGAGTTCAGCAGTTTGACCATTCTTTGCTGACTTCTTTTTTTGTCATATCTAGGTGCTTTGTTTGGATTCATATGTCCTCAGGTTTTTATTTTCACTTTTTATCTTATACAGATTTCTAGATTTCCATCTGTTTGTTACTAATACTGACAGAAATACTGTTAGAATTTTAGCAGTTTTCTGTTTCTGGATAGCTTTGCTGTGTGTGTTGGTATGATATTTACTGTACTTCTTTTAAGAGAAATAACTGCGGTAAAAGTGGTTCTAGTAAATATGGAGACGTATGGTTCAATTTTACAAAATGATAGAAAGAGTGAGGAAAGTGGGTAGAAACAAGAATGGCAGAAAGTAAGATGAACACGTGTAAATGAAGAACATAAACAGTCCAATAATTCAGCTAAAGCCTTTTTCAAGAACCACATCTAAAAACAAAAGATAAGAACATGAAAAATATTTTTAAAATAGCTAAGTATTTAATTTTTCATCTGTTTTTCTATTTTTATCTGTTGTATTGTTTTTATCTGTTGTAATGTTTTTATACATGATCCTTAATAAAGGCTTTTGCTGAAATGTTGGATTGTTGTATATTTATATGTGCTTATCATACTTTCTGCATTATTGTTTCTGCCCACTTTCTTCACTTTTTCTAAAACTGAGCTGTACACCTCCATCTACTCTTCTCCATCTATTTCTCTTTTGAATTTTTTTTTCTTTGTAATTTGTTATATATTGTCTTGTGACCATGTTTGTTTTGTACTGTTCTTAGTATTTACGATCAGTTTGATTGTCTTTCATATCACATGACCCTGGGTTAGTCCAGTAGATTTTTTTGTGTGGTCTCCACCCCCACCCCCAACCCGCCCACCCCCCATTTTGATGATTTTCATGTACTTTGTCATCTCACTAGTTCTGCATCTGATTATTTAAAAGTTGGTATTTATGATCAGTTTGATTAGATTTCTTCTTTTGTGATCCTGGGTTATTTTATTAGAATTTGTTTTTTAAACCATTGCCCTTTTTTTTTGTGTCGATCATATTGTTTGTCATCTCATTAATTCTGCAGCTGATTATTTAATTTAAAACTTGGTATTCTTTACATCTCTGGCTGAAAACTGACTTGCTGTCTCCATACATGTGATATCTCATATGAAAGTACAAGATTCCATTGTTTTGGAACTTTTTTGATTTTTGTGAAGTGGACATGTAAATAAGATCTAGTATTTAAATTATTTTGTCATGTAAATCTTTGTTCATTTCAAATCAGGCAAAGTTAATTTATTACCCTGATGTGTTAATTTGTTTTTGTCGCATTACTCCGCAGTCTTCTGTCAGTGACAGATTTCAGATATTGTTTCCCTAAATAAGTGACACATTTCAAATACCTAGGTAGTACAGCTCTGAGAAAATTGATGCCAAAATTTAGAACAGATGCAGTCAGGCCTCCAACTCATTGGACAAATGGTACCATTGATGAAAACAAATATGTAACTGTTGAAACAAAAAGGCCACTATATAACACACTTTTCCTCCAACCTCTGTGCTGTCAGTGTCAAAACATGGGTGCTGCCAGTCAGAGCAAAAGAAAAAAATCATTACATCTCTGAGATCCTCAAGGAGAATGTTAAATGTTACAAGAAGAGACCAAATCTGAGATGATACCATCAAGACATAGGTTGAAGTAACACCAATGCTACATTCCGCCCAGAAACAAGTTAAGTGGTTAGGCAACATTACACAACCACCACCAGACAGTATACCAGTGGTTAGGCAACATTACACAACCACCACCAGACAGTATACCAGTGGTTAGGCAACATTACACAACCACCACCAGACAGTATACCACAGAAAGCATTCAGACTAAGAGTTTTAGAAAATGGAGAGAGGTCAGCCATGCAAGAGGTAGAGGAATAAAATTACAGAAACATTAAATATTCCTTTACATTAAGCACCCTATCAAGATTTCTGTTTGTGCACTCAGCACTGGAAGGTATTTGAGGAAGGAGGCAAGACAAAACATATCTCTAAATAACTGCAGACAAACTCTAATGTTAATGTTATCTCCAGATAACTGCAAGCTTATTATTAATGCTATGGTCAGCATGTTGCATTGTGAGAAGTACATTGAATAGGGAATGAACTGTAATGTTTTGTTTTTTTTTTTAAATTCAAGGAAAGTATCTTATAAGAAGGCTTCTCACTAGGTACCATCACTGTGGGGGTGGGGAAATGGATTGACCCCATACCCTATTGTCCAGATGTAATATCTCAGTAGCCTCTTTACTAGGAACAAATCTCGGAGATCAAACAGAATCATCTGCTCTCCTGAATTCAGATGATTACAGCAATACAGGCCTTCTTTTTACATCAAACAACTCAACAGTTGAAAGAGTTTTTTCTCCCAGGAACAGATTTACTTTGATGATGTTTCCTGCTGAGATCACATCATCAATATTTCACTAACACATACTGCGTAGACTGATTTTTGCTGATGTCAAGATCCTTGTCAGTTTTCACTGGCTCAAAAGAATCATACCTTGTTGTACTTGTCAGGCCTCCAAGAGATGTATCAATTATTCTGTCCCAGACACTTTCTTTACCGTTAAAAATAATCCAGTTTTTGGTGTGTGTGTGATTGATTTATAAATTTTGTAAAACTTGGTGTTTCATGTTGTGACATTGGCTTAGGAATATGTGTCTGCTTATTGTAATGTCGGTTCTCCAGCATACTCTCTCAGGTGGCTGTAATGGGTACAAAATACCCTCTTAAGTGGCTGGAGTGGGTGCAGCATACCCTCTCAAGTGGCTGGAGTGGGTGCAGCATACCCTCTCAAGTGGCTGGAGTGGGTGCAGCATACCCTCTCAAGTGGCTGGAATGGGTGCAGCATACCCTCTCAAGTGGCTGGAGTGGGTGCAGCATACCCTCTCAAGTGGCTGGAGTGGGTGCAGCATACCCTCTCAAGTGGCTGGAGTGGGTGCAGCATACCCTCTCAAGTGGCTGGAGTGGGTGCAGCATACCCTCTCAAGTGGCTGGAGTGGGTGCAGCATACCCTCTCAAGTGGCTGGAGTGGGTGCAGCATACCCTCTCAAGTGGCTGGAGTGGGTGCAGCATACCCTCTCAAGTGGCTGGAGTGGGTGTAGTTTTTGCCTCAGCTTGTGCTGCTCTCCAGTCCATGGCTTTGTTTAAATTTTTGTTCATTTAAACTCTAAGACATATTGATTGAGTTTTCTTCTCTGGTCATACTTCTCTTCAGTTGTCATCAGTTTACAACAACAAAAAAATCTGTTTATAATATTACAGAGACATACAGAATATTACATTCAAATGTTTATTCAACTGAATATTAATAACATTTGAATATTTGTATTCAAAATAAACTTTCAATAAAATTTGAAATATTTAAATAGATATATCCCCTGCACTGTCCAAAATTGGCAGGAAATTGATATTTCAAACAGACAAGATCTAGCCAGAAATTGAAATGTAAGGAATTTTAATTCATGTCTGAGATGTTAGAAAGACAGAGTTCATGGTCATATTTCTGCACTTATGAAGCAGAATCTTATTTGTACACATCTTTTTTTTAAAAAAAATAAACTTGTTATTCTTTGTATAAAATTTCTATTATAAAAAGTGAAGCCTATCATTTTTTTCTTCAAATGGACAATAGCACAATCTCCTCACTTTCTAATTTAGCCAGCTTAATTACCGAGGAAACATTTTAATGTGACGGGAGATGTGGCTTGTAAACAGACAATATTATCAGGTCGTAAAACACAGCCGCGGGGGAAAATCAGTGTTTATGATAGGGATATCAATAATCTTAACACCATACATGCTTTTTTATGTGGAGATTTATAGCCCGTTATTTTGATGATACTGTTGCCTAGGTTGTGGTGAAGTGTTTATAAGTTGAATACAAAAATTTGGTGAACTGATTTTGATAACCACCAAATCGTCATGTGGTAGTGAGATGTAGTCGAAGCTTTTCCCTGGTTAGGTTTTTTAACATGGATATGCGAGGTGTACAGTTCAAACTAGTATCTGTTGTTAATGTAGGCAAGCAGTTTTACTTCTTTTTGTAGGACAAATGTTGAAGAAAAATCATTTGCAGATTTAACTGCTTTCTGAGTAAAAGAAAAATAAAAAATCCAGTGAGTTTGATTAAGTCTGTTGCGTATGCTGGGCCGTAGCTAGCTTAATGTGGAGAATATATCTGAGAAGGAAATGAGGCCAAAGTTGAAGACAAAAAACACAGGTGCAAGGTGTGAGGACCTTGCAACACAAAAAAAAAAATTGTTCATTATTACTGCAGCCTGTTATTAATATTCAGCATTAGTAAAAATCAGCCATGAGAGCTGTTAAACAAGATGGTGCTTGGCAAAACCCACAGTAGCTGATACCTACCAGCTTAAAAACTATCATCTAAGATAAAAAGTTGTGTTATTTTACAAAACAAATACAGTTACTGTAGTGAAGGGCATCTGAGTGGCAAACTAGTCAGTGCATTAGTCTCTCAGAGTGAGGGTTGGTGGTTCAAATCCCGCCCGAGACACCCCAGTAACCTCCAGCTGTAGGCGTGAGTACCTGACTACTTCTGGAGTTGAGGAAGGTGTTGGCCAGGTATGATGCTGCTCACATCTCCCTCTAGTCTGCCAAAAGGTCAAGGAAAGTATGGGCACTATATTTCCTAGGTGCTTCCATGGCATAATAAGGCTAGCTTTACCTTGCCTTTACTATAGGGAAGCTGTAGATAGTAACCCAAGTGTAGAAAAATAGTGCAGAAAGGTTTACTTATATGAGGAAGACTATGAAGTTGATTTTAGTACAAGTAAAGCTGGCTTCTGCCACTTTTTACTTTCATAAATTTACTGTAGGTTAATAAAGTTTTGGAGCCTTCACTTTTCAAAGTCCAACCTTATTTTGCCTGCTCATTTTTGCTGCTTCTGATCCCTAACACGGGCACTCTGAGGTTGAGTCGTCACTTTGGCTTCTTAGAATGGAGGTATTAGTGGCCTGCCAACAATGCTGTTTCCATTCATAAGGAATGCTGGCGTTAGAGAGAGCATGTGCATCGTGCTGAGATCATTCTTCAGAAAGAGGAGATTGGAGCATCAGTGGGCTGTCTAGGGTGCAGTGATTATGACGAGGACCAGTAATGATCCTGATGAAGACCTGTAGTGGATTTGTGTTTTCTTGTTCTCTGTCATGGTAAAACCACGCGGTCATAGATGGTTCGTTTTCCCATAAATCCTAGTTGAGTGGTAGGATCATCTTGGGAGGGAGAATCTTTCTTAAGTTGGAGAGTGTTGTTAAGCAGGAGAGTGTTGTTGAGATGTGTTTGTTAAGTTAGTAATTAATGGACAGATTTTGATAGAAACAATAAGTGTTTGGGAGATCTTTGTTCTTTGTTGAGATGTGTTTGTTAAGTTAGTACGCGCAGGAAACTCTCTACTGTAGAGAGCGGAACAACAACACAGCTCCTTCAGATCATCAGAGGAAGTACCCCCCCCCCCCAATCAGACAAGTGTTTCGGCCCTTTAAACTCCCGACACTCTAAAGGGGCTGAGCCCCTCTGGGTCATGACTCATATTATTAATTAATAGACAGATTTTTATAGAAACAATAATTGTTTGTGAGATCTTTGTTCTTTGTGTGAAGTAAATAAATTATTGAGGGACATTTGTTCAGTGGATTAGTGTTTGAGAGATCAGTTTTTTGAGTGGGTGTTTCTTGATCAGACAGGTTTTAAGATGTATTCATTTTAAAACAAATGATTCTAAATTGAATTTTTTTTATACAAATTCCAGTAATAATTTTAGCAGATGTATGAAAATTGCGAGTCTTGATTTAGTGTAGGTTTTCCTGAGTTAAGTTTCAGTGTTGTTATACTGCGAATTTATCATGAAAAAAAACAATTATTCTTCCTTGTTATTGTTAAAAGATAGGATGGCCTAGAGATAACAGTAATGAAGGGCATGGTTCCTGTGGAACGAGAGGTGGTCGAAAATGTTTTGGGTCATGGATATCACAGACAGTCTAAACACCACATTCCTGGGAGCAGGTATCCTAGCTTAACAAAGGAGACATGCCCAGATTGTCTGTTAAGAGAGCAGCGTTAAGTAATGGACTTGAACGAACAAATGATTATTATCACGTGACATGCTTGGAGTCATCGGAGACCATGCCTGTCCAGTTTCCGATCTTTCATGTTCTCCATCAGTTCTGCTGTTGTGCTTTTTTCCATGCCATTTTGTCAAGCCATCTAAGATTTTTTTTCCCCATGGTCTGCCTCCTCCTTTGCTGCCTCCCATTTTCCCTTGTTGTCACAATATTTTCGATTCCTTCTTAACCTGGACTGCGTTCAGTTCGTTTCTCATTGGCTTTTCTTAGGGGTTCTTCATTTGTTATTTTTGCCGTCCATTGTATTCTTAACATTCTTCGTAGGAACCACATTTCATTTGCCTCCTTGGTGGTTTTTCTTTTTTTAAAGACCACGATTCGCTCCCATATTGTAATACTGGCTCGATATAGCATATCAAGACTCTTTTCCTAGTATCTTTTGACAGTGAACAAATGGTGGATAATTTAAATATAACAGAATCGGCCGGATTGCTCTATTTTACATATTAGTCACGGAGCGACCATGTAGCTGATTTCCACATTCTTCACACTTCAGGTTTGGTTGATCCCAAATTGGCAGCCTCGGCCAACTCTTGTTTGTTGCATTCCTGTAGTTTACCACTACTACCGTTCACGTATATTGCGATAGTAACCTTTGTTTTTGTCCCTGACATTTATCCACCTGGTGACATTTCTATGCTCCTGGTGGTCTTTGCCTACTTTAAGTTTTGGCGAGAATGTACGTTGGGGGTGGGGGTGGGGGCACTGGTCCGAGCATGGCCATATTTCTTATATTCATCTGACATTTACATTCGGTGCGCTTATAGTGCAGTGTCTAGGGTCGACTGTATCATGTGTTCGTTATTCATGCTTGCTTGGCTGTGGTGGATACCTTGCTGACGAGAGAGAAAGCAGTACACTTTTAAATGGTGAAGTTGCTGTCTTATGGAAAGAGAAAGAGTACTATGTAATACCTCAGATACATCAGTATTGTATATTCATATTTACGAAGCTGATCTGTTTGTATAAAGAGGAATGGAATAACGGGTCATACCGAGTTATCTGTAATGCGTTCTTTCTCTCATATTCAGTTTCTAGTAGAGTTTGAACCAGAACCAAAACCTCCATTCAGACTGGTCCTGGCCCAGCCATATCGTTTCATTACTGTTTCTTTATACTCTTCACCTTTTTTCTCTAGTCCCTCAAACTTCGGAGGGTTATCCTTTGTTTTCTTGACCTTGCGATTCAGTCAATAGTGGGGCTGAAAGTTTGGGTGGTGGGCAGTGTTTCTTCCACGGTCTTGTGGTTTGTGTGCAAAATTTTCAACCCGTGTACAAATATGTTGTCAAAAAGGATTTGTGTGCAGAACTGCGTCGTAGTGTCACATGACAAAGTACAGTTTAAAGTTCTCGTAGAAGAATAAAAGAAATCAGGAAAACAAACTCATGCGATTACTATATTTTTCTTCTTCAGCGCGTTTACAGCACGGAGTAACGCGTAGAAGCTTTAAAACAGTAGTTTTAATTTTCTGTATCGTGCAATGGCCGTGCTGTCGTGCAGTTTAAAGGGAACACTGGTGGGTGGGTGTGGTGGTAATGGGTATTTAACATCGTATTAGAAATCTACATCAACTCGTGCATTCACGCCAGAGAAGTTTGGCTGGAGTGGATCTTCAATTTTCTCAGTTTTCACATCTGCCTGTCTCACGACATCGACCTCTGAATCTTTTGCCGTCCGACTCACGATGTAGTCAGACTGCCTGCATCTTTGGGCATACACATCACGATGTAATCAGACTATCTGTATCCTTGCTGTCCGCATTACCTTGTAGTCAAATTATCCGTAACCTTGCTGTCTGTCTTACGATGTAGTCAAATTATTTGTATCCTTGCTGTCCGCATTACCTTGTCAAATTATCCGTAACCTTGCTGTCTGTCTTACGATGTAGTCAAATTATTTGTATCCTTGCTGTCTGTCTTACAATGTAGTCAAATTATTTGTATCCTTGCTGCCCGTCTTACAATGTAGTCAAATTATTTGTATCCTTGCTGTCCGTCTTACAATGTAGTCAAATTATTTGTATCCTTTCTGCCCGTCTTACGATGTAGTCAAATTATTTGTATCCTTGCTGCCCGTCTTACAATGTAGTCAAATTATTTGTATCCTTGCTGTCTGTCTTACAATGTAGTCAAATTATTTGTATCCGTGCCGTCTGTCTTACGATGTAGTCAAATTATTTGTGTCCTTGCTGTCTGTGTTACGATGTAGTCAAATTATTTGTATCCTTGCTGTCTGTCTTACAGTGTAGTCATATTATTTGTATCCTTGCTGTCTGTCTTACAATGTAGTCAAATTATTTGTATCCTTGCTGCCCGTCTTACAATGTAGTCAAATTATTTGTATCCTTGCTGCCCGTCTTACAATGTAGTCAAATTATTTGTATCCTTGCTGTCTGTCTTACAGTGTAGTCAAATTATTTGTATCCTTGCTGTCTGTCTTACAGTGTAGTCAAATTATTTGTATCCTTGCTGTCCGTCTTACAATGTAGTTAAATTATTTGAATCATTGCTATCCGTCTTACAATTTAGTTAAATTATTTGAATCATTGCTATCCGTCTTACAATGTAGTTAAATTATTTGAATCATTGCTGTCCGCCTGTCTTTATCTTTACATCGACATTTCAGTATTGCTTCATGAAAGATCAAAATACTTCAGTTTTTAAAACTCATTTTTTCAATTACTTGCTTATTTATTTATTTGCTGTCATTTCTCATCGTGGGATGCTCTTCCTTGTTCAAGGGACTCAACTTTCCTGTTTTTGTTTCTCTTGTTAAAGTCTGTTTCTTAGAGTAATACTGAAAAGCTGAATTAGATAGGAGTGCATGATGCAGTTGTACAAAAACAGAGAGAAGGAAAGCAAGAGAAGTTAGCAATAAAAGGTAAGAACAGGGAAATGGTCATGAAAAACAAGAGTAAAAAAAGAACGAACATTTCGGAAAATATAGCTTTAATAAGGGCAGCATAAAAGATAAGCTACACATACGAATACATTAAAAAAAAACTGCATTCCCCTCACAGAGGAAACTGAAAACAGACTGCGACCACAGACGGAAGTGGATTTATGAAAATGAAGACAGCAGCCAAGATGAGCTTTTTGGGTGTATGTATGTTTTGTCTTTTCTGCTGTTCTTGATAAAGGCACATTCGCTGAAATAGTTGGTTATTATTGTCGTTTTCATAACGATTTCGCTGTTATTACTTCATACTGGCAATTTCTCTTCTTTCTTTCCCTCTCTGTACCTGTTTCTGTAAAGCTTCACCATACATTTCTGTCTAACCTCGCCTCTACTAGTACCAGTTTTACTGCAGCCACTATCACAGTTGTCCTGAAATAGACCTGACACTTCACAACTTCTCTGAGATGTTTTTTTTAGGTAATGACCGAGCCCAAGAAAGTCATAAGAATTCTGTAAATCGTCATGGCACATGATGATAGTAACACAGAACCCGAAATAGCCTCGTAAATAAAATCTTCCCAGCTCTCGTATCCCCAGATCTGACGATCCTGTTGTGTGTGATTTGTCTGTGATAGTCCACCTTTGTCTGTTCAGTGTCCACTGTCTCTTGTATTTCCTGAACTTCCTAATCCCCTGTGCTATTTTGTTTTTCTCTGATGCTTGCTTTCTGTTGAAAGGATTTGGGCTGTCCAAGTCTGTGCCTAGTCGCCGCTGAGTCTATGGCATGCGAGCAGTGCGTGATCTTGCATTGTTTGATGTTTGGCAGTGACAATGTCGCGTTCTTGTGGACGACTTGTTCGTGGCTTTGTTGTGGATTAAAAAAAAAAAGAATAAAGGAGAGCACCGAAGAAACGTTAAATGGAGCATATACATGTTTGTTGTTACAGATCCAGTAGTTGCTATATTTGTTGTTACAGATCCAGTAGTTGCTATATTTGTTGCTACAGATCCAGTAGTTGCTATATTTGTTGCTACAGATCCAGTAGTTGCTATATTTGTTGCTACAGATCCAGTAGTTGCTAGATTTGTTGCTAAAGATCCAGTAGTTGCTATATTTATTGCTACAGATCCAGTAGTTGCTATATTTGTTGCTACAGATCCAGTAGTTGCTATATTTGTTGCTACAGATCCAGTAGTTGCTATATTTGTTGCTACAGATCCAGTAGTTGCTATATTTGTTGCTACAGATCCAGTAGTTGCTATATCTGTTGCTACAGATCCAGTAGTTGCTATATTTGTTGCTACAGATCCAGTAGTTGCTATATTTGTTGCTACAGATCCAGTAGTTGCTATATTTGTTGCTACAGATCCAGTAGTATCAAACCCGGGAAATATAACAGGGGTGGCTAGACCGTCTGAACAAAAGATCTATATGATAAGCTTCAGATATTTGAGAACCGCAGGGCATGAACAGATATTACATACATAGACCCATGTCCGCTTTAGTAGTCACCACCCAGTACGCCCTATGGCGCTCCGCCCCTTATGGTCTACAGCCAGCCTTTGTATTATACCCCAGCTGTGCTGCATGTTACTTATTTCCGTTTCTACAGTTCTCCGCCAATTCTACAGTTCTCCCAAGTTCTCCGCCAGTTCTGCAGTTCTCCCAAGTTCTCCGCCAGTTCTGCAGTTCTCCCAAGTTCTCTGCCAGTTCTGCAGTTCTCCCAAGTTCTCCGCCAGTTCTACAGTTCTCCCAAGTTCTCCGCCAGTTTTACAGTTCTCCCAAGTTCTCCGC